>WNWU01000003.1:12731777-12749449 GCA_012654045.1 Ptyas mucosa | reverse complement strand
AGGAAGGAAGGAAGGAAGGAAGGAAGGAAGGAAGGAAGGAAGGAAGGAAGGAAGGAAGGAAGGAAAGAAGGAAGGAAGGAAGGAAAGAAGGAAGGAAGGAAGGAAGGCAAGCAACAAAAAAAAGAGAGAATCTTTTGGAAACAAACCCATGCAACTTTTTTTTGATGATCCAATTTATTTCAAGTCTTTTTGAGATTTGTTCAATTTTGTTTTTTTTCTCTTTCCTGGATAGTCATTTGCATCCCTCAGCTGATGCACTGCTAATTGCAGTGTGGAGTCTTAAATCTTTGTACCCTGCCCAGAATGTTATTAAATCAGATTTTAGCAGGACTGCTTTGCACAGGCATGTCTTGGAACTTTAGTGCCACTCATTGCCAGGAGAGCTGGAGCACAAAACTGTGTCAACTTTAATCTCCATTTGTTCAACTAAAAATGCAAAATTAAAGAAAAAAAGAGAAATGTTGAATATTGCCAGTGTGCATGATTGATAACACTGTGCCATTTGGGAACATTTAATATTATAAACGGAATACTGTACTACTCTACCCTAATCGTGACATATTTAACATTTTAAAGCTGCATGTAATCATTTTATGGTACAAAATGAGTATTATTAGAAGATTATACTGTAGTGCTTTGTCAAAATCCTTGTATGTGAACAGAACATTCATAGATAAAAAAAAGTTACAGGCAAATAATCATTGTAAAAATGTACTTCTTTCAAGAACAGCAATTAAATCTACCCCTTTATCATGCTATGTCACTGAATCATCCCCAAAGTTTCAGGATAATACCTACTATAAAGTAAAATATTTATTATAATGCTGAAAATCTTTCTCGATCAAAATGAGAAAAATGCTGCTGAAACTTCAGGGTTTAGTAAAGGAGCTATCAGAAGTCTTCCAAATAGAAAATAGTTATAGGAGTAGAGTTGTTTTTCAAAGCAATTGGAAGATTTTGATTATAAAACACAAAGGCACAGATGCAGAAGTAATTTTCTGACCAATCCTTACATTTACAACCGTTGCAAGTCTGTAAAACCAAAGAAAACTGAAATAAGTTCATAAGCACAGTCATGGTTTCACTTAATGACTACTTCGTTTACAACCAAGTTGCCAGTCAAAGTTCAGTAAAAAAGTTAAAGTGGCAACCACAACCAAATCAAAGCTCCATCCCCCTTTTACGTGTGTCATGTGAAAAATTTAACCATAATCAGTTAAAGAACCACAAAGCTGGTGCACTCCAAATGGGTTGCTCGACATCAGTGGCCTTCAGGAAACTGGTTGTCAATTCTGAGTCTGCATCTCTTTCTTGTTATCAAGTGGACTTCCATATTTTGTAGCCAAGATCTGGTAATCAGTTCTTTATCAGTCATGTTTGCATTGCGTTTTCTACCTCTGCTAAGCTCCTATTGGTTGCCATGCCATATCGTGGGGCAGGTAAGGAAAGTTTTGTCTCCAGATTTTCATAAATGAATCGAAGAGAAAAGAACTACAATATTATAAATAAATATCTGCCTCATAATATATCAGCTTGGGGGTTGTGATGTGGTTTTTCTCCTTCAGTAATTATGCTCTTCAATGAATGGATCTATTTAATTTAAATATTGTCCTAAGCCTTTGGATAAATCTCAGATATCTGCCATAAACTTGGCTTTGAAGCAAACCCTTCCAAGCCTCCTTTTTTTCACCTCATTTCATTCTATAGAGAATCAGAAAGATGTCAGCTGTTGGCTACACAGTACTTTTGTTTTCACATATCGATGGCAGCAGGAAGAGGAAAGGAAAGTAACACTCCCACTGACACAACTCCTGCTTCTGAAAAACAAGCAAAATATCCCTTCCTATTGAACTGCCCCAAAGGGAGGTTTGTTTCAGTTCACCCCTAGTTTAGATGGATGCCTCCTAAATTAAATTCGGATCAGTCATGCTGTAGTAGCTAATGAGGTGGTTCACAATGTTGAAAGTACAGATTGCTGTTTTGTGGAAATTCCTTCTTTAGTCTTCTGGGTCATATTGGAAACCAAATTATCCCAGCTAATAGGGTCCGTATTTTCTTGCATGTTTTCAAAAGACTACTTTGCTGCTAGGGTTGCTACTAAACATTTCAGTTCTGTGTGACAACTAAGAGGTTAAAATACTTCTATTCCTGGGGTGTCGAACTCATGTCATCACAGTGGCATCATGTGACGTATTGGGACTCCCCCCCCCCTTAGTTAAACTGGGCATGGGCGTGGCCAGCATGTGACACATCCGGCTCATGGGCCGGGATTTTGATAGCCCTGTTCTATTCCATCTAGAAGTCTCCCCCCCGCCCAATCAAATGATTGTCCTAAGAGCCAGTTCCGATCAAACTGATTCAGAATTTAGTTGTGCCAGCAGTTGAAAACTCAAGAACACAGATTCATCTAGAACACGAAGAAACATCTGGAGGCTGATAGCCTAGTTTTAAAGCACTTTGCAGTCAATTAATCCAGCGATTTGGACAGTTATTTGTCCCTCCCTTGCATCCTATTTTATGAGGCTGAATTGGGGGGGGGGAGATATCAGAAGAGAGAATCTCAGAAAAAAATGTGTTGCCCTCACCTATTTTTTGACCTCACGGTGTTTCTGATTATCTGTTAGAGGTATGTGCATATTTTAAAAAAATAAATAAAATTAGAAGTGTTTCTGATTCGATCGCTCTGCCTAGGAAAAAAAAAATAATTTTGGTAATTTCCTCGAAGCCACTATTTCTACATAATTTTCAAAGCATGCACACACTTGGGTATCTACCATTAATAATAGATAGTTCGTGCAGGACTGCAGCCTTTGCTAGAAAAAAAAATGACCATCTGTTCTAGAATCTGAATGGGATCTCTTATTTACTGTAAGATACAAAAGATCCAGAATAGAAATAAGAGGACAGTGCCCAAACTCATGGCATTAACACATCCACATTGTTATTATTTTAAATTCAATTTATATCTTGATTAGAAATGAACCTGAGCATTAAACGTAAGGAATAGTTGTATTCTAGAGAAAGCAAAAAGATCCTGTCGTGAAAAAGAATATGGAATTGGGGGGAAAATCCAGTTCAAGGGCTAGTGCAAGGCTTGTAAGCGAGATGTGCTTTTTCATCATTAGAAGCATCCTTATAGTTGAAAATATTTCCTTTTGGAATATTATGACTGACTTTGCACATTCATTGCAATACCCATTCATGATATATAGGAGGATATATTCTGTAGACTTTTTTTTGCAGCGTCCAGTAAAGCTACCAGTTAAAAGGCTGGTTAGAGTCAAGCTCCACTTCTGGTGACTTCATAGAAATATCCATGTGGTTTATTTGCAGGCAACATAAAAGCGATTTCGCATGGCCTTTTCTCAGATTTTATTTTTTAATCGTGCTCGTCTAACCTTCTATATCAGGATTTCTTCAAAATATCTCTATACGAATCAGATCTGATCTGGCTTAAGCTTTTTTTTTTGGAGATCAGCCAATAAGCTGGCATCTTTAAAACTACATCCCCCCTATATACTCCCCATTAAGTTTGTACAAGCCACTGCCTCTCTGCAGAATTGCTTCAAAGGAACAAAGAATTACACCTATAGCAGTGGTAGGTTGCTCCCGGTTTGGTCCGGTTCTTGTGAACGGGTAGTAACGGTGGCAGGAAGCTCCGCCCACTCGCCCAGACGTCATCATGAATTATCTGCGCATGTGCAAAAGCTTCTATGTGCACATGCTCCTGTTGCAAACCAGTAGTGGAGGTAAGTAGAACCCACCCCTGACCTACAGATATTTCACTTTGGGGCTGCCAATCGAAGTAATTGCTTTGACATGGCTCATCTACATCAAACCTTTAGTAAGGAGCAAGGTATGCTCTGTGGAGTATTCTTGAAAAAAAAATCCTTCAATGAAATGCTTTATGTAGCTGTGTTCTCAATCCGGTGTTTGTTCATCTCTTCAAACATTATTAATTTCTCTAATTCCCACTTATACTTAATAAATTAATTATGTCAGCAAATGATCTGGCCCAACCTGATACCATCTAAATGCATTCCCAACAAGTGATTTTCAGTATAGATGAACATTTTGGGAACCCAGAAAACCAGAAAGCATTAAGTTGAGAGAGGATGTGCTAAGTTTGCATGGTTCCAGTTTGATATGGAATTGCATCTAGCCTGGATTTGAAACTTGGTTAGAGCACTCAAGTGTACCTTTGCTGTGGTTTCTCATCTAGAGTAGCATTTGGACCAACCTGTAAATATTCCTTACTAAGAATACACTCTAATCTCTTACTGCAGATTTGATCAAACAATGTTGACTTTCAGTAAGTTGGCATCTTATAGGGTTTTTTTTACATTGACCACCTTTTAATTTCCCAATTTTTCATAATTATATTAGTGAATGGCCGACTATTTCTGAATAAATCTACCAGATCTCCTACCTAACCAAACTTATTTCTAGAAGATAGCAATAGCACTTAGACTTATATACCGCTTCACAATACTTTACAGCCCTCCGTAAGTGGTTTATAGTCAGCATATTTCCTCCAACAATCTGGGTCCTCATTTTACCAACCACAGAAGAATGGAAGGCCGAGTCTCACTTGAGTCGGTGAGAATCAAACTACTGGCAGTTGGCAGAATTAGTCTGCAATACTGCATTCTAATCTCTGTGCCACCACAGCTCCTTACTAGATAACTAGTATATAATAGATAACTAGTAGATAGATATTTTAGTGTAATGGGCTTGCATTTAATTATTTTTAACAGCCTACCTATTGTAACATAAAAATATTGAATCTCTCGCATGAAGAGCCATCTTAGTGAAATTCCTTTGCTGATGCTGGCTTAGATGGCTTGCAGCTGGTGTAATCAATCCACAATTTAGTAGCATTTTACTGCAGGGATTCCCAAACTTTGTCTTTTTAACGCCCTGTGAAATTCCCTGTGAATCTTCCTCCCCCCCAAGAATAAACATCAGAAGGAATCCTGACAGGACTTCTGCTCCAATGATCCAGGCACTCACCATAGCTCCTGAAATCCCCCAATTTACTTCGAACAGGCTTGCATACCTAAAGCTCAGAAGTCAAACCTGGGTTTGGGCTTTATTTCAACAACTTCTGCACTCACCACAGTTCCTGAAATCACCCCAATTTACTTCAAAATGCTGCCCAAGTTGATCCAGGCAGGAGTGGAACATTTTTTTCTTGCCTAGCCTCAGTCTATCCTTCAAAGTGGTTCTTCGCCTGAGGGCATCATGCTGTTTTAGTGGTTTAACTAGTAGGCCTTATGGATGGGAGGTAGCAGGACTCAAGCATGGCACCATCAGGAAAAGCCACTCAGGTTGAAACTAGGTACGGATGTCTTGATCCTCACCAAGTCCCCTTGCACAGCATTCAGAATTGGGGGTATTGCAAGAGCTCCTGAGGAGAACTTGGGGATTTGGATTTTGTGGGCAGCCTGATCCAGCACCTGATAAATATTGGCCAAATCCAGCTCCAGAAGGAGAAGTTTTATTCACAATCTCATGGGGGCCACAACCCAATGCTAGAACCCATTTTACTGAATGTCTTTCCTAAAAAAAAACAAACCATAGTTTTCCCAGAGTCTTCATACTAGGTTTGTGTTTTGAAATTTATCCAGAGGTAGTAATAAATACCTACCACTGAAATCGGCCAAGAAAAAGTCATGACAAAAATACACTATTTGTGGTAGCAGACTTAAGAACAGAAAATTAACTGGAGTGATTTAGTAGAAAATGTATGATCTGTATTCATTGATTCAAACAAAACTTTGTATGAAGGTGAATCTAGTGCATTAGTTTAGGATACCCCTTCATGCATTTTGGGAGTATAATTTATAGAATTTAATCTGGCTTTTGAAATAGGAAGTATATTTTATTTTGGGCAACACATTTGTGTTTTGGATTGGAATGAGAATTAATTTAATAAAAAGTGAATTACATCACAAAAAACATTCTTTTTCTATGGGAGAATGCTGCTTGAAAAAAAGATTTTAATTTTTTTAGTAAAAAATGAGTATTGACAAAATAATTTAAAAAAAAAACTTTGCTATTTGAAAAAAATATATTTATGGATGTTCTCTGACGGTTGAATCTTACACATTGTTCAAACTTTCCCTCTCCTCAAATTGGAGTAATATCTGCCTGCAGTTCTGCTGCATAAATATTTCTCCATATCCTTTCTAGATTCAATAAAATGTTAATATTTACTATTTTTTATTAGAATACAAAAACTACTGTAGTTCGGTTACATAATGGTTTAAAAGCTTGGTTCAGCTTTCTCATTTCCTTTACTAAATCATTTTTACAGTTATATTTCCTCTGGGAAACTGATCCATCTTTCTTTTCACGTATGGTAAACTCATGTCACCATGAACAGAGGGCACCGGACAGCAAATATATATATCTATATCTATATATATAAATCTCTTATCCGAGATTTGTGGCAACCTGATCATAAAACTTTGATGTTCTGCCTATTAAAATGGCATCTTGCTGAAATTATAATAGCATACGTATTTTATCCCCAACTTAAAAAAAACAATGGAAATATGCTCTGGGGTGGTTACAAAACTAAAAACTAAATCTGCAAAGGTGTATTTTTCCCCCCCAGTAACACAATTGCGATAGAAACATTCTCAGGAATATAGAAATGAGAACAAATGTAGCAGTTTTGAAAGATGACATTATTCCATTTCACATAGGGACAAGAAAGGAGGAAGATTCATATGGCTGAGACGCCTGTTTCTGTATTGGAAAAGCGAAATGAAAGGAGAAACGGAGAGCAATGTCTGAGACGCCATCTGCACTGCTCATTATGGAACCTTTATTGTCTAAGGTACATTAGACTGAAACACTGTAGAAAACCTGTTAAGGAAAAGAAACAGATTGACAGAGGTAGCAGAGTCGCTGTAACAGTCAGAAGATGGCTTACAAAAATGTGTCATGCTACAAAATTATCATGTTTCCTCTTCCACCCCCCCAAAAAAGGCTACTTTAAACCCAAATAGCTAAATAAATAAGGAGCACAAATCATACTAAACACTAGGATCTAACTGAATTAACAAATTGATACAATATGGATGAGAAACGAGGAAATTACAAAGCTTGGAATTCACACGTAATATGGTGGTCTTTAATGACAGCTCCCCTTCTCCCTCCCCATTTCTTGTTTAATTAAGTGAAAATCTCATTTCTGTGCTATACACAGCATATAATTATTTAAACTGATTTCCCCTGCTGTTGTTCTTCGTGAAGCTAAATGATGATTGTAAACTTTGCTGATTAGTACCCTAGTAATGGCAATGACAGCCCTTTCCTCTTTGTGTGTCAGACAATCTTCAGGAAAAGCTCTGAAACTCTAAATAATAACTAAGATCCTTCTAGATCAGCTTGCAAAGACAAAAAAAAATATTAAAAATAAAGAATTAATGAAATCAAAGACACCACTCACCAAACATGATTGAAAAATAAAATACACACACAAATCAAGCAAGAAAAATTATGAGAGTTGTATGGGGCACTCAAATAATTTGGGGGGAGGGGAATGGATAAGCAGAAATTTGGATAAAGAAATTACCTGCAGGCATTCCTGAATCCTCACCTGTTTACTTAAAATAAAGAAAAATAAGTGCTTGAAGGAGGAAAATGTAGCACTTGATTATGGATCCTTAATTGTCAATCAGTTAGGGATATTTTGGTGTCATGTGATTCATAAAAATAGATGATTTGAAGGAAATGAGGATGAAGTGGGATGCAGGAGACAGAAAAAGGGAAGTCTGGAATATGTCTGTGTGAATTTCTGCAAGGTAACTTCAAAACAGATTAATCAGTTACACAACATCTGCACAGACATTTTATACTAATCCAGGGTTACAGCTGGTTTACAGCTGGTGCAGAAGTATGAGGAATAAAATAAAATAAAAATTCCAAACTGGCAAATTATATACGAATATTACAACTGCATTATAGTTAACAGCAAAGCAAGAACAGTCAAGTAACTTGCAACAAGTAGAATCCCAATTCAAATATAGACAACACAAAATCAGAACAGGAAAAAAAATACATATTAAAAAAATCTTTTGAGTAACCCCATCTTCTAGAAAAAAAAAGCACTATCCCATTATTGTAGAAGTAAACGGTTGCTCTCCATCAGTATTAAAAGATTAGTGCTATTTCTGTACATGTAAAATTATTGCTTTTTTGAAAAATATAATTAGCATGCTAGTTTTCTTTAAAAATCCATTTCCTGCCTTTACAAAAATGTTACAATTAAAAAAAAACTAGTAAAGCTTTTTTTTTTTGCAAAAGAAAAACATTCACAAATATTTTCAAGGCAGCATTTTTTTTCTTGATGATGATAATGATGATGCATAAAATTGTTTATGTGCAAAATCTGAAACTCTGAATTATTACCATCACACAGTGTCATAGCAAGAGAAGGAAAAAGTACACGTGGGATATACTTTTGAACAAGACAGACCCTGTGTGAACAACCTGCTGCTTCCTCCCTCTTACCTTTAAAATCTTGCATTTTAAAATGTTACTGTAGAAGAGGTATATAAAGCGCCTTTTCTCCCCCAGTTACTCCAGTGACTACCATGCCAAATCACCCTCTGCCACCAAACTTGCTGAGTTTGCCCTTCCCAGAATTCCAAGCCACCACGGCCAACAGCCATGTTTGCTAGAACCTTCTGGAAATTCCAGCTCATCTAGAAAACACTAGATTAGGGAAGCTTGCCATCACAAAACAAGATATATCCCCCCACCCCAAAAAAAGTTAGAGAAGGATCCATGAAAGGAACTTGGTCTTGCTTCACAGAAATGCAGTCATCTCCAGTATCATAAAACCAGAGGTATGCCTAAACATCTGCTTTTAAAATGTATTATTATAAGTGTATCAATCAGCAGCTTTAAAAAGCTGGGGTGTTTCCCCCCCTCCTTTTTAATCTAATTTTTTAAAAGCATGCATACTTCCTTTGTGACAGATCGTGAAAAACTGCATTTTAAAAGAAAGAAAAAGCAGATTAAACAAACAGGAAGGCCCTGAGAGGGGGAGCAAAAAAAAAAAACCCCACAGAAGCCTTTTTTTTTCTTTTTCTTCTTAGTGTTCGACCAGCTGTTTTGTTTTTTTTTCTTCTTGCCAAAGTGAGAAGAGAAGCATTTCTTAAGAAGTGTTTTCAATTTCCATATTCACGTACTATTAATGGTGTGCAGTCAAGGATCAGCCCACTGGAAATGGAAGTGGTCCCCAAACTATCATGAAACAACCTCACTGCAGAATGATGGTATCTCCCTTTTGTCCCTTCTGTCCTTCATCAAGTTTGGCTTATACAGCACTGAACGACGCCTTCCTTCCTTCCTTCCTTTTTCTTTTTTTTAAAGTTGCATTTCGGGCGTGACAGCTGCTTAATCACTCCTTCCCGCATTCCCAAATCCACCCTGGATGTGTGTTTCCTTTAAATAAAAAATAAAACTTCAAACCCACCACGAGGGAAGTGCCGGTTGCCGTGCCATCCTCCAAATATATGACGTTTAATTTTTTCCAGTGTCTAAAAAAAAATGTTATCTTGATTAATATATATGCTTTGCACTACCCCAAAGCTTGCCAGCTCTTCTGTTTATTACAAAGGAAATAAGAAACTGTGGGGACTGATTACTATGTCAATTTGTATATATCTTGGGTAGGTTCTTCATTTATTTTAAAATGATTAACAGTTCAGAGACATCACTCTTCTAGCAAAGCACGGAGCCTGAGTCTCGCTATAACACAGTTGCTCCAGGGACTGGAGAGATTGTAAAGATGTTTTCCAGCTGGCCTTCTAAAGGGTTGATGGAGTAATTATTTGGAGGTGATGGGAACCGTAGGTCAGGGTACTGGCTGTTGTCAAAGGGGACCCGGTGTACACACTGGACATGTGTTTTTAGGTTCCCTTTCTGAGAGGCACTGTACGGACAATATCTGCATTGGAATGGTCTCTCACCTAAATGGGAAAAAAAGAAGAAGAAGCAAAACATATTGTTATTCTTATTTTCCATAATAGCAGCTGTTTCCCCTGCTCTGCGCACTAAAGCAGTTGAGCAATTTAATAATTTATAATGGCCCTAGCTACCTTTTTTTTATGAGCATTACAAATATTACTGTGACCTAATCCATTAAAATGAATTATTTTTAATCACCTCTGATGAAAGCAATACCCCATCACGCTCCTATAAACTCCATGCTATATTAGAATAGCAAATAATAAGAGACTGAAGGAGTACTTGAGGAAAGGTTAACCATGGCCAGAAGAAGGATAAAAGGCTAGAAAGAAGAGCAGGGAGCCAAATGTTATAGTATCTGAGGGGATTTGTGATTGAATGATATGACGTTTCCTAAATTAATTTGGGTAACAAGTATGGATTAAAGCTCATGGATGCTCCATGGTGACTCATACTAAAGAGAGGCAACCTGCTGGTTTCATTGCCCATAATCACAAGGATAGAAAGAAACAGACACAGAGCCTAAAAGTGAACAAACTTCTGTTTTCATTAAATCACCACACTGGCTTCCCTAAGTGGCAAATTGCAGGTAAATTAGAACTTGAATTATTACCACAACTGAGCTCTACATTTCTGTTGTTAAGAGAGACAGGGGTTAAGTGAGTTTTGTTCCATTTTGCAACCTTTCTTGCCACAGTTGTTAAGTGAATCATTTAAATTATTAAATTAGGAACACAGGTGTTAAGCGAATCTGGCTTCCCTATTGACTTTGCTTGTCAGAAGGTCACAAAAGGTGATCACATGACCCTGGGACATAACAACTGTCATAAATATGAGTCAATGGCCAAGTGTCTGAATTTTGACCATGGGGATGCTGCAATGGTCATAAGTGTGAAAAATGGTTGTAAGTCACTTTTTTCAGTGCTGTTGTAATTTCGATTAGTCACATAATGAACTATTTTAAATTGAGGACTACCTGTATACAACTAGCTGTGACTCTAGGGGGGCATCAAATAGGATAAGTCTGGAATAAAGTTACTTTTTTTTTTCTGGGGCACAACTGGACCACCATGTCTTTGGCTTAAATAAGTACTATTACTAAAGAGGAATATGTCAGTAATTTTTAATAACACAAAATGTAAGCAGTCAATTTAATGACATGTTGTCTTTATTTTATGAATAGTAGTAAGCCTCTTTATGTGTAGAAAAAGTTCTGGAGTGTTGAAATACACTTCAGAGATGCTGTTCTCTGCACATTCCCTTAAACCTCAGTAGGCTTGACAGCTGCTATAAAGCAAGATGGAATGGGACAACTCACCTCAGCCAATTCACCACAGTCACCTCACCATGGGACAACTCACTGCAGGACAACTCAACAATTCAATTTAATTATTTTATATTTTGTTATTCACATTTCATTTTATCTCTCCTTTGGCATCCTTTCTTTAATAATTCTATTCTACTATTTCTTCAATATTAGTGGAACTCTTGTTCTGCAGCAAGTTGGCTGTGGCGAGTTGTCATACACCCAAGCCAAGAAGCCTGGCTAAGGGAGTAGTTAAAGTTGAAATGGGTACCTTAAGCCTTCCTTAGACATAGGTACTAATTGTCCCTTAATCCTATTCCCCAAACTCAAACAAACAAACGGACAACATTTTTGTCCCACCTCTGGCAGATATACAAATGGAACTTTGCATCTTCATTTTGTACTTCTTCATGGATTCCGAGATCTTAAATTTCTGACCATCTTCTATTACTACATCAGAAATTATATTCTATTGGCTATCTTGCTTCAGGCAACGTGTCAACAATTAACCAGCTTTTTCACCTGATTCCCAATAATTTAATTTCAAATTCTTAAAAAAAATTCAACATGTTCGGTATAACTATATCTTAGCTAACATAAAAGCATAATTCAATTCTGTAGAAATTTTGTATGGACACAACCCCCCCTTTTTTTGAAACATGTTTATCCATCTGCTGATAGCAAAGATCTCTAAATTTCCTTCTCCCTGCAGCATAAGCAATGATTTAGCTCCTTGTAGTAGCCTTATATACATCCCAAACTGTTCTAAGACTAGCTCAATTATAATTTTAAAAAATGTAGTCTGTTGTCTAACATAAGTGAGAAAATAATCACATAACAAAGATGTACTAAAATATCACCTATTGTTAACTAACAATGTTTTTAAACTGAAGAAGGAATGCAACTGAAGCGTGATATCTTCTTCAATATTGTGAAAAACTAGCTGTCACTCCCCCAAAAAAGGCAAAAGAGAATACAGATCTGTATAAATGTAAATATACAGCCACTGACTGCCCCAGTTTCTTTATACTCTTTACCTTTAAATTTAGAGTGAACAACCCACAGACTGAAAGAGGGCATTTTAAACAGAATATTTTGTTCTATTAAGTAAGGCATATTATCATCTATAATGGGTAGGCGATTATGGCCCCTTTATGACCCGTGGAATTCAACTCCCAGAATTGCTGAGCCAGCATGGCTGGCTCAGGAATTCTGGGAGCTGAAGTCCACGGGTCATAAAGGGGCCATAGTTGCTCACCCCGAGGTCTATTTTTCATTGGTAAAAGAGCTATACAAGTTGACATGGTGCAACTATATCATATTATCATATATAACAGGCATGGGCAATAGGGAAAACGAATTCACCCTGATAATAAAATTCAACATGGTATGACAGCCATGTTTCCATAAAGGCATAAAAAAAACCCCTCCAATTTTGACCAATGTCTATCAAATGAAAATTAACTATGTGTTAAAACACACAAACTAAACCAAAAGAGCTATTTGAAAACCAATGATTCTCAACATAAAATCGTGAACAAACGCAAGTTTGCAGCTCAAGGCAATGGAATTCTGAGAACGTCTGGACAATGTGACTTTCAGTGCTAATGGCTGCTGCAGCAAGGCAAGATACAGCTTACACCCATGCATTAACCTTAAACCAAAACCTTGGTGAAGGGAATCAGACTATTTTAAATTAACACAACATCGGACCCAACCACCGTGTGAAAATATTCCCAGTAAATTTCAAGCTGTGCCTATGGTGCTCCTGGAAAAGCTAACGAAAAGCCAGTGTTGCTTGACATAATGTATTAAGTATCTGTCCTTTGTTAATAGATTTAGAAAAATCCTAATTAAGGCTGGCCGAAGATTCATGACATTTGCTAGTCAAAGTCTGCTGTGAGAAAGGAAGATTTGCAACAAAATTAAAGGGGGCGACTAGAGGAGGGAGGAAGCATCTGTGCGGACTGCCATATATTTGAAGTGCAGAAATGGTAACAGAGTGAGAGACGTGATAAAACTTATTTAGTTATATGCTGAATTTCATGCAATAAACTAAAAGAAATGCTTTATATTTTTTTCATAGCTACCTCAGGAGATGTTAATCATTAAATTAAAACAACACACACACACACTTCACAACACGCCACTAAAACAACACATGCATGCACGAGCACACACACAGATAGGGCAGATTATGGGTACAGCAGGGAATGTGATTCAATGTTGTGTGATTGAGAAGAAAATAAAAAGGAACTGCATGTTCCCATTTGTCTGGGTAGAAATGGTAGAAAAAAGAATGGGAAAAGAGGCGGAAATGGAGCAAAAAACCCCCAAAACCTTGGCTTGAGGTTGTAATTAAAGTATTTATGGGGAACAGCCTTCCTAATCAGAGATTTCCAAGGAAGAGGCACACCAGAGTTCCAGCTGTAATTCACTCCCAGAGGAGGCTCACTTAGAAGCCACAAAAACATGAAAGAAGTTATCACTGTCCCACAACATCTGAAAGATAAGGCCAGAGGCTGTGACAGTAAACGGGAGGAAATAAGAACTCTTCTCTAAGCAGAGCAAACGAGAAGAACTCCCTGGGGGGGCGGGGCACCGGAAAAGGTGGCCATAGCCAAAAGCCAAGGATTCTATTCTCATATACTTGTATTACTGTGGCTGGAGAGCAGAGCCCCCAATGCTAAATTAGAAAATGCAATTATCTTGTATGAGGTTCCCATTATCATAAAGAAAATGCTAATGAAATCAGAGAGTGGAAAGCTTTAAAAAAGAAAAATTTCAGGGAAGGTTTCCCTGTTACATGGAAAAAGAGATGAACTGTAGCCATTACAGGTTGCAGCTAAGGAAATATTAAAGTTTCACTGAGATAATGAAGATGCCGGTTAACTGAAGTCATTGTAACTGGGTAGAAGCTAAACACCTTCAACTCAGTGATTGAACTACATGTTCTTAAGCCTGATGGAAAGGGTTTCAAACGGTAATTTTATACCAAATGTCTGAATATTCCCCAAAAGGCAGAGGGACAGCCAGTAATGTTACTTGAAACCTTTCAAAGTTACGCTAACTACAAAGTTAGAAAAGCTGTCCAGTTTCTTTCTATCCAACAAACCTATTCAGGAGATAATTTTATTGTTCTGAAAGCGTTTGCCTGAGTAAAATTTACAGCGTTACGGTATCCCTAGTGAACTTCTAAAATTAAACAAAGCAAAAATGTGGTGACTGGCAGAATTAATTCACGTTAATATTATTTCGAAGGATTGCCTTATCCAGTTCAAGAATTGTTCCACTTATCTCTTGTAATAATGGAAGAATTGCAGGACTATTCCGCTTCGATTCCCCAAACCACATGGTTGACGACACTACCAAGACAACCTAATTAATGCTTGGCAACCTGTCTTTGTGGTGAAAAACAGAAGCTATGAGCCAGGGTGAATTTGATTTAAATCAGTTCGATTTAAATCACTAGTAAAAATGCTTGATTTAAATCATAATTTTTAAAGAGCAACTGTCATCTCTGTTCCGCAGCGGCTCCTCCTCTGACCCGCTGTTGACTCACTGACAGTCCCAATATTGCAGAATATACAGCCTCATGCTACATAACTAAGCACCATTTCATGCTGAATAAACTAAGTTATTAATATATCTTAAATAGAAAACTATCTTTGGATAGATTTTTACTCCAAAAGCATTTTATTAAAATAAATGTTAAAAATTAAAAAAAATCCAATTTAAATAAAAAAAAATCATCAATTTTTATCCACCCTATGAGCATATCTCAGAAACTCAGAAAGCTCAGACTGTCCAAGGAGCTTCTGATACAGTTCCTCAGAGGAATTATTGAGTCTGTCATTTGTATCTCTAGTCTGGTTTGGTACAGAAACTAAATAGGACAGGTATAGTCCTCAATGGATATTTAGGAATGCAGAAAAAACAACGGCAACCAGCCTGCCTTCCACTGAGGACCTGTATACTGCATGAGCCAGAAAGAGGGCCGAGGAAGTATCTACAAATCTCTCACATCCTGGACATAAACTGTTTCAACTCCGCCCCTCAGGACACCACTATAGGGCACTGCATGCCAAAATAACTAGACACAAAGACAATTTTTTCTCTTGTGCCTTCACTCTGCTGAATACCTAATTCCCACAGCACTGTCTTTTGTCTAAGGATATTTACCCATCTAGTAGGGCTGTATTACTATTATCCTCTTCTTTCCTATTACCTACTCCTATTCTCACATTCTGGATATAAATTGTTTCAACTCCTACCCTCAAAACGACGCTATAGAGCACCGCACACCAAGACAACTAGATACAAGAACATTTTTTCCCGAACGCCATCACTCTACTAAACAAATAATTTCCTTAACACTGTCGAACTATTCACATTAGGCTGCATTACTATTGCTATTGGTCTTCTCATCATTCCTGTCGCCCATCTCCTCCCACTTGTGACGGCATGACTGTAACTTTGTTGCTTGTATCCTTGCGATTTATATTGATATTTATTGTTTGATTGGTTATTGTACTGTATGATTGTCACTGGGTGTTGTGCCCTGTGATTTTTGACAAGTGTATCTTGTCTTTTTATGTACACTTAGAACATATGCACCAAAGACAAATTCCTTGTGTGTCCAATCACACTTGGCCAATAAAGAATTCAATTACCTATTACTATCTTATGACTATGCTTTGTTGGTTGTATCTTCTGATTTATCACTTTGTTACTTGTATGTATACTGAGAGCTTATACAGAGACAAATTCCTTGTGTGTCTAATCACTCTTGGTCAATAATAAATAATATTCTATATTCTAATCTGTAGCATGAAAGTTCAGATACATTTAGATGTGGTAAAAGAATTTAATTAGATGACAAGGGGAAACCAGGCATCATGTCGGTATCATGATCTTTTTTCATCAGATCAACTATACTTTTTGTACTAAAGAAAATATGAGTGTTGGAGCTACACTCTTGTTGCTTATTTCAATTTCCTTTGTGCAATGAATTAAAAAAACAAAAACAATGAAATCTCTTTAGTACAGGAATCAGCCTGGAGTGCTGAACAGTCTTCTCTCTCCCTTCAAGTGATCTCAGAAAATATTACTGTAGTGTGGTGTCTATATTAGAAACAAATGTGTCATTTTTAAAATAAAAATCATGATAATGATGGAGATGAATGGATGTATGTGTACATTCAGCTAAAAAGTAAGGCTTGTCAGAGTAACATATATCATCTCTAAGCTAAAAGACAGAAACAAAGCATTCCTCTGCCTACCTGTTTCTTCATTATTTTATACTACAATATTCACAGCTCTAAAGGAGACAAATTAGTCTGCCAATTATTCATTATGAATTATTTTGATTAATGGAATTCTTAAATACAGCATAACCATTTAAAAAATAACATTCACAATAATCAGAAATAAACTATTAATCACAGGATAAAAAATTCTGGCATATTATACAGCACATGCCACTAAAATGTCCTTGCAAATTAATTTCCAATGTGTAATGGAAAATATTGAAGTTGGTAGTTCTAGTGCATTTTCAATTGAAATTTCATTCTTTGATAAAGCTACTATTTAACATAATAAGGACAGATTATTTTTAAAAATCTTATAAAATTAATGACTGAATTTTCTTTTTGACTTCATTTTCCTATCTTTTCTGAAAAACATGAACATTTGCACAGGTTAGAAAATATATTCATTAGTATAATCAGCCTGGTTTAAAAAAAAAAATCTAAGAATGTCTAAGGTGTTCATGTCAACTTTTCCCTTGCAATAATTTCTAAGAACATTGTTCCCCCTTTTGTTTATAACTACCTTGAATACATTTGATTCATTTTAGTATATTTTCTTATATTTTGAGTTTAGTTCTAATAGAAGAATAACTTAATTAAGCCTAAATGTTTTCCAAATTGTTTTCAAGTACTGATTAGCATAGTGCTCTCATTCCAGCACCAAGCATATATTCCAGCCAATCAATCTCTGTTGTAAATAACAACTCTTCATATTTTACTGCTACAATGCCTTCCTTTCCATTACAAGATATGGAAAAGCCAGTGATGTCTCATTTTCTAACTAGGAGAATGCGATTGGCATCGGCCATTATTTATAAAGGTATTGATACCAAGTAACTAACAACACATAAAGACATAAAAAGGAGAAAACTAAAATTATTCTCCAAGAAATCAGCAAAATATCTTTCAGCTAAACAAGGTGAAGGCCTATATATATATATATATATATTAAAAAAAGCTCTCTGCAACATGAAGGAAACCATCAAAGGAATAGGCCATCCCAGTGGTGAAATCTAAAGTTTGTTACTACCGGTTCTGTGGGCATGGCTGGGGGGGGGGGGGGGGGG
>WNWU01000003.1:12689656-12731377 GCA_012654045.1 Ptyas mucosa | reverse complement strand
CGTCAGAGGCTTTTAAAAGAAAAAAAGCTTCTGACCATCAGGCAACTCAGCTGGGATCATCAGAGGCTTTTTTTTTACTTTTAAAAGCATTTTTTCGGCCGAAGAGGTTGTAGAAAAAAATGCTTTTAATTTTTTTTTAAAAAAGCCTCCGATGATTGCGCGGGTCAGCTGGGCATGGGGAGGGGGGCAGGGATTTTTGCTACCGGTTCTCCAAACCAGCCGCCTCCATCGCTACCGGATCGGGTGATCTGGTCCAAACCAGGAGCATTTCACCCCTAGCCATCCATCTGAAGATAAGGAGGTCTACATCCAGGGACATTTGGAGGAACCGGGAACAACAACAAAATGTCAGGCACAATCAGGGTTCTGTATCTTTATGGGATTAATACATGTTGAAAGGGGTTTGATTGCCCAGTCATAGTGGCCATATTTGACATTGTTGAAACTTTTCTCTTCCCCCAAGGACGGTCCTATCTACATTTCATGCACAACCACAAAGAAAGCTCTCTGCAATATTCTCATCTATTGAATCACACCATTTTATGGCTCCTGAAAGGAGTTCCTCTGGTTGAATGTAAATGTTCATATGTAAATAGACCATCCTTTAGATATGCCAGCTTCGGCACTGGATTATGTTGGGAACAAACCGTAAATCGGGAAAGGATGCAGAGAAGAAATAGAAATCCACAATATGCTGTTAATGATACCATTGGTAAATGTATTGCACTGCATGGATTGGAGCACAAATTACTTCCTATTATCTATACGACATATGGATTGGCCCTTCTAAGTCAGCTCCAGACTATGGCAATAGTACCATACTCAAATCAATACTGCATATAGTTCAGTGGTTGACAGGCAAAAAATGCTGTCACGGAAACAACGCTATACAAATAACAGTGCTTCCTGAACAGTTAATAAATGACTGGTGGAAGAACATGGACAAGAAACTGCAAATGCTTGTGAAAGATGTTAACTCCACAAATGAATGGATGAGTTAGTGAGAAAAAGATAATCTGGCACCGACTGGCAATAAATATAAAACCCCAGAGTAAGAAACAATGTTCAGGACAGCTTACAGCATTAGTGAAAATGAAGAAAATTTAAAGGACAGCCAGGTCATTCTCAAGAAAGGAAAATATCGTACATAGTCAGCAGAGGAAAACACACCACCACACAGAGTCCACGCAGATTGAAAGAAAAGGATCTTTCAAAGCTAAGAGCTATATAATACCATGATAGAAATACTCTTCAGAAAAACACAGTTGGATTGTTGCCCCATTTCCAAACTAGGTATATACTAGGTATACAACTAGTCCTCAACTTATGACCACAACGAGCCCAAAATTTGTATTGCTAAGTGAGAAATTTGTTAAGTGAGTTTTCCCTGTTTTACAACTTTTCCAGCCACATTTGTTAAATGAACACTGCAGTTGTTAAGTTAGTAACACAATTGTTAAGTGAATCTAGCTTCCCCATTGACTTTGCTTGTCAGAAGGCTGCAAAAGGTGATCACATGACTCTGGGACACTGCAACCCGTCTTAATGTGAGTCAAGCTGTCAAGCATCCAAATGTAAATCACATGACCACGGGGATGCTGCAGCAGTTGTGAGTGTGACAAATGGTCAGAAGTCACTTTTTTCAGTGCTGTTGTAACTCTGACGGTTGCTAAGCGAACTGTCGTAAGTCGAGGACTACCTGTCTAATAAACTATCTAGTTGGAAACAATATAATTATATGCGTTGTTCAGTGCACAGTGTAAAAATTCTCCATTTCAATATAAGCATTTGACTGGTAATCACAATACACTGATCATAATTTCTAGTCAATATGAACGAGGGTGTCCATACATTTTTGCTTAAAAATATAATAAACAGAGGCACGATTATTATTTACTCTCTAGCTACCTAAACAGTGAGTGCTTTACTGATGAGTATCTCCACGCAACTTTCTTTTCCCCCGACTATCACATTAAAAACCAAATACCCAATTAATTGTAAAACATACTTGTTTTGGGGCATCTGCGGAGGTGGTGTGAACTTCAGTACCTCGGAGTCCATTAGACTCAAATACCACTGTGGGAACAAGGGGGCTTGTTAACAGATGAACATTCAAGCTTCGTTAGTGTGTGTACATTATTTGACTCCATTACAGATTAATCACACTGAGGGGAGGATGGGAAGAAGCAAAGACACCAACTCTTTGCCTATAGCTGGAAAATACCAATTTACCGTAACACTTACTGTAAGAGAGTGTGCTAATGGGAACCTAAGGGCACTGCCTTTTTTAATTCAGACTTCAGTGCTGAAGAAAGCAATCACTGACAACATTAATTATCAGTGTGTACGTAAAGGGACCCTCTTCTTGAATTACTTACCATTTGGCCTCTGTCATTTTCAGCAGAACGTCTTATACATGCATCACTCACCCTTCTTCAAAGAGAAA
This sequence comes from Ptyas mucosa, assembly GCA_012654045.1. Taxonomy (NCBI): domain Eukaryota; kingdom Metazoa; phylum Chordata; class Lepidosauria; order Squamata; family Colubridae; genus Ptyas; species Ptyas mucosa. Next base: position 12,728,931 of record WNWU01000003.1, on the reverse strand, counting down.
GGGAGGAAAAGAGAGCGCTAGTCTCATTTCCTCATTATGAGGTTATGAAGATGTACTGGCGCGCTCTTAGCTTTAACTTGCTAGGTTCCCAACTTCCAAATATGAAAGGGCTGACATCCAAAATTTATTCTGGACCATTCTAAGGGCTGGGATGAGGGGATAAGGTTTTCGAAGAAGAAGAAAAAAAAATTACAAATCCCAGGCTTATTTGAGTCCACAGCAAGGAGAAAGAAAGCTTTCTGTTCAGTTCAAAAGGGGGCGTTGATTTCAATTTATGCCAGCGGCAACAGATTTCATTAGCATATTCATTCCAGAGTATTCTGCTTTCTAATTAAAAGGGCTTTTTTTTTAAAAAAAAGGAAGAACAAAAACCACAAAACTCTGCAAATCATTTTATTTAATCAGCAATGCAAGGTTTTGCAAGAGAGACGAGGAGAATTCAGGTACTTGAAATGGAACATGAAATGCTAATGAAATCTGAAATGGTGTACAATGGAGAAGTTTTAAAGAAACCAACAACAACAACAACAAAATAGATTGGTGACAAGGAAATTAATGTGCAATTGTTACTAGGGGCGTCCCTTCATCCCACCGGAAGACACGTAAGGAAATATACCTGTGTGAGACCTCATGTGGGTCCTGAGGTGGCTTGGCTGTGTGAAGCCCTTCCCACACTCTACGCAGAGATAATCTCCTTGGCGCGTTTGTGTCCTAAGCATCCCTGTGGGGGAGAGAAAAGGGGAGGGGGGCATTGGAGGGAAAAGAGAGGAGAAGGGGAAGTTGAGAAGAAAACAATATGCCAGAGGAAAACATCATTAGTATGTCTAATGTGTCATTATGTGAGATTACCTTCAGGCCCTGGATAACAACTGTCAGCCTTCATCTAGGCACTGGCTGACAGGCCAGGCACACACACAGGACTGCAAGAATGCATAAATTACATTGAATTAAAAAATGCTCCCCGTGATGTGCCCGCACCAGAAGTGGCATGTCAGGTGTGCGCTTTTCATAGCAGCTGGATCCACTTTTCGGCATCACCCCGCTTTGTCAAGCAGTACATCTGGCAAATCAAAGTGACTCCAGCGTGGTGGAGACAAGTCATATGGATAATAGGAAGTGAGTAGAACCAGAGCTTGACTGCCCCACAGCCAACAGCCCCCCCCCTCCCGCCCCTGGGGCAGGCTTGGAGACGAGTGCAAATTGAGTGAAGCCATCGTAAATGGATCAGACCTTTAGCCCTACCTTTCCTGCCTACTGGTACAAATCTGACCCCAGATCGGTGAGGCCCAGAGAGAAGACATCTGTGAATCAAAGTGTCATTATGGACATTTTGAGATCACAAGGCAGCAGTCTTTTGTCAGCCTTTCGTAGGCGGATTTTCTAGACCCTTAGCATCTATGGAAAATGACTCAAATCTCTTCTTTTCCCCCAAAGGTCAGTTTACAGTATCTGACTTAAAGGGCTGTTCTGTGTCTTTTTACTGTGATCAGAAAGGACACACTTGACTTTTATTGGGTTATTTATTTTTTCCAGATATTTTATATAATTGTTGCTAAAGGGATGGGAAAAGGTCTTATTTGGTATTATTATTCCCATCCTTAAAATACACACACACACGCAGATGCACAGATGAGATTTCAAGGTTCTGAATCCCTCTAAAATGCTCGGTGCAGGAAAAGAGAAAATTAAGGATAGAAATAAAATGTTTGCTTTGTATGGCTTTTAAGAAAGTTAACATACAAATCAATTCCAACTATATCAATATCTAGCTTTGTATAATACAACTGAAAATACTTCCCCAGGGACAACTGTCTTTTAGAAAAAACAATCCAGAAACATGTACAGTAAATACACAAGCATAGACATGCAAACAGAGAGGCCACATTCAGACATTTATTTATTTGTTTATTGGATTTATATGGCCACCCACTCACTCTCAGCGACTCTGGGAAGCTTACAAACAGTATATATAATATATATGGGAATGCAGCCTTAGCGTGTTGAAGATGACAAAATATTTAATTTTATATATCCTACTCTGTTCTTATCGACTAGAAACTTTTGTAGCCATGATTCGGTTTGTAAATCCTGCTATGTCTTCATTGTGATTTGTTACTGTATCTGAAATGGCTATTCTGAATTAATATATGTTTCAGAGATCTACTCCAGCTTCCCTTCCCAGTCTTAACTTCCAAATTTGGGGCATGAGCAATGCGAAAATAAAATCATCCTTGTTGTAGGGTGCTAATCCTTGCTCTCACTTCTGTCCTTCCTTTCCCATGATTATTTTCCTGCTGATAAGCCCTCCTCTTTCAGCCTGTTCAATTTCCTCCAGAATAATCCAATGGATGAATGGATGGATGGATCCGAGTCCATTCTAGGTAACCTTTACAAAAGTACACATGTATAGAAGAAGTGAAATGATTTCATTCAAACAATTTTGTGGAGTGCATGTAATTCTGTTTTTTGTTGTTGTTTTTTTACACGTGATGAATTCCCATGATTGAGATAAGATAGCAACAAGTTTTTCTTTTACAAGAAAGAACAGAACTAAGAATACTTTTAACCCCTTCCTTTTCAAATGATTTGGAATGCATTATATGTTGCATTAGTACTTCAAACTACATCAATAGGGTTTCAGAGATGAGTTCCACCGCAGCAGATATCAAAATACAGCATATGCAGAGTTATAAGAAATACTTTAGAGAAATGTCTGGAAGTGTCCCTGCTTTATTTCATCCAATCAAACTAGGCACATTTTCAGCTACTACTGAAAAAGACCTCAGATATATACATTTTAAGTGCTTCTGGTTTTCTTCACTGTTGACCAAATATATATAATCATTGCTAATTGCAATAAATTTGCATTTGCCATTTCAATCTATGGCCTTTTAGTTGTCTTGACTAAATCACTGATTTAGTAATGATGCTCCTTAGCCTAGATAGATCATTCTCAACACACTGGGAATTATTCCAGTTACACTGTACTTGGTTCCTAAGCCACACTAACATCTTTTTGCACTAAAAAAAAATCCATGTAGATTATCATTAAGATGCAGAACAGGTCATCATACAAATTGAGGGATTTTATTCATATCAATGCAAAATTTTATGGGTAGTGGGCAACTCTACACATAAATCAAAATCTAAGGGACTTGTTTGGACAAAACTCAGCAACACTTTTTCGTGTGGCTATTGTGAAAAATAGGATCGACAACATGATAACCAATGTCTGGTGATGGATATGGCACAAGAAGAAGTGGGCAACTAATAGGCCAAATGTCAACCCTGAAGCTGACCTGACCAAAGCCATTTTGAGGCTTCAGTGTTGCCACACTGGAGCTGAGGAATAGGGAGGGGGAATTAGAGATAGCTGGGGTTTGTAGCCAAAACAAAATACTTTCTCTTGGGAACCAAGGACATCCTCACACCTGGTCAGAGAGAGAAGGAATGATGTTATCAGGCAACCAGACGGCATCCTGATTGGACCATGTGACTGATTGTTAGGGGAAGGGGGAAAACTTACTTTTATTTTTAACCAGAACTGTGCCAATATGATATACCGAATAAAACTATTCTTTGAGGACTCTACCTGCCTCAGAGTTCTGCTTGCTGTAGGTATATTACTTGGAACCCCTGACACCAAATCTGTCCCCAAAAGGGGTTTTGCACAAGAACCAGTTATACTAATTTCTGTCATGTTGTGAGCAAGTTTTGTTATAAACTTACTTCTTAAATTAACTGATGAAATGCAATTGTACATGATGGATATTTTAATAACTATTTTTACCATGAAAAAGACAGTAGCTATTAACTACATAAAAGGGAAAGCTTGAGAACAGGGTGGATAAAAATCAATGATCTTTTTTTAAAAAAGTATTAAAAGATCCGATTTTTAAAATTTAAATCGGATTTTTTAAAATCAAATTTATTTTAATAACATGGTTTTGGAGTAAAAATCTATCTACAGATAGTTTTCTATTTAAGATACATTAATAATTTAGTTTATTCAGCATGAAATGGAGCTTAGTTATGTAGCATGAGGCTGTATATTCTGCAATATTTACATTTTTGGTAAACTCATTCAATGAATCCAAGCTCCGCAAGCTGCAATAACATGCATTGCATTGATGCATTCACACAATTTCACAGTAACTGTGAAATAAATCATAAAACAAAGTTCAGGAATATTCCTTTATCCCATTGTTTTGCAAATCTACGGACACTACAAACTGTATAGTTGTTTGGAGAAATGCATCTGTATCACCAGGATCCAAGTGTGAGGAGGAAGGGCAAACAGTAAAATGAAAGTGAAACCTTCTAAGCAGTTTATAAATATAATATTAAAGAGCACCTGTCATTTCAGAACCATCATGGCAGCACCTATTAGCAGGCATCCACTCACCTGCTGCTTGCCACGTTCCTCATCTTGTTGTGTCACTGCCGCATCACCAGCTGTCCCATTAAAGTGAAAGTGAATGGGACTGTTGGTGAGTCAACAGCGGGTCAGAGGAGGAGCTACTGCTGGACAGAGATGACAGAGATCCTTAAAATCGAGTTGATTTAAACCAAGCCTTTGTATTAGTGATTTAAATCATGAATTAAATTGTGATTTAAATCAACTTGATTTAAATCAAATCCACTCTGCTTGAGAACAATTTCTTCTAAAGGAAAGCAACAACATTAATAGATTTTTGCAGAGGAAATAGTCCAAGGAAATATTTATTCATTGATTCTTTATGTTAAAGTAATTGAAAAAATGAATGTAGAAAAAGAAAGCAAAGGCAGTTTAATATCAAGTTGATAACTACAATCTACACAGGAATCTCCTTGTGAATATGATCCAGTAATGTGTTTACAATATTCTACTGCTGACTCTAAAAATAAAAGTAGGAACGTATTTAAAACATGATTTTCAACTCTGCTCTGGAAATCTCCCAGGTTCTTTGGAAGATTTTCACTGTTTATCAACAAGAAGTTCAATGACTAAAGAGCTGTCCTTAAATACAGCTTGATCATTATAAGGAGCCATCCAGTAGATGTTGGGTCAGCAAAACTAGTTGTCTTCTATGACCTGAAAATGAGGGTATATACTCAGGGGAATGGGACAACTTGCCACAGCCAAGTCACTGCAGCAAACTTGCAGCAACGGCCAACTCACCACAGCCAACTCACCACAGGCTACTTGCCACAGCCAATCACCACAGGCTACTTGCCACAGCCAATCACCGTGAGACAACTCATTGCAGAACAATTTAACAATTCTATTTAATTATTTAAAATAAATAAAAATATTATTTCTTTAACAATTCTATCCCACCATTTCTTTGTTATTTGTGTAACTCTTGTCTCTCAGTGAGTTGTCCTGTAACTAGATGGCCGTGGTGAGTTGTCCTGCAGTGAGTTGGCCATGGCCAGTTGGCCATGGCAAGTTGGACGTGGTGAGTTGGCCATGGCAAGTTGGATAATTGCCATAGACCAGGGGTGTCAAACTCAAGGTTCTTAGATCGGGCCTGAAGGGCTGCCCTGGAAATAGCAAAGGACCAGCCCATGGTGCTCCTGCCAGTGAAAACGAGCTCGAGAGGGCTGCGTGGCCATCCCGAGCTCCGTTTTCACTGGCAGAGGGTTGCAGGAGGCCGTCATAGCTGGAACGGAGCTCAGGAGCCTGTTTTCGCTGGCAGAGCACTCCGGCCACCACAACACGAGTGACGTCGAGCAGGCCCTGCCCACCCTGGCAACGGCCACCCTGGCCTGAGGTCAAACACCACCCTGATGCAGCCCTCAATGAAATCAAGTTTGACAATCCTGCCATAAACCCTATACTCAGACTGGAACCACATCTGGAACGAGTGTGGATAAGCGGATGTAGAAAGGACCATCATAAGGCAGTTGCTCAGAAACCAGGGCTGCATGGAGATTTTATAAATAATTGATACTGTGTATGATTAGTGCCAAACCATGAGATCAGTATTAGGTATGAATTAATTCACATGAGGTAATTGGGGAGGGTAACTATAGCCACTGAATATGTCCCATGTTTGGCATTCTATTAGCTACTTTTCTTGACAAATGGCTTTTATCACAGAATCAGAAAGGCTAAAACCCCCACGTGTATAAAGTTTGTACTGGTTTGCAAAAAGGAATACCTCCCATTATGTCAATGGCATTTAATTCATGGTGGAAAAAATGCTATTGTTGATACAATCAATCCTGTGTGTGAGAGAGAAAGAAACGTTCAGTCATTCAGCCTATTGAAGAGAACATATTCTGCCGGTTTATGCATTACGTTTAAAAGAAACCCTTCCCTGATGTTGCATTTGAACAGTCCAAATCAGAATGCATACTTAGATGATAAATTCTGATAATAACCAAGATCAATGTTAAAAGAGAAACAATATTAATGTTTTAAAGATCTCTTTACGCAGAACTTGTTATACAGATCACAATGCCTCCATCAATGAAGGGTGCAGGTGTGTATAAATATTATTCACTTTTATTTACATAAATTTCAGATTCTCATCAGAGTAATTCCTGTGAAACTAGAAAGGATAATTGCCATGCTGCCTGTGTCACATTTAATACTATGATAGCTGTAAATAACACTCATAGTAAAATAGAAAAATAACCCCTGAAGAATCTGAAACGCTGGGCTTGGTCTTGTGGGGGTGCTGTTTTCTTAACAACATTCTTAAGAAAGCAAAAAGCTTGTGAATGCCCGACACAATACAAATGCTAATAACTTGCACTGATATTCTGGTGGTACTTGTAACTATTTCTCCAAGGGATTGGAAAATTGCTGTGTTACCAGAAAGAAACAAAATTGTGCACTTATCTCCTGAGAACAGAGGCACAATTTAAAATGTAAAAGCAAAAACTCCAAACCTGCCCCAATTCTACTGCATGCTAAAGCATTCATAAGGGAATGCTCTACTGGGAGCAATAAAGTTCTATTGCAAAGGAGAAGTACGCTGAATATTTTAAATTGAAAATGAATAAGATTCCTAAGTGTATGTTCATATGTGAGGAGGAGGAGGAGGAGGAGGAGGAGAAGAAGAAGAGGAAGAGGAAGAGGAAGAGGAGGAAGAGTAAAAAGAAGAAGAAGAAGGAGAAGAAGAAGAAGAATGGTGTTAAACAAAACAATCTGCAAATATAAAGAAAACTAACTCTAAGGTCTACAAAGGTTAACAATTTGAGTGAAGGTTAAATGAAGACATAATTAGTGATGTTTTCCAGGCATCAGATGATATTTTTGATAAAGCAAAATAGTGGCTACTGTTGTACAAGCAGATCTGCACTGGCCATGGATTCAATGCAGATCAGAAAAGGAAATGAAAAGTGAAGTAACACAAAGACAAATTTTTGAATTCCTAGGTTTATTACTAGGATTGACAAAGCCAATGTGTTCGCAGAAAGCAATGCCCAATGAATGTGCATTGAGAATTTGACAACACCGTACAATTGTGCTGTAGAAAATATTCAATTGTTTGTGATTAAGCTTTACTTTTAAAACAGAAGATGAAGTTACTATGCTACTTTAGTTTAACAATTATGCTCTTACCCTAGTCTATACATGTATGAATCAACATATTTTCCTTACTTTGTATTCTTGTAAATTCTTTCTTTTTCATTGTTACAGCATCCACAATTTTCCTTCTAGATCAATGGTGTATGTTTATTTCTGCATGGTACTTGGGACAGCATGACAATTTAGAAACAAAAACTGAGTCTTTGGCTTCAATTGCTTACCTAGTTCCTCAACAAACTTATTTCACACTACGAAATTACAGGTAGTCCTTGACTTACAACCACAACTGAGTCCAAAAGTTCTGTTGCTAAGCAAAACAGTTGTTAAATGAATTTTGTCCCAATTTATGACCTTTCTTGCCACAGCTGTTAAGTGAATCACTGTAGTTGTTAAACTAGTAACATGGTTGTTAAGTAAATCTGGCTTCCCCATTGACTTTGCTGGTTAGGTCGAAAAAGTTGATCACGTGACCCTGGGACACTGCAAATGTCATAAATATGAGTCAGTTGCCAAGCATCTGAATTTTGATTACGTGACAATGGTTCTAAATATGAAAAAAATAAGTCATTTTTTTCAGTGCCATTGTAACTTTGGTCACTAAATGAACTGTTGTTAAGTCAAGGACTACCTATGTAGCATGTCCTATTAATGAGAGCTGTCCTAAATTGTATAATGGCATTACTATCGGCATCTGAGAGTTTCTTATTGCTACAGGTTAAGAAAAAAGTCAAAAGTCATCCTATGGATTATGGCTAAAATAATCTGGGAAGACTTGAAGTCAAGGCATTCTATTGTCTGAATGTGGGAATTGGCTAACATGTGATTGTTTCCTACTTACCAAAATTAATATCAGAGAGAAAATCATTTTCTGAAAATGTTCCTGATCCTGGCATTAGCTATTCCAGAAATGGAGCAATGTTGACATGGGAAGAACCAAAGAACAGATTCATCCCAATACAAGTGGATTTTTCTTTACCACATAAATTTACCACTGCCAAATAGTAGTCACCAATGAGTAAATCTGTCACAATGGTTTCTCTCTCTTATTATTTATCATTACTTTCTCTTTTTCTTTCATCTTATTCCTGTCTTGACTCAGGTTTTTTTGGGGGGGGGGGGTATTTTCTTTGGTCGTTTTCCAAATAAGCATGTTGTTATTTCCAAGTTTGCTTAATGTTCAGATTCTGCACATATTTTTTGTCTATTAGGATGCATTTTCATGCATTATTTTCCTAAATCTTTGAATATAGCCTTTACACATGCCGTGTTTTTTTGAACTGGGAAGAAAGAGCCAAAAACATTGAATTTTGAAAAAGAATGAAGTTTTAGTTCATATGTGGGTTCAAAAATGCAATAAAATAAAATTAAAAAATCAATTTTTCATCTGTTTAATAATAGCCCCATTATAAAAAGGGGCCCTTATACCCTGTTTCCCCCAAAATAAGACATCCCCTGATAATAAGCCCTATCGGGCTTTTGAGCGCATGGCAATAAGGCCAAGTGCTTATTTCAGGGTTCAAAAAAATATAAGACGGAGTCTTATTTTCGGGGAAACACGGGAACTTTTTCAATAAGCAAAATAATGGATATACATTTCCACTACAACTTCTTAGAGCACTTATGCAGGTCCCACTAAGTAAAACAGACCAAGAATCTACAAGAAGACTAACTTGTATTGAGATTGGCTATAAGAACAGAATCCTGCAAGTTATGATTATGCTGTTTCTCCTCTAGTTTATTGTTCAATGAATTAGGGACATGTTTGCCCAATTGCTTTTGAATATTACCTTGTTTCTCAAATCTTACAAATATTTCAAACCTTTTTGCCTAGGTAACAATTCTATCAAGTTCAACTTCCTTATTCTCAGCAACCTATTAGATATTACCCTACAGCTCTTTACGGATAATTGCTAACAGTTTTACAGTATCTTTTACAAATCAAATGTTTATGCCATATTTTAAGGATATTTTCTTACCAACAGCTGGATAAAACTCATCAAAATACTTATCTCTTTTGTTGTACATCTTGGCAAACATGCTGTAACTTCCTTTTGCTCAATGGACATCGTACACAATTACCTATATAAATCTTCAAGGTATGTGCACATTTGCAAGGAATTTTCCCAAAATGGGTCTTATTCTTTCTAACTGGTTAATAATTAAATTCTTTATTAATTTAGCTCATAAGGAAAAGGGCTACATTTATCTAGGAGAATAAGCAACAAAAATATTTACACTGGGCAAACAAGAAAAAAAAATAAATTTTAATAAATCACTTAGGGAAGACAAGTCATTGGTGTCAAATGCTGCATTCTTTTATCCTATTGTCTTGTGGATGAATCAATTCATCTTAAATTCTGAGAATGCTATATTTAGTTTTGTATTTGAACAAGATTTTCAGCTAAGCCTAAATTCAAAATCTTCTCCAGAATTAGGATCTTCTTTGCTTGCTCCTGCTGCTGTTGTGGGAGTCTACTAGTTATTGCTAATCCTAGGTTTTGGCTATGAAATTCTGGCAACCTGACAGTGGAAATAGAGCTCTGCATATGCTCAGGAGCACTCTTTCATTATTGCTATCATATCACATGTATAAAGCATGTTTAATAAGTATACATTAGTAAATTCCCATTTTAAATATTAAAGTGATAGTTGCCCTTATGACTGAAAATACTGCTATATATAACATTTTTTGCTTGCCATAAAAGAACTACTTTGAAATTCACAACCATTTGAAATAAAAAGTAATAATGGTGCAGGATTGGTAGGATTGAGATATGCAGAGTCAAATATCCTTCAAGTCAATCTGAATTATCCAGTTCCCAAGACTTCTGCTCAAATCCACTGCAAATCAGACGTTACTGTTCTGATTCTAGCAGCTAAACTGGAGTCTGAAAATCCAACAAACTTCAAACCTAGCCAAAATTATTTTGCCCTAATACTGATTTTTTTTTAATTATTTCATTTCCCTCTGTCTTCAATGTTTTATCATCAGTTTTATCTCCAAAGCACAGACCCGTCATTGAATTCCGAAAATCCCTTGCACTCGAAACTTTCAATAAGGTCATAATTTTCTTGAAATAATCATTTCTTACACAAAGTAAATTCCTGCCCCCTATTTTAGATTGGATACAAATCTGATACTGCTAACTTTTGCTTAGACATTTCATGGAGAGGGAATTCTCTCAAGCCTCTCCCCCCCACCCCTAAAAAAAAAGGGGACGGAATCCAGCACTTAATTGCAGATAGAATTCTAGCAGTGAGACCTTACATATCTTTCTTCAGAAGGAAATGTTATTAAGTTCAATAGCAGTGTTACTCCCAGGTAAGCCACCTAAATGATCTGATGCAGGACAGGACAGTTAAATAGGAGAGATAACCTTGTCAAACACAGACAGTAACAACACAAGTGTTTTGAGGAATTCCTTATGTTAGGGAGGGGGGAAATTAAGAATTTAAAAATATGCTGGAAAGACAGTTCTTAGGATTCTTACCAGCACGGTCCATTACGGGGCTATTGGCACCCAAGGTTTGGTAGAAAGTAGCCAGATCCTTTGGAATGGAGGTCTTTAAGATGTTTACAATATCCAAACATTTCTCATGCCCCTCAGGGGATGGCTCCTGTTTGGTGGAATGTACAGGTGGAGGAGGTCCTGCTGCAACAGGCTGAGGTTGCATCAAAGGACTTGCTCTGGATCCTCCAGTACAATTGATCAATGCTCTCATTTCACTTTCCCTCTTGGCGATACGTTCTTGCTGAGGCATTGATGGAGGTTCTTGAGTAACGCATGGCTCAGTTTTACACAGAGGGTGGTACTGAGATGGAGATAAAAATTTGGCCTTCCCTGTATCTGGAGTACAATGCTTGATTAAAGGAGCAGATCCAGCATTTACTTGAGGGACTACGTACTTTTCTGCTTCTCTGCTACTGGAGGGCTGTCCGCTAGGTTTAGATATCACTGTATGGGAAGGCGTTGAATTTCTGCTAAAGTTTCCCGTTTGCATCAATTTGGAGTTCACATCAAATTTTGATTTTAATTGGGGCTGCTGGGTACCGTATTGTTCGTGAGTGTGGTTAAGTTTGGGTGGTCTATATCCATCAATAGCTGATGGTTGCGGACCACAGCCCCCAGTGGATGGTACATCTTTTGCCATTGCCCCGGGCTTAGGAGATACAGCAATATCAGAATAATTATTATTTTTGGATCCTGACAACCCACTCGGCACCTGAGTACGTGTAAATCTGGCTATAGGCAAAGGTTGGCATTCTTTCCCACCAAGTACAGGAGGTGGTCCAGTGCGCCCACTTCTTGCCATAAAAATAGAATTATGTTTTATACTCTTGAATCCATTTTGAAGAACCCAAGCAGGAGCCATAGAATTACAACTAACTTTGTGCCAAATTCTTTTGTGCATCCACAGGACTTCTGGATAGTAAGTTTTATGACTGCAGTAAGGACATCGGTGGACAATCAGAGCAGCCTGCAAAGTTGAGGTAAAACTCGAATCAGCCCTAGTTGATTTCTCACTTAGATCTAATGGAGTCTTTTCAGACATCTCTGTATCTTTATTGAGCACAGAATGTTCATTCATCTCTACAAGGATCTCTTTAGCGAGCTTCTGCTGAATTTCCAAGGGGCTTTGCAAATTCAGTCTCACATCAGCAGTCTTACTGGAACAAGGAAAATCACAGCTTTGCTGAAATGCTGACATCTTTGAATCAGGGTAAATTTTGCAATCCACATATTTTGGAAATGGTTCTTTGATCTTTTCCTGTGGTGTAGATGCCACCTTTAGCACTTCGGGTTTAGATTCCACAGCATTTTTTTCTCTATTGTTTCTTTCCTGATTGAGCTGTATGGCTGTCCCAGATGCATCTTCAGCAGAAAAATTGCAGAGATATGGTTTTTTACCTGTAGAGTACACATACAAAAATTAATATGAAGATATGTTTAAAAATACACCTGTCAAGGAAAATTAAAAACAAGGACAAAATGATGATTTGGATGAGGGAAAAAAAGCTTGGGAGCCCACCATTTAAGGCACAAGTATTATAACTCGCATGTACATGAAACGTTATACTATAAACAGTATTGCTTTATTCTCACCAAATTGCATATTTTAAAAGAAATTAATTAATTTGCACAGGATACTGTGTTCATGATACTGAAAACAGGAACCGAAAACAGTTAATGATAGTGCTGTAAGATTGCACTGACTTACTCAATCAGGAAGTCTATATTTTATGTCCCCAGTATTATCAAAATAACATTTCCCTATAGTTTAAAGAGATAAACTAATTAACAATCACGAAAAGCAACTTTCAGATATTAAAGACTAGCTACTAAATTATGTTTAAGGTAATGTGGCGGGCAAGAGGGATGGGTTAGGGGGCACATGCCTGTTTAAAGTAATTAAAGCTATTTTCACAGTCATGGCTATACAATTTTCATTCACATTCTACTACTATTCCAGAAATTCCGGCAAAGCGTACTGATAAAGTTAAAGTTCAAACCTACATGACCACATATACAAGACAATTCAATCCAATCCAATCAAGGCAATAAAGATGGGAAACCAGCCAAGGACACACTCACAAACCAATCCTAAACCTGTGTGGGTGAGAACATCTGAGTCTTGCTCCATTGTTCTTGTTTCACAAAAAGAACAAACCAGGCACACACGTAAGGTGCCATTACAGAAATCAGGCTATTTTTCTCAACTGACTACTACATGACAACTCTATTTCGCTACAAAACTGAGACATGTTATATGATGTGACTTTTTGGGACAGTTCTGCAAATGAACTATACAGAATTTCAAAGAATGAAATAAAAATTGTGCAAAACAGATAAAAGAATAGCCAAAAAACCTCGTATATTCAACATATTCTGAATATGCAATACATAAGGATCATTCTGCATTTTCCTTTACAAGCTCTTCATTTCAAAATGAATCAGTGAGGTGCAGTATTTAAGATTTCAGAGTAGGAATGAGAAGAGCTGGGTTCGGACCCACCCTCAGCCGTCCAAATTCCCTAGATGAGTTAACTAATAACGATTAATAATAAACATCCTTCAATTACAATTTTCTAACTTCTGTTCTGAAATAAAATCAAATTATTTACTTTTAACAGGATCAGAACTAATCATTTCATTTAAATATTAAACAAGTTCATGTACAGGTAGTCCTCAACTTACAACAGTTTATTTAGTGACTGTTCAAAGTTACGACGACATTGAAAAAAAGTGACAGTTTTTCACACTTACAACCGTTGCAGCATCCCCATGGTCACATGATCAAAATTCAGATGCTTGACAACTGACTCCTATTTATGACTGTTGCAATGTCCCTGGGGTCATGTGATCACCTTTTGCAACCTTCTTACTAGCAAAATCAATGGGGAAACCAGATTCATTTCCCAACCATGTTTACTAACTTAATAACTGCGGCAAGAAAAGGCATAAAATGGGGCTTAATTCACTCAACTAATGTTTTCCTTAGCAACAGAAATTGTGAGCTCAATTGTGATTGTAAGTTGAGGACTATCTGTATTATATTTACAAATGTTCTAGTAATCATTTATCAAATACAGTTTAATATTTCTTCTGGCTCAGACTCTTGTGAACACTTGAGCATATTCTGAACACCGGTTATCTACATCTGTATCTATATCTAAATGTAAACATATATCTCCTCTATACAGTATCTATGCAAACACAGAGGGGGATGAGAGACACCGCGTAATTACATTTTAAAGTATTTCTTATAAGAAGGAATATAGAATCAAGAATGCTTTAGATCATTTATCGAACATCTGACATTATAGAATATCTGTCTTCCTTTTAGTCTCTCCCAGAACATACACTGTGTTTGCTCATGCTAACTCTTTACAGTGAGGTTCATATGCATGGTTTACTTTAAGTTTCATTGCTCATTTGCTGATAAAGTCCAGGATTACTGCTAAATAGTTGTCTTCCATCTATACAGAAGTGCTGAGAACTCCTGAAGACTGGTAGAAACAGAGCACAAGGAGTCTTTTTTGCATCTGCATTTTATCTCAGCACAAGCAAGTGTTTTGGAAAATCAAACACATCACTGTTGCTTAGTACAACTTTGGTACCGTAGGCACAGTTCCAACCCTGCCAAATGTGATCTGTTTAAAGCCTGAATGTTCAACAAAAACGTCTCAGCTTCATTTAATTTGACCTCAGCTCCTGTTCAGGGAAAAGGCATTAAGCCTTTGTTTAATTCTGAGTAATTAGCTTAAAAATAACCCATAGATTTGCTGTCTAACAGGGTTGAATACTTTATTCTGTTAACATCATTTTCTTTTCAAACTCTCAAAGGGACAAGGTCCTTTGTGTTTAAAGTGGGGTTTTTTTTAAACCTTCCTGTTTTACAAGTTAAGACTTCCTGAAAGCACATGCCCAAGATTACTAGCTGTATCTACATTTTAAAAGGGGGGGGGGGTTATGTAGAACTGTGAAATTAGAGATTGGACATCTGTGTTATTTTCAAAGCAGTTCTGTCACAACTCAATATAACACCAACTAGGTGGCTTTTCTGTGACATTTCATGGAATGGAGCTTGTTTACATAGAGGCTAAGCAAAGATAAAAATTAATCTTATCAGAAGTGGAAGATTAATCTTAGAAATCATGACCTATCCAAAAAACTTCTGGTAGGCTTCCTGAGTGAAGAAACATTTCAATGGAAGGGTTTACATTCCTAGAATTATTCCAGATAGTTTCTAGCTACCAATAAAAATGCATTGTTCTGCAATTCTATCTTCATTTTCTTTTCTACAGTAAAAAAAAAAATGATTTAGCTTGTTAAGAGTTTAGATATTTTTTATTCCACCTTTATTGTTTTTATAAATAACTCAAAGCAGCAACTACTTTGCCCTTCTCCTATTTTCTCCACTACAATAATCCTATGAGGTGAATTGGAAAAAGAGGGCCTGGCTTAAAGTCACCCAGCTGTCTTTCGTGCCTATGATTCTCTTGGTTTCTAGCCTGGTGCCTTTACCTCTAAACCAATATGGACTCCCAAAAGCCGATGAGACTGCTAGGACTCTTCCTAAAATTTTATGCATCAAATAGGTAACTTACTGAATGAGCAGAAAATGGGAGTCTATGTTTATTTGATATGAGCTAGCAGTTCTGCACCAATATCTTGAAGTATCCTTGAATATTATCTAGTATCCCAGAGGTGTGTGTGTGTGTGTGTGTGTGTGTGTGTACACGCACACAGCAAGCAATGACCAAAAAAATCCACTAAGAATATCCAAGGTATTCAAGCATGAACACTTCAGTGCACTGTACCCCATCTGCCCAGGAAATGAATGTCTGTTCCAAAATGCATGTATTTTAGAAGTTTGGGGCCATTTACTGTGTTAATATTTGGATATCAAGCAGAAAAAAAATTATCAGTAACAGTTATAATTTAATTGAACAATTTTAATAGATATATTCCACCCCATCCCTCAAAATCTGTGTTAGAAAAGCCAGAGAGGTGCGCCTTCTGAACTACCTACTCGCAGGAAGACATAGAAATAATACTTCCCAGTTGCCACAAGGAAAAATAATAATTTGAAAAATATGGAAATACAGAGTTTTGTATTGGAGAATGCAACTATAGAAAGCTAAAAAAAAATCTTGTAAAACAAGAGACTTTATTCAATGAAGTGCTTGAATGAAAATTTGACTATTTAAATTCAAAACTATGCAAAGTTCAATGTCCCTACATTTTATTTTTTATTTCTCCAGATTATTCACTAGCCCCCAAACAAGCTTTTTTGCATTACAAGGTTCTGTTATTGTTTAGTGCTAGTTTGAATAGTTTGTTTAGTGCTAGTTTGAATAGTTCTGCTGCTTCCAGCATGTAATATTGTAGGAAATTTAATAAACCCAGAATTTCTGGCTAATACCTTCAGTAAGGAAGGGTGTTTTTTTTAGTTTTTGCTATTTGTTTCTTTTTGTTTAAGTGTTCAATTATTTCTAGGTATGTTTTATTTCAAATTTTCAGTTTTTCTATTTTTCTTAAACAAAAGACGAATGTAAAGAGAAATCACACTATTATATAATTTTAAACTGAATTATTTGGGAATGTAAGAAAGATTTTGGTATTAGAATAGGACAGGACTGAATTATGTTTTTAAGGTTACCCATTCTCTTTCTCTCAAACTGCATCTACTTTCCTTTCTAAACATTAAACTAATTATTTCTTTTAGGGTAATTATTGGACAGTTAGTTATCAAGATCTATACTATTAAGCCAATGTCCACCTTCTTACATTAAACAAAATACTGGCATTCAACCTTGATCCATCTAATCATAGAACAAAAGGATCTAAATATTCCTTGTCAAGCTTGACACTGAGGTGAATTTTTCATACATAAAATGCTTATCTAAATACTATTCAATGCATATATTTGCTATACTGTCCTTTTTTCTAAGCAGAATGATTAATGTCTAGCAACACCATTAAACCATACGATGTTGGCTCTGGGGGATGGGAATGAGAAAACTACAAGTCTGGACTATAACATGCTGGAGAAAGCTGACAGATACTTATCTAAAAGAAAAACATTATGGAATTTATTCAATAAATTCTAGTTCAATATTGCACATGAATGCAAAATGACAAAGGCTTTCTACCCCATGAAGAGAACTACTCTCTCTACATTCCCCCCCCCCCCCAATTTAGTGGACTTTGATAGTAGTGCCCTAAGGATTTTTCCCTGGTAAATCTTGTAGTAAAGTTGGAAAACATTGAAGCAAAATTTTGATCATTATATAATTTGATCTTATTATGCAAAATAACCCTGCAGAAAAATCAATTCTCATCTCCTTATCATTAAGCTGAAATTAAAATCTTTTGTTATTGTTGTACACGTAGTCCTCAACTAACAACAGTTCGCTTAGCGACCATTCAGAGTTACAACAGCACTGAAAAAAGTAACTTATGATGATTTTTCACACTCATGACTGCTGCAGTATTCCCATGGTCACAGGATTTATATTTGGATGCTTGACAACTGAGTCACATTTATGATGGTTGCAATGTCCCGGGGTCATGTGATCACCTTCTGCAACCTTCTGACAAGCAAAGTCATTTGGGAAGCCAGATTCACTTAATAATCATGTTATTAATTTAACAACTGCTGTGATTCACTTAAGTAATGTGACAAGAAAAGTCATAAAATGGGGCAAGACCAGGGGTGAAATGTTCCCGGATCAGACTGGATCACCCGATCTGGTGGTGATCTTGGCCGGTGGTCTGACGATCCAGTAGTGATGGTGGAACAAAGCTCAGCCCACCCGCCCGGGTGTTATTACTTCCTGGTTTTAACCAGGAAGTCATTTGTTGTTTTGCACATGTGCAGAAGGTCTGCGCACTCCTGTGACATGTGCATGTGCGTGAGCGCAGCGAGCGTGCGGCGTATGCGCTTCCAAAGCTGTAAGGAAGGTAAGTAGATTTCACCCCTAGGCAAGACTCACTTAAATATTTCTTACTTAGCAACATAAATTTTGGGCTCAATTGTGGTTGTAAGTTGAGGACTACCTGTAAAAGGGAGATCAAGAGGAAGGATGAATTTCAGGGATGTAAATGGACTAAATGAATAAAGAAAATGTACATTAATTGTATAAGAAGGGTGTATCAGGTTTTTTCATGCTGTGATTGCTGCTTTCAACACTACAATACTGTATGTTTACTCAGGAACAAATCTCACTAAACTCACTGGGACTTATTCCCAAATAAATAAAGCAACAGCTCCGGAGAGGACTAACAGACTCTTGTACTGGGAGTAAATGCATTGAATTTGGGTCTTATTTTTAACCTGGGGTAATATTCTCCTCCCTTCCCTGTTAATATGATCTGGAAAAAAAAAGGGAGATGAAGTATATCCAACTGTGTCCATCTGTTGACAGAAAAGCATCTGTCAGCAAAACAGACCCCCCTTTTCAACCTCCTCCTGCACTTCTGAAGGCACAAAGCAACAAAGTGGGAAAACATGCGAAGAGGAGTCAGTCACTACATGTGAATGGAAATTAACTCAGATAATGTAAGAAATGAAGGAAATCTCAGCGAAGATAAGTTTCTATGAGAAAAAGAAGCAATGCAAATATACTGGGAAGAACTCAAATGCATTGTCTACAGTCCCACAGATCATGCTGCAATAAAAAGCAGTGTATAATCCTTCATGCAGAGGTCTCAAACTCCTAATCTGGGGGCCACAAGTGTAAATTACTTGTCTGAAATGGGACTAGAAGACCTCTAAGGTACCTTCCAGCTCTATTCTATTCTAATTCTAAATACTGATGTTATGGCTAATGAAAAACATTATGACTTAAGTGAGCAAAGTGAAATAGCAATGTTTGGAAGTTCCCTTACAATAAAGTTATTTTTAGTTAATAAAGTTACATTTAATGTAAAGTTACATGACACTCTTCATTTGGCTACAGACTTCCGCATCAATGCATGAAAAGCTTTCAGTTTTGTGGCTCATGAGCTAACAAATTACTCCTAAAGTAGCTCTTGTGACAATTTGAGATCCCTTGCCACAATAGCTCTGGTATGTATTTAAACTAAGTAAGGCAGGGATTCCCAAGAACATATTATTTAAGAATACATTCCATATAAAATACACCGTGGAGAAGATTTGCTTGAAAAACCGATTTGTAAATTATTTGGTTTCTTTTCATATTCTTTCATATGACGATGCAGAATGTTAAAAGACAACAGCAGTAACCTGAGGAACAGCTTCATATTCTAGCCATCTTTGTTTGATAAATATAATATTTTTGAAAAGGGACGGACCGATCACTTTGAAAATGTGCTTCATAGTTCACTGACAATCTTTCTTAAATCACAAAGACATCAGCCATTTTACTAGCAACTTCAATGAACTCCTAGTAGAGTCAACAAGTTAAGTCTCCTTCAGCAACAAAAGAGTAATAAAGGAATCCACCACTAGATGCAGTGGCTTCCAAATATTTCAGACTCATTATTATATTATTAAATTGGATCTACATTTTCAAGCTTACAAGAGGAAATATTTATTTATTGCTCAATTCTTGGAAAATTACAGAGACCATCTTACAGATGTGAACAAAACAACTTTTTCTAAGAAAAAGAAAACAGCTTTGGCAGTCAGACATTGGATTTCTTTAAAAACAAAACAAAGCAGTCAAAGAATGTAGATCATTGGAAGAATAAATAAATCTATTGGAAGGAGCAGAGTGACCTAACAAACAATTTGAAAGTATTTTTCAAAAATATTATAAAATAATATTTTATATTTTAGTGCCATGCATGATTGGGAATAAATTTTATCAAATTCATATGTGGTGTGTGTGTGTGTCTAATAGATCAGAAAAGAGAAATCTAAATCTCTCCCAAGTTGTTTCCAAAGAACTCCATATCCCTGTTGAAATGTTTTATGTTAAGCTATCTACACATAGTATTTATTTATATGAAGCACATTTCTTTTAATAACACACAAGGCCAAGAGTGTTGTTAATATTGCATAGACATTATAGTATTTAATTACTTACAACATTTTTTTCCTAAGGATTCTATGTAGAAACAGTGTGGGAAACTTTTTACGCACAAAGAAAATGCTGAAAGATACTGCCACAGCCTGGCTCAGTATGGAAGTTATTTTTCTTGCTTTATCGAAGGGGGGCATCTGTATCTAACCAATTTGCTAATATATGTGGACGAAAATCATGGCAACCAATTTATGTTTTTCATTTCACACGACAAATAATAAAAGGCCTTAAATTCTATTTGACAGAACACTCTTGTTACGCAGCCTAGCCATTTACATACAGAACTTTGTACTCTATTTCAATGAACAAGAGCTCTCCAGAGAATTATTTCCAAGTTCTAGATGGCCAGAACCAGTTACTGAAACAACTCTCCTTAAATCAATCCTCCATCAATCAATCATTCAGCAAGCAAGAAAGCAAAATCTATTACAGAAGCATAGTTGTTGTCCTGATAAATTGAGCAGAAGAGAAAACAAAAGAAAAACACCTGGTTATATTACAGAACAAAGCATGTGTCTTTAATACCAATCCCATGCCTATTCCGAACACAAAATTATTATCTTTGTGTATTAACCACGGAACTGTGTTGTCACTTGAACAACAGTAGGTACGGGGCTTATTTACTTAGAGGAATATGGGTGCGTAGCATACTATAATACATAATTTGCAATGCAGCAATACACATCCATGTGCTTTTCCCTTAAATAAAGTGTCAGTGAACCATAAAAATGATTAACTAATTTAAACAAACTAAATAAAGAGAAATCTGCAGAAGTTATGTGGACTCATTTTAACAATGCTCTGCATAGTAACTAAGCATTGGGAAGCTTATTGCTCATATTTTATCAGCCTTTTCACTTGAGCCAATTACCATGCTCCAAAGTGCCTTATAAAAACAGCATTTACTAGTCATTGAATCAATTCCGAGATTATTCAGGGTTATTTTTCCTTCTTCCTATGGGGTAAAAATTCTAATTTTTCCTAGAAAACTGCCCCATTTGCGCAATCATTCAGAATGATCCTCCCTTCCTGAAATACCCTATTTTTGCAACGTCAGTTCAAGGAACCCATTCCCATGGATTCTGAGGGAAGGAGGATATTTTTATTACCTTTCGATATGTGTCCAAAGGTCGACAAACCCTCACCTTCATATTTTTTTCCTCTAGGCCAGAGGCTCCCAACCCCCGGTCCACAGCCCACTACTGGGCTGTGGTCCATTGTGAACTGGGCCGCACAAGTGTTGGGCGAGCGAGTGAAGCTCCATTTGTGCAACCAGCAGGCATGTGCATGAAATCATCCCCTCTTCCCCCGCACTGCCACCACTGGTCCGCAGAGCCAGAAAGGTTGGGGACCACTACTCTAGACAGTTATTCACATAAGTTCCCAATCTATCTTCTCTCTCTTCCACCAATCAGCCAGCAATCATATCCCTCCCACCCACCCATCCCCTGCTAAATTTTCAGCTGAACATCTTTGCCTCACTCAATTTTTATTGAGATGGACGGTGTAGAAATGAGCCAAATGAATGAGTGAAAAAATAAATATATTTAATTGCTTCCCCCCCCCCCCCCCGCCCTCATTAATCACACCACTAGCTTTCATAGAGTTTTGGGCTGTATTTATTAGAAGACATACAGCTGGAAGATGGGGGAAATGGGTGAGGGAGACAAAAGGAAACTGGAAGCAATTTTTCTTTTTGTGGAGAGCTTGCAGTGACTGTCCCATACGCATAGACACTCCTTGCCTACTACCATGCCATTTGGAGAAAGTTTATCATCATCTTGTCATGTGCTTTGGCAGTCATTTTAAAACTGCACTTGTTGAGTGAGTAAGGAGATTCTGGACAGCAGGAAGATCTCTCTATGCTTTCTTGGATGCCAAGGAGAGAATTCTATGGATTGATTCCGTTTGAATTAACCACATATTCCATGCATCTATACACTAATCCGAAGAAACACAGAGTGACAAGGGTCATGGTGATAATTAGAGGGGTAACATGGTTTATGCACAAATTATTCCATGCATGAAATAGCCGGTTTGGGATGGTCAGCATCTAAACTGAAACGTGTAGTTATGATCTAGATACAGAACGAAATAGGGTGTTTGCTTCAAATATGATATAGCCGTGATGGTGAACCTGTGGCACGCATGCCATGTGGCACACAGAGCCATATCTGTGGGCACGTGAGCGTTGCCCTAGCTCAGCTCCAGTACGCATGTGCGTGCCAGCCACCTGATTTTCGGGCCTTCTGGGCCCATCGGAAGATGGGAAATGGGCGGTTTCTGGCCTTCGGAGGGCCTCCGGGAGGTGGGGAATGCCATTTTCACCCTCCCCAGGCTCCTAGAAAGCCTCTGGAGCCTGGGGAGGGCAAAAAAAGGGGGCCTACCAGGCCCACCGTGCCATCACATGCCAAAAGCGGAGGGAGCGTGGGGGCCACGCGCACATGCGCGGGGGAGTGGGGCATATTGAATTATGGGTGTGGGCATGCGCGCGCGTGACCCCCCCGCGCTCCCCCCACTTTTGGCACGCGATGGCAGAAAGATTAGCCATCACCCTGATATACCAACCAATATGGGGTAGGAGAATTAATGTGCGAAACTATAAAAATGACCTTGAGGGTTTTGCTTTGGCTAAAAGCTGGAACAAACATTAGATACACTAGATACATTCATTAGATACATTCCTTAAATGTATACATGTAATAGTTACCTAGAAAGGAGTGAGTTATTCTGGATACATTACATCACAATAGCCAGTAAGAAAAAATAATTTTCTACCTTCATTCAATACATGCCCATTTCATGCACACTATTAACAGGATCTGGATTATTCTGGATGATAGCTCTCCTCATCAAAGAAGGTAGAACTGGGAGGGACCCTGGTGACAAAACAACACGTTTCACAGAGGAGAACCCTTTGATCTGTGGTCTTATATACTGCATTAAATTCCACGGAATGGACTAGGTTTGATGCCACAGTCAAAATGACCAGAATCAAAGTTACATACTTGGTATTACTATTTAATCTGCCACATTATTTTTATGCAAGATAAAATGAGGTACGACTAATAAAGTTATTTTAAAGAAATTAACAAGACAGCAGCCACCTAAATAAATGAATATAAATAATACAAAAGGAAACTAATTGTGACACAAGATTGGTCAAACTTTATTCATCTGTTTCACTTCATCATCTACTTGCCAGATTACATTTGAGACTGAAGTAGTAATTCAAACATTGCCCCACTGGGAAATCAGCCCTGTTTTTCGTAGGAAGCCTACAATCCAATATATTTGGAGAACATACTGTACAATCCTAATCCATGTGGATAATTAATTTATGTCATATCTCATAAACTGTGCTACACAATCCTAGGTCTATAAGCGTTTCTAAATTACTAAAATTAAATCCAACCACTCGTGCTACCAAAGAACAAATTCTACTTATTCTACTAAGAAGCAGTGATGTGGTTTTTAGATTACCTGAAATAAATGGAGACAGCACGTCATGCCATTTCAAGCTCTGTACATAGCAGTTATCTGACTGCCTTGAACTTCAGACCAAACTAGCGGGCTTTATGCCCAAAGCTGCTTCTTTTTTTAAATGGGAGAAAGTCTGAAGACAGCCAGTTGTCTAAACCTGTACAGTCAAATTACTTTTTGTAACTATTGCTTTATACAGCATGGCTACAGAGATGCAGATCTAATGGGCAAAAATGAGATTCAGGAGATCGTTGGGCCCCCACACAGCACCTGCCAAAAATTCCTTAAAACAGCTGGCATGAGATTTTGGGAAGAGATACTTTTGATATAATGTATGCTCTGAATCATGTTTTTCACCCTTTGAATCCAGGCCTATTATAGCCATATTAGACAAATACTGTTTCTATTTGTTGATGTTTCAATTGTATTCTCTTTTTTTTAAAAAAAATTAGGAGCCTGTGTATGTTTAGAGGGGTATAATTCCTATCTAAAACATAAATAGGAATAGGAACAATAATAAAATGGGCCCAAAGAGTAGGGATTTGCAAACCACTAGTGCTTTTTAACTGAATAAGCGCAAACTGAAAAAAAGTCATTAGACATATTGTGCAGTTAAAGAAACATAAAGCATGGCCTCACATAATTTCCATGGAATGATAGAGTGGTCCATAAATCACTCAGTCTGTTTTAGTTAGCAAAACAATAAGCTTCCCAGAACCATATAAATAAGATGGGCTGATTTATAAATCAAACTAATAATTAAGTAAATAAATAAATTCAGAATCTCTGCAGTTATTCAAAAATAAAGATGATAGCGCATAGGACTTAAATTTATATACTGCTTCATGGTGCTTTACAGCAATCTCTAAGTGGTTTTACAGAGTCACCATACAGGCCCCCAACAATCTGGGTCCTCATTTTACCCACCTCAGAAGGATGGATGGCTAAGTCAACCTCGAGCCAGTGAATCGAACCCCCTGGGAGTCAGCAGAATTAACCTGCAATACTGCATTCTAATCACTGCAGCTCCTAATGATATATAATAAATAGCTATTATAGGAATATAACTAAAATTAACACATTCCTATTTCCCATCTCTAAATAATCACAAGGTTTTATCCCTTCCAGAATTTCAATTGCATTCAAGTATCACAGCATGTATTCAAACACGCATTCAAATCAGTGGTGGGTTGCTCCCGGTTTGCAAGAACCGGTAGTAAAAATTTCTAGTAGTTCAGAGAACCAGTAATAACATTAGCTGGCCACGCCCCCGAACTGGTCCCCAGCCTGGTCGCCGCTTACTTACCCCACTCACCTTATCAGAGGCTTTTTTTTTAACTTTTAAAAGCATTTTTTCTACAACCTCTTCGGTCGAAAAAATGCTTTTAAAAGTTAAAAAAAAAAGCCTCTGATGATCACACAGCTCAGCTGGGATCATCAGAGGCTTTTAAAAGCATTTTTTTCTACAACCTCTTCAGCCAAAGAGGCTGTAGGGGGAAAAAATGCCTTTAAATGCCTCTGGCGATCCCAGCTGAGTTGCCTGATCGTCAGAGGGTTCTAAAAGCATTTTTTTTCCCTGCAACTTCTTAAGGTTGTAGAAAAAATGCTTTTAAAAATAAAAGTAAAAAAAAAAAGTTGGCCACGCCCACCTAGTCACATTACCCCCCACCAAGCCACGCCCACAAAATAAGCCACGCCCACAGAACCAGTAGTAAAAAAATTTAGAACCCACCCCTGATTCAAATGCATTCCATGCATTCAAACATCTGAGAAAAAAACACACAGGACCGCTCTATTTCCAGTCACCAAAAGATATGTTCAGTTTCCTCCACTGTCATATGGCTAATGTGGGCACATCACTGTTAATATGCACAACATGGAGATGAACAGCAAGTGTGACCTGTTTCCCTCTCAATAAGTGGAGTTCCTCTAAACCATGATTCAAATAACTAGTAAAATGGCTTGATTTACATCAACTCGATTTAAATCATAATTTTTAAAGAGCAACTGTCATCTCTCTCCCGCAACGGCTCCTCCTCTGACCCACTGTTGACTCACTGACAGTCCCAATATTGCAGAATATATAGCCTCATGCTACATAACTAAGCTCCATTTCATGATGAATTAACTAAATTATTAATGTATCTTGAGTAGAAAACTATAGATTTTTATTCCAAAAGCATTTTATTAAAATAAATTTGATAAAAATTTAAAACAATTCAATTTAAATTTTTAAAAATCTGATTTTTTAATTTTTTTAAAAAAATCATCGATTTTTATCTACCCTGCTCTGAACCCATCTGTTTAGAAGATGTTTGCCAACTGCTGTACCTAAAAGTGGGTGACAATTTGGCTATGTTCTGATTTTCTGCTAATATTCCTTAAAGCACTAAGGGATACCCAGACAAGATGACATATTCTGATCAGATTACTGTTAATCATGTAAATAACAAAAAGGCTCCTTTTAAATTACATCAAAAAGTTTTAACCCTCTTACAAACATTACCATATAACAACTCTGCTAATAATTGCTCTTCTGTCAATAAAATTGTATGAAGGTTCATAAAATCTACCAATTATCTTACCATTCTTACTACCGGAAAGGGATTTTCGTAGTGTGACAGTTGTGACTATGGGTTACATGCAGGTGCAAATAACTAAACAAGTACTTCATGGCAGAGAGTCCAGATTCCGGTGCTGGATTAGTAGTCTGTAATAATTTAGAAACAAATATAGGCTTTCTGTGCAGAGAAAGTTCTTTATAGTATTTACAAAGAATACTTTTATCTGCATTATAGAAATGATTGTCTTAAAAAGAAATTTTAAATTTGTTTTAAAAAATAATAGCTTTACATATGTACACAAATATTTTTTCTGTTAAAATCTTCAGAAAATATAGTAAGAGTTCAAATGTCTTTTTTATAATTACAGCTGAGCTGCCTCAGACAAGCCACTGTACAAAAGGAGTAAACATTCAGAAGATAAGTAATCTTTGATAAGAATATAATACATTAAGATAGCGGTATTCATTCAGACAGCAGCTGCCTAAAGCTTTATTCAGTTGGAATTGCATTTTCTTTAAGAAACCACAAGATGGCATCTATTCACTATTTATAATCCAAAATACATTCTGAAATTCTCTAAATGAAAAAATATATGAATCTTTACATCAATGGTAATTAGAAATAACTTTTAATATTTCTCCAATCTCAATTAGCTTTAACGGAAGTAAAAACATTTTCAAAAGCACATACATATGTTTGACTTTATGATGTGAGGACTTTTTATATTTTCCTTCTCCTACTCAACATTCATGAACCTAAAATGCTAAACTTAAAGTTATCTTCAGGACAAAATAAAACAAATCTTTATTCTGTGTCTGACTCACATTATTTTCTTTCTTCCCCCTCTTGTGGAGCAGCGAGGTTGGAGAGGAAAGACCACAAGAGAGTAAGCAGGCACACAATGGGGAATACATCAAAATGTTTGTATAATGCACTTGGGGCTGCCAACACCATCACATTGCTTTCAATATGCATCTCCCATTGTTTGCTTACTTTCTTATAACCCTTCCTCTCCATCCCCCCCCCCGACCCCCCATTATGCAAGGGAGAAAAAAGGAAAAATAATAAGTCAGGCACAGAGCAATGCATACTGACTGTAATGGCAATCACTAGACTGAGGGACTCTGCAAAGATCATAAATGTGTTATTTGGTCAGAAAGTTATTTTTTTTCAGCACCATCATAACTGTGAACAGTTGCCGAACAAAGCAGAAATCTATCTCATACAGAACTACCTCATTCAGGGCTATCTGTAACTCTAGCAAAAGAGATATGATTAGTCTACCGTGATTTCTTTGCAAATAACACAGCTGGGTCCTGTTAATTGTAGCAAGCCTATCTAAGTGCTCATGAATATGCCAGTGAATAATCTGTTTGAAAACCATGTCCAGTCTAGATGTCAACCTGACAAGTCTGCTGTTTCCTTGGGATCTATTTGTATTTGTTGAAAGCAGTTGCAGAAGCTGTTTGAATCCATGGTGGTTTTGTCGTGAGCCTCCCAAAGGTTAAGCATTTGCTTTAGGGGAATTTGGGATTCTAACATTCACCTTAAAACTTTTTCCTGGCTTGGAACCTTCTTTATCAAGCTTCTGCTGAAACTGCTTTTAGGGTCACCTTCATCAAAAGCAAGTGGGTGGCAGCAAAGAGCGTCTCATTTTATTTTGGCTGTTTATTTAATTCAATGTAGACACAGCCCAAATCCAACTAACTGTGGACTGCTCACAAAAAAAATAACATAAAACCTAACACAAACTAAAATCAAGATGGACTCTGGGCATAATTTATAGACAATAATAATAATAATAACAGCAATAACAACAACACACACATGGCTCCATTTATCTCATCCAAGGCACGGAGAACTAGGTATTAAAGGCTTTATAAAATGTCAACATTGTGGAAGCCACATAAATCTCAGAGGCAATGTCTTTCCAGAAGGCAAGCGATGCAATAGATAAGGCATGTTTCCTGCATTCTGAGAGACAACTTTAATTGAAGGGATGCACAAAATGCCAATTCTGCCGGCACATGGGCAAAGGCAGAACAGAAGATCATACTGGGGGAGGGGGGGGTGTATGCATGATTGGATAACTAGTTGTATTCACCCTACAAAATGGGTTTTTTTGACTAGGCGATGAGAGCCATAGCATCCATTTGTAAATTGTCATGCTCTACATAACAGCTATTTTATCAGAGTACCCATGTTCTCAAAAAGATTATATAGCTGCCCACTTCACGAAGCAAGTGACTCTGGGCAGCATATCACAAAGCTAACAAATAATTAATCAAAACTCAACCACTGTTATCATTATTATTAACAAATTATAAGAAACAAAGCTAAAAAGAATTAAAATAATATTAGGCGAAGGGATTTTAACAACGGAGCTGGACTGTTGGGTACTGAAAAACAAAAGGTTGCCATTTTTAGCATTAATGAAACTTTTTTAAAAAGCTTTAATTCCTTTCCATTGTTACCTTCAAGGATGAACTCGAATTTGCAGATTTGTGGGAATAACGTTTATTAAGCAGATCGACAAAGAATACAAAATATGTTTCCAGCTGAGTTTGATAATAAGAAAGCAAGCATGAACTATTGGAATGAGCTTCCAACCATTCCCACACTCCCTCTTGTATGGGAGTTGTGTGTGATTTACAATCACTTCAGAGAAATATAAATATTTGGTAGGAAACTGAGATTCTGATTAAACGTCATACAATGTATTCACACTACTGATGTATTTACCTTTCTATTTTTTTTTCTTTTTGCCATACTGTGGAAATAACATTAGGGCATTGCAGACACTGTGAACATGGGGTGGTTTTATCGGCTTTTCACACAAAAGCACCCACCCACACTTCCTCTTAGATTCAAAGTAAATTAAAACATTTCTTATTGTAGAAGGCTTTCAGCAAGTGGGAAGGTAATGACTGATCAGGTATTAACTACTTTGTCAGATGAGGTGGCTATGATACAAAACTTTCCATGTAAATTATTTCCTCTTGTATTGCTCTTACAAGCATTAATATTACTTCTTCCAATACAAGAAAATAAAGCAAGACAACATGTAATGATAAACTACATGTATTTAAATTGTTCTATTATGTCAACCTCTGAAATGCATAATTAAGGGTGTTGATCTGGATTGTAGAAAAAGAAAAACAAGCTTCCTCCCTTCTCATCACAGGCCTTGAATAATCAAGCATCCTGCCACAGAGAACTTAGGCTGAAAGATAGTGTCTGACCCAAAGTCAATCAATGAACTCCTACGGAGGCACCCGTATCCCCACACCATTCCTAATAAAAGGCCTCAATGTACTACACTAAGTATAACCTCTATGTCTCAGTGAATAGAAAGTTTAATAGCTGGATTTTATTATTTCCAAAGAATATGTTGACCTTGGATATTAATTATTTGCTTGTTTCTTCCTTTAACACGGGTCCCCAACCCCCAGTCCATGGACCGGCACTGGTCCGCAGCATGCCAGCAACCGATCCATGCAAGCAAGCAAAGCGGGATGCAGGCAGCATGAGAAAGCACGCCCTCTCAGATCCGTGGAAAAATCTATCTTCCAGGAATTGTTCCCTCATGCCTTGTGGGCCACTGTTTTAACAAATTGGACAATTAAGATTATAAATGTTATAGTTGAGGCTGGAATATCAGCCACTTTCCTTTCTTAAAAAAAAAAACTGAATAAGAATTTAGATTTTAATAGGCCATTTTGTTTTATAAACACTTGACATGAGAATAACACTTCAATTTTAATTTTACTAAAGAAAGTATCGAAGTATGAAAGAAAGCAGATGGAAGATTATAATCTAATTATACATGGAACAGGAAATCAATTGGACATCAATTGTATTATATGCTTTGCATGACAGCATTGCAACATCTTTAGTAGGCAAATGATAACTTTCTTGAATCATCAATGCAGGTTTCCCTGCAACAAGTCCCAACGTTTAAATTAATTTCACCTCATCATGGCCACAAACCGCAAATCAGGTAGGCAAATCCCAATTTTGGCTTTATGGTATAGGAGTGGCCCTAAAATACAAAATCTAACCTGCGAGATGCAGACTGTTGGCATCAATTGCACTGGATTACATTATGCAGCATGCTCTTGATGCGGATAATTTCAGATGACCCTGAAGTTGCCACCAGCATCCTTATGCCCACCAACTAAAATCATGAGTTAGAAGGTATTCTCCAGGCCAGGTGACAAGATGACACTTTTTGCTGGACTCCCCTGACTTGACACTGGGAGAAAAGGATTGAAAGTTGATTCCTTATCTCTTGTTCTAAACTACTAACAAACAAAACCTGGCTTTTGCCAAAATATGTTAATAGTGAGGGTTGAGTGCATTCCTTCTTATACCAACCTTTGTTTTGTGTATTTAAAAATACTGACTGAGGTGTTTAAAGAACCTGATACTTGCCTATCAGTGATCACTCAGGGGTAGCAAAGATTTTTTTTCTGCATCTTTCCGTTATCATTTTGTGGTGCTCCTAGACCTATACATCTTCAAAACCTATATTATTCCTATCCCTGGAGCTTACAGATCTGGTCTGGATTCTGAATCAATGGAATCCATCCCAAGAATGAAGTCACAGAATTTATGGAGTACAATGTATTTGCTCCACATTCAGTGCCAAGTACATTTTCAGTTCCATGACCTTCCCTAACATGGCTTCTCTTGCTTATATTTACATCAATAAGAGCACATTATTCACACATTTCAGTAACAATCAGCCATTTTTCTTTTTTAAGGCAAGTGAGACCATCAAAATTATGTCTTGCATTCAGATTAAACAAACTGAGAATAGGAATATTATCACGGTTCCCCGGAAAAGAAAAAGGGAAGTTATTTTTTATCTATAGATTAATAATGCCAGGAAGGTATCATTTGTCTGAAGATGTTGCAAGAAAAGCATCTATTAGTCAGAGACAACCAGGTGGATATGCTGGAATCTGGAATGCCGTCAGGCTGAATGGCTGGTTATTCACAACCATTATCTAGCTGTATACATTACTTTCAGGAAATACCTGATGGCACCACTATTTAATGTCTACTAAAAGCCAAAATAGTAAGCAGGGAAGGACTTCAAGTATCACTGTTATGTATGCATTTAAATAGAGCAAGAGAGGAAAAGTTAATCTTTTAAAGGAAGATAGAAGACTGGAAAGTTTTTAAAAAATGAATTTTTAAAATATGAGAGGCAGTCATAAAAATATAACGGGAAGTAGTTTACATCTCAGTATACTTTCACCCAAACTAATACCCTGTAAGATATCTGACAGCCAGGGCATTCAACAAAACACCTTGTGAATTAGCATCCTTATTCCTATTAGCTAGGCCAGTGACAAAAGGCGAGGAGCAAACCATTTATCTTGTCTTGCTCCACTTAATAAATTAAATCAACAACTGTGCCAACCCCCCCCCCCCCCCCATTATAGGTCTCCACAGGAGTAATGCAACCATGATCCCCAATCAGCAAATGGTGGCATTACCAATCAATTTAAAAAAATACTAAAGCTATTCTTTAAAAAACCCTTTTTCTCTAAGTTTAAAAAGGGAACTGTTCCTAAAATAAACAATAAAACATCTAGAGGCACCTTTATATGTTCTTATATATGTCCTTTGAGGTATTCAATACATAATACATAAAAGAAATCCTTATTAATGAATGAGTGAATGAATGAATCTTTGCTTGGTGACAACCCTGTATTTTTCTAAATCCACACTGGAATGATTTCAGATTTTTTTTACTAGTTTTTTTAAATATATATATATATATATATATTTTAAAAAATGAAAAACCAGCTTGTAAAAAAACAAAAATTATTCTATACCTTAATGTTCCCTGAAATTACCTGGAAAAAATACCCCATTTAATATAATGTCCTTAAGAGAATTCTCCCTTTTAAGCCAAATAAATTATTCTTCATAATATGCGGTAACACATGACAAAGCAGTATGTAGTAATAACAGAAGATACCAATTTGTCCCACAGTCTATTATTTAAATCTTTAAGTCATTTGTAAGCAACAGCAAGTGGGATGAAGAAACAACAC
Organism: Ptyas mucosa; assembly: GCA_012654045.1. Classification (NCBI taxonomy): domain Eukaryota; kingdom Metazoa; phylum Chordata; class Lepidosauria; order Squamata; family Colubridae; genus Ptyas; species Ptyas mucosa. The sequence continues at coordinate 12,696,732 of WNWU01000003.1, read as the reverse complement.
TTTTCTGGGTGAGAAATGTAATAGAAATAATGCTTCTGTAAGGATTTTTCTTTGTTTTCGTTTTAATATGGGTAACTCCTGTGGAGTTGCACAAAAGCAAAACATTTACCGTAATCTAAGCAACAGCTTAAATGATAAAAAGAGCAATTTTATTAAAATCAATTTGGAAGTGCCACTGAGATCAGTATACCTTATTTCCAGAAAATGAATGTTAAGACTTCAGCCTCAATTACCCTCATCAGCCTCTCCTAAAGGGTCAAGGCAATGGGCATGCCCTCACAAATTTGGTTATGTGCTGGTGTCTTCTGGGTCAAGGAAGGCACAGAGCCTTCCAAGCAACTGGATTTTGACCATGTGACCATGGGGATGCTGCAACATAATAAGTGTGAAAAATAGTCATAATTTACTTTTTTCAGTGCCGTTGTAACTTTGAACAGTCACTAAACAAGCTGTTGTAGGTCAAGGATTGCCTCTAGTTTGAAAAGCTATATTAACAGAACTTTGCAAGTTTGAATGCATTCCCCTCTTCTAGAAGTGGAATGAATTAGAAAAGGTTTTGTCTGAGACGTTTACTCATCTTACATTCTTGCCCCATACTCAGTCCCCTTTTACCTAACCATTGTCTTGGTAGTAGCTCTTCTTCCTGTCCCTCAAAGCCATTCCCTGTCCCCATCTACAGCCCCAAAGTCATGCCTTTATTTAGCAGAACATCTGTCCAGCTGTTCAGTAGTCAGAGCACACTCAACATAAACATTCTCAATGTCTCCTTCCACTCCAATATTACTCTGATAGTTCTGGGACAGTGGTGGGTTTCTACCAGTTCATACTGATTCGGGCGAACCAGTAGCGGTAATTTGGCCTGGGTTGCCGAACCGGTAGCAACCGCTGGCTGGCCATGCCCCCGAACCGGTAGCCTGGTTGCCGCTTACTTGCCCTGCCCACCCGCATGACTGCCGGGAAGCGGCTGGCAAAGAGGCGGCAGCTGGGAGGCTTCTCGCAGTCACATCAAAAAAGAAAAAGCCTCCCAGCCACCGCCTCTTTGAGAGCCACTTCCCGGCAAACTGGCTCTCAGAGGTGGTGGCTGGCCGCATGCTGCTGAAAACTACTGGAGGTTGCCAAAAAAGCCACTGTCGTCACTGCCCTGTTCTTCGTGCTGGCCGCGCACGTGCATCCCATTGCCTGCTGTGTCGCGCTCAGATTGATGCAGCAATGGGATGCGTCAGTCCGAGCGCAATGCAGCAGGCAATGGGATGCGATGGCAGCGGCTTTTTCAGCGACCTCTGGTAGTTTTCAGTGGCCTGCAGCCTGCCATCTCTTTGAAAGCTGCTTTGCAGCTGTAGCAGCTGGCTGGAGGCTGCCAAAAACTACCGGAGATTAGCTTGCTTTCCAGACTCCGGGCCAACCGCCGTGGGAGGAAGGTAAGCAGCCTGAAGAAAGAGGCGGTGGTGGTGGAGGAAGCAGGGCTAGGGCCGGGGCTGCTGAAGGTGGGGAAATGGGGCAACATGTGCAACTGGCAAAGGGAGGGCAGGGCAGCATGCAGGAAGAGGCCTTTGATAGATTAGGCCAGGCCTGGGCAGAAAATAAGTAGATAGGTAGAAATTCAAAAAAATTTCCTACCTTTTTCTGTGGCCGTGGCTAGGTGGTCATGTGACTGAGTGGTCATGTGAGTGACAGTAGTTGGCCATGCCCACTGTCACATGACCACCAAGCCATGCACACCAAGCAAGCCACACCCACAGAACCAGTAGTAAAATTTTTGAAACCCACCACTGCTCTGGCAGCTGCCTTTGGAATCAATGTCCATAGTACCAAGACTAGGTTACTTTCTATGTGATCTCAGACTCCAGCATCACAGGATCCTGGCCTAAACAGGAAGCGTACATGTGTTAGCCTTTCTACTGAATGTATTTACATCCAACACATGAAATAGCGGACTTCATTAACGTGACATAGGTGAGAGGATTATCTAGTGATCTTGCTTACTGAGCACTCTGGATAATGGGTGTCTGAACAGAGCTCTTTTGTGGAGGCAATGCATGAGAAACATTTGGTAGATCTGTTTACCTTCCTGATGGTAGTAATACAAAGGCCTTGAATTGGAGCATAGAAAGCAACTTTTCAAGCTGGTAGTATATTGAAATGTCTTGTGGGTGCTCTTGCAAAAGAGCTGGGGGGTGCTTAATTAACAAAATGGCTGCCACAAAGAACATAACCAACACTAAAGCAATTGTTCAAAATGCTATCTGTCTAGCACTGTAGCCCAACCCAACGCTAACACTCAAGTTACTTCTTTAGTTTTGTCCTTGATAAACAGGCTAACTTTTAACAAAACAGTACATATTTCTTTATTTATAAAACTTACGAAGGGTATTAAGAACCAAGGGCATTCTTGGAAATGGTATTTTTTTTAAAAGCTAAGAGCTGCAGCGTATCAGCATCTTCCAATTTTAAAATCAAAAGCACATCTTTAACGATACTAAAAAAAACCAGTTGGCCAAGAAATTTGGTGAGTAATAAAGAGATGGCCATAGACACACTCCTACCACCACTGGAGAAATATAGATACCACAGATATAATGGAGCCAAGGTAGTATTTCCTTAACTAGGTTTTTGATAAAACCATTTTTGAAGGGAAGTTTCTCATTTTTTTTTAATATTAAAAGAGTATGCACATTCATTCCTTAATTTAACAGTAAAATGTGTAACTCCTTGCCAGAGCACACAGTATTTTAATTGCATTCCCAAATTATCTCTGGAAAAAGCCCAAAAAACAGTAAGGTCTCCAAAAAAGGAGAATAGTTTTACATCTCTGACACTAGCACGCTTACTGTAATATATTCACAAAACTTGGGATGCAATCTTTATTTAATCAGTCACAAAGAAAAATAATATAGGTAATATTAACAACAATGATATAGATATTAATGGTGATATACTTTTTTTTAATTACATTCCAGCACCACTTGCTTATTTGATGGTTCTATGTTATAAAATGAAATAACCATGTACAGTGATTTAACAAAGATCACTCACTGTAGTAATGCATAATTCTACTCTTCTCATTCTTGCCTTTAACTTATTCTTTTCTATTTGGCTAATAGAGGCCTTTTGTTTCTTAGCAACCATCTGTTACTTCAGTTTCTTCTACCACCCAAAGTTGTAATCCCTTAATTTTCAACATCAGTATTGTTGAACTGATTGTGGGATAACTGCCAAGGGAGTAAAAAGACATTTATTTATTTTTCTAATACATCAGCAAAAATTCCCAGGGTTTTTTTTATGTACATCAATTATACCCATAACAAAATCAAAAGTTTACTTCATGAAATTTTATTTTAACAGAAGTAAAGCACAACACAACAAAAAGTATTTGGCTTTGTGACAAAATTGCCTTTTAAAATGTAATTAGATAAGAAAAATAAGTTTCTTGGGTAACTATTAAATTTCCCAATTAAACCTTAGGTCTCAAAATCTTAACTGAATGTACAAATGTTTTGTGAACATTTTGTGAATTCTATTCATATTCTTACCATTTTTCTTGGAGATAACCTGAGACACAAATAAACAATATTATTTGTGAGATAAAAATAAACAACATTTCTTTGCTTTTTCTAATACTTAAGACTCAAACCTCTTACTAATTGAGAAACACAGCAATTGTCATATTTATGCTGCCGGATCTAGGAGAAGCTAACTTTATTTCACATTTTTTGGTATCTAACATTGGAGCCCAGTTCCTTCTATTTGTCTGTTGTAATGAATGTTGCATAAATGAACACATATATACGTTTGTGGCTATGAGTTTAATTGAATAGGGTCTTCGTCAAAGTTTTGTGGAGCTTTAGTCAAACACATTTATTAACTCTGCTTTTTTCCATGTGAATGTTTTGCAATATTCATCTCTTCAGAAAGCCCATACCTAGGAAATACATAATGTACTATTACAGACTTATTTCTACTGTAGAAGATAGTATAAAGTAGTCTTCCTTACACTGTGTCTTCCAGATTCTAGGATCCCAGAATCTGATCAAGTTGAATAATGACACTTATGTTATTGAACAAAATTAAATCTATATCCTGCTCAGGATATAGGTTTAGTTTTTTTTTTATATTGATTATATGCATTTGTGACCTTTTCCTTTGGAATGGACAACACACTGTTTTATTAGTGTTGCACAGGAAATAATTTCCAAGGATTGTCTGTGACTTCAGAAAAAGTGGTTTCTTCAGAGTTGAAAAATATTAGAAATATTGTGCATCGTGCTTCCAATAGATTATGAGCACTTATGCCACTCTGAAGCCCCTCCCTGTATTCCCTTCTCAGAACCTGCCAAAAGGCTTGTCTAAACATTTGAGAACAATTTTAGTTGTTGTAAATGGAATTAGGCAATCTATTTTTATTCAAATCTCCTGCTCAGCAGTTTCCATGATTCTGACTTCTGAGAGCTTATTCTGCCATAAATGCATGCCTCTCTGACTTTGCAACTTCTCCGCATTGCATGTGTGCTTTCAAATCAGCATCAGAATAATGTCATCTTTAATTCACTGACTGCATTTTAATGTTTTGCACAAGCTAAATATGAAAGCTAGCGACTGGAAAAAAAATAGTCTCTCTGGCATTACCTGTTGATGCCTGTCAGTCTCCAAATTTATGCTATCCTTTTTGCCCAGATAATTAAAAACTAACTGGTTGAACAAGTTCACCAAATTTTATTACCATCAGTAAGAAGTATCATCTAGGGTAGTTTTTCAGATTTAGATTACTAACTAATCTGCTGTAATTTAAATACTGTGTCGCCCTCATCTGTGCACTGTTGGCCTTTTATTTGTGTAATGTTGCTCAATAAACTGAAGAAATAATATATGCTGCTGACAAAAAAAATTGCATGAGCTCCACAATTCAATGACTGATTCAGCCTCAAAGAAACTTGAAAATAAATGATCAGGCTTAGATTTAGCTGCTTTTTAAATTTTATTTTATCAAGCAAGCAAACTTGATTAAATGACTCTGTTTTACTCATTGCTGTTCAATAATGTTTTCCCTATAGATTAATAAAAGATGAGTTTTTCTTGCAAAGAAAAAAAAATGCTACCAGAAAAATGCTACACGTTTTGAGAAAGGGCTTTCTTTTTAAGAACTCTTTTAAAACTCAACCATTTGTAAAGCTATTGTGGTCTTTTAAAGCTGACTGAAGGTATTGCCTTAACATGGATTTTTTTAAAAAAAAATGCAGACATGTTGATAAAACATTAATATGTTCAAACTGCCACATTCTGGACTGAAGCCAGCAGTCCATGTTAATATGATTCTGAATTAAATATACATTTATTAAATGCATATGTTTTCTTCTTGGCTAGTCCAGAATTAGAATCTACCAAGAACTGTAGATTTTTCAAGTGTGCAGTTTGACTAAAAGAAGGCTATATTAACATGCTATATTGAAAAGGGATACTGATACACAATTTACAGCAACTGATGATACCAGATGATTTTATTTGTCAAAAATTAAGTTTTGGGGGGTTTATTTTATCTTTTTTGCACAAATTTTCTTTTTTGTAAGACGAATGGGGTAGCGAGTTTTTCAGTTTATAATTTCCCAGGCCTATTTCTTCTTTTCCTTTCCTATTCCTATTATCATGCTTATTAATATTGAGATTATATTACATTGTTAGTGCCTCAGCAGGTGGGAGCACCTGGTTTATCTTGTCTGGGCTCAGAAGATAAGCAGAGACACTAGAGATCTCAAGGCCAGACTGAGAATTCAGCAAAAAAGAGGCAGTGACCATGGAAAAGTATTTTCGTAGTAATGCCAGGAAAACTGCACGTATACATGAAATTATCAAGAGACGTATTTGACCCAAAGGATACTTTATTTTTAACCTTGTAAATTCTGTCATTAAATATATGGGGAGATTTTATACACACACACGTGTGTGTGTGTGTGTGAGAGAGAGAGAGAGAGAGAGACTGAACATATTTGTGTGTGTGTGTGTGTTAGGTTTGCATATATTTCAGATAGATTTGCACCAACATCAAATAGATTGAGGGGTACTTTGAAAATAATAATAATAATTTAATGTGAGATTACTATATAGAGAGTTAAATGTGATTTTAACTACATTTGACTTTAAAAAGTTGCTGTGTGGCACACCAATACATCTGGCATAAATGGCATAAATTTAATATTTTTTTTCTTTTCAAATTATACTTAGTTCTTATAAATCCTTCTGAACTTTTCCAATTTTGAACTTTTTCAAGTTTCCAAAAAACTTCAAGCTCTGTGTTAAAAAACAAAGAAACAAAATCTTTTGTCTATGTTTAAATCAAGTTAAATGCCAAAGCATAAAAAATACACCTGGGATAGAAGAAGAAAATAATGGATGCTTAATTATTAGCTGGATTTATACAATTCTTGAGTATAATTTTGTGCAATGGTTACAGCAGAAGAAAACAACATGTAATTACTGGTTCTTCAAAATGTTTGCTGCTACTCCCATACCGCACTGCAGTAAAAAATTGCTTGAATCATCCAACATTTCAATCTGTGTATGTAAACAGTCTTGATAAGTAAAACAATCTTGATATATTTGTGTGTGTGTGTGTGTGTGTGTGAGAGAGAGAGAGAGAGAGAGAGAGGGAGGGAGGGAGGGAGGGAGGAAGGGAGGGAGAGATCTATTTTCTGTTTTTCAATGTCTATGCATAGTCCCCAAAGAATCAGAAACACATACATATTCAAGCTGGTTTGAATTGTTTTCCTCCTCCTGAACTCTACTCCCTTTCTCTTCATTCTGTTAAAATACTTGAATAACATCAAGTTTAAAAGTTTATTTCTCCCCAAATATTTTGTAAATTAACTGTTAGTGATTCCTCAATATGGCATTTTTCCCTCCCTCCCTCCTTTCCTTCTTGGCCAAGTGTGATTGGACACAGAAGGAATTTGTCTCCGGTACATAAGCTCTTGGTGTACATTAAAAACAACAAAGTGATAAGTCAGATTATAAATCATAAGGTACAATCATAAATCATAAGATACAAACAAGTGATAAATTGTAAGATACCAATAGAAGAAGGTAGT
>WNWU01000003.1:12626645-12688417 GCA_012654045.1 Ptyas mucosa | reverse complement strand
GTGCAGTTACTCTGCTGGTTGGTAAAACAACATCAATATCCTTAACAGTATCATTGTTATCAAGGATGGTACAATACCCTTTGTTCCCTTGCTTTTAGGTATAATACCCTTGAAAACATTATGAGTCATTTTGTATGCAATTTTAGGGAGGAGAGAATTGTATGTAATCCCCATTCTACAAGTGTGCAAATTTTCTATACATCTTAGCCATTTCACTTTGATTGCCTTAGCTTATATTTTCAAATACTCTCTCCAAACTCTCCCTCCCTTCCCCCCCCCCCTCTTCTTCCTTCCTTCCCTCCCACCCGCTCTCTCCCCCTCCTCTGGCCAACTGTTGCAACCATGGCCTTTTATTATCTTCTAAAAGCCTGATTATATTTGCAGGCCAGCCTTCAAAATGCAAATCTCACTTAACTTAAAACAAAGTCTTTTATCAAAGACTGAAATATAAATCTCAGGGCATCTATGCAGAGCCCTCAAGATGTTTATTCAAAACGAGCCTTATTGATTTTCATAGTACATTTATCTTTCAACTTTACCTTGATGTTTCTAAAGTCTAACCTAATGAAAAGCTGAAAACATAGCACTTATAGATTTGCAAATCTGTTTGTAAAATTTAAAATCCATTGTATAACTTAGTTTGCTATTTGCCTAGTTGCTTTTAAAAATATCAGTTGCTTCTCTGAGTGTGTGTGACTGCCACACCCAGCACAGGTGTTTACAGAACTGTGAGCTAATACATTGTTTTGTAAAATGGAGGGTAATTTTTCTTCTTATCTTTCTTTTCCTCTTCTTCTTCTTCAATTTGAATAAATTAGTATTCCAGTATATACCATTCCAACGCTACTATTCATTCTTAAATAATTTTAAGAACCTTGCCTCACACAGTTTATCGTAGAAAAATGAAACTAAATACTTGATTAATTAGAAGCCTTATTTTCTAGGAACGTTTCGAGCCCAAATCTCACCAAATGTATACAGTTGACAATTTTTATACCAAATTACAGTTTTTCCCAAGAATTTATGTATAATGTACATAAATTCTTCATAATTTAAGAAAAACACCAAAATTGTTATAGCGATTTCCTTGTAATAGCAACTATCTAAATAATGGTAGTAATACCTAATTCTAAAGCTGCAACTAATTTCCTATTTATAAAAGAAATAATAAACTTGTGCATGTCACTGAATGGGAATATGCTTTGCTTTCCATGTATCTTCTGTTTAAACAGTTACAGTGAGAAAAACTATGATTCGATTCATAACTTTTCAATAAAAAATGCCAAGAAAAAAATAGCTTTTCTCTGTTTTTTCCTTTTCATACTTTGGAACTTAACATGAAAGCAGATATAGCTCTCTCAACAAATTAGTTATAATAACCCTGATTTTAGCGCAATGTGTGAGCCCCCACTCTATATATTATTCCTACCAAACATATTTCCAAAATCCACAGTAAAGTGGATTAATTGAACAATGAAAGCAGAATCAAATTACAACCCAATAGTCACATTTCTGTTGGCAGGTTTTGCACCTGCAAAAAAGGTAGTTTTCTGTGCTTCTGAAGTGAAGCACAGCCCTAATAAACCATGGACACAATCTGTTCCTGCCAAATGAAAATAATTCACATACTCTTTATCATCAAACCCTACAGCTGAAAGTTGGAAAGCCTACAGCTGAAAACTGAAAATTACAAATCTGTAATTCCCATGCCTGACACTCACACTTTTTTGTGATTATTACAAATGATGAATCAGGTCAGATCAGCTAAAGAATATATAGGGAATTTATGGCACAGGCACGTGCCCATGCAACTACACACACAAATATACAGTAAATGCTGCCATTGCCTGGATTGTTCCCAAAATATTTAACAAAACCAGCTAACTAGAACAGAAATAACTGGATTACAAGCCTTGATATTAGGATATTTATTGCATAGAGGTTAATATAAACAGAAGAGTCAGTTAGGTGTAGTGTTTAAAGGCACTAGATTAGAAATCAGAGGACTGAATTCTAGTCCTGCCTTAACACAAAATCACACAATTAGCTGGGTTATTTGGGGCCAATACTCTCTGTCAATTTTAGGAAGAAGGTGGAAATGGCAAACCACTTGCCTTGGAAACTGCAGGAAGTCATTAGGACTCAACACTAATATGAAGGCACCAAAACAAATAAACAAATCCACCACCATAATAGGATTTGCTTTTATGTACCTAGTATGAGATTGTGGATTACAACACGGATTATATCTGACGTTGATGACAGTGCCAAAAACAGAAGTTATCCATGTGCTACAGGATACAGGATGTGCTACAAGTTATCCGTTACTACAGGTGAAGTATGTGGTATTTCATTCTCTGAACTTGCAATGGACTAAGTGGAATTCTGAGATTTATAGACCAACCACATCTGGAGGTTTCTAAATTGGGAAAAGCTGCTAAAAATATTCTATTGGAAAAGTTTCATGAGACAGCAATTAAAGGGCTCCTTTGGGTTAAATATTATTCTTTAAAAAGGGGTCAGCATCATTTTAGCTTCTCATATTGCAAAAAAATAATTTCTCTCAAAATGAGTCATGCAGGATCTTGATTAAATTGACTAGACTATTTATGGCTCATAAAGATGCCCTAAGTACATGTATTATTGTTTAGTTGAATTATAATTATAAATAATTAGTTAATAAGAAGCCAAAGACAATTTCTCTTTTATCACAAAAACATATATTCAAAATCTATCTAGTTTTATATCCACATTTTGAAAACCCTTTGAATGTTCCCTTTCCTTTCCACTGAGTGCATTTTTTGCCTTAACAAATTTGTGTTAGTTTTCCCAACGTGTTGCAGAAAATAGTAAAGAATTGTTGCATTCGGAAATGTTCTAATTATTATTACTACCATTGTTCGCTGCTGGCCAAATGCCTATGGGGAAAAGTATCTGCACAGTAAGAATGAAAAAAGCCACCATAAACAATGAATGATATGCCTAACACAATACAATTTTTCCAGAAAGATTGCCCACTATGATAAATGACTCACAAATATAGTAAGAGAATTTCTTTCTCAGTAACTGTAGGGTTGTTGTTTTTTTTAAAACCTAGTAGCTTTACCATGTTCTTTGCTTTCAGAAAGGAATTCTAAAGTAGGGTAAATATGCCTATTAATGTTATTAACTTTTATTTTTCTACTCACACCAGTAAAAGTCAAGATCAGAAAGAAGCTGCTGTTTTCAACTTTAGCCAAATTCCATTCTGGGATAACAAAAGATAAAATCGTTTTAAACATGAGATCTCTTCCAAGCATAATTGGTCCCCCTTGAAGCAAATATAATAGAAAAAAGATATCATTTATTGCTTTGTGGGGAAAAAAAGCAATCTTACTTTAAGCCACTTAGCAACTAAGAGTATCAGGGTAACCTCATCACCACTTTGTTTGAGACAGTTTTTTTGGAAGCAGCCACAATGATATTTTGGTGGTTCTCTTGTATCTAAGCCAGCAGAAAGCTACCTCAGATGAAAAACTTCAGAATAACAAATGCCTAGCAGTTATATCAATCTGATCCTGGAAATACTGATTATTAAATGGAACATCAATAACATATTTATTAATAATACCAAAGTCAATGGGGCAGAAAGGGACACAGTGGCTCAGTGGCAAAGATGCTGAGCTTGTTGATCGAAAGGCCGACAGTTCAGCGGTTCAAATCCCTACTGCCACGTAACGGGGTGAGCTCTCGTTACTTGTCCCAGCTTCTGCCAAACTTCAACTAAATTCCTCCCAACACAAATTCCTCAGTCCTATCTCAAACCTTGGCCCATTTAGGCAAACTGCCAAAGCCTTTCTTGGCAAACGTTCAGAAGTCACTGATACAAAAATAAATACAAGACGTAGACGAAGAAGACAAAGCTACCAACGCTGTTTTCCGGCGAAGCCCAAACACCGTTGATGGTCTGTTTCAAGCCTTATGGAAGGGGCCAATCATCTCTTGGCCCTACTCGGCCCTACTCCTGAGTTGTCCTTTTTGTCTCCTCTGCCTCACTCCTATCAGGCTCTGGAGGCTCTGGAGTCCGCACCTCACTCGCCGATGGCCCTGGCCCCATCTCTGCCTCTTACACAGAGCCCTCATCCGGGCCTTCCCCAGCCTCCAGGACTGGCCCATGTTTTCCTCAGCCTCATCGCTGTCCAACTCTGCTGCCAGCTCCACAGGCTGCTGGTGGACCACAACACTCACATTTACAGGAGGACAGAGAGAAGGGCCACACCTTTCTATCACAGGCAGTCCTTTCGGGCCGCTGAGGCCGGGTTTAACGCCCCGGCCTATCAGAGATCATATCCCCAGAGTATGGATCGCTCGCAGGACAGATCATCCTTTTGAGATAGGGCCAAACAACCGCAGACCAGGAAACCCTTTCGGGAAGCCAATAGTCAACCTTATCATCAGACAAAGTGACTTTCAATCAGAGATTCCCATTAGCAGCCATTTAAGTATGTTTGCCATCCAATGGCAAGAGACCACTTGCCATTGGCTGACTCACTGTTTGTAATGCTTGGGCATTACAAACAGTGAGGCTCGGGCTCACTCTAGAACTCTGCTCCCAACCCGCAAGATGGTTCATCCGATGTCTGCTTCCCAGGGAGGCCACCAAGAGGTTTCTGGTGGAGGCAGAGATTGAGCACCTGCTGGACATACAGGTTATCAAGCCAGTACCAGGGGGACAGCAGGGTTTCAGTTTCTATTCAATCCTCTTTCTAGTCCCAAAGAGTTTGGGGGAGGGGGAGCAGAGAGCCATCCTCAATTTGAAGAGGCTCAATGTACGCTTAAAGTACAAACGCTTCAAAATTCATTCCCTGCATTCTATTCTGGGTTGCATCAGACAGGGAGATCTCTTAACATTAATAGATCTCAAGGAGGCTTACCTCCATGTACCCATCCGACCATCCCACAAAAGGTTCCTAAGTTTTTCTTATGAAAAGCTCCACTTCCAATACAGAGCTCTCCCCTTCAGCCTTTCTTCGGCCCCCATAACCTTCACCAAGTTATTAGATGTGGTGGCAGCTCATCTTCGCACGAAACCCATCAGACTGCTATCTGGATGACATTTTGATCCAGTCATCATCTCAGCTTCAGGTGAGACAGGACCTTCAGATCACGGTCCAAACTCTCCGGGACCATGGTTTTTCTGTGAATCTGGAGAAGAGTCACCTGAGGCCCTCTACCAGTTTTATCCATCTAGGAGCAGTGATCAATACTGTGACCTGTCAAGTTTTACTATCTCAGGAACGCTGATCCAGCATAAAGGCCCTGGTAAATCAAGTCAAATCTCTATGACTAGTACCATTGATTCTTCTTTCCCAGTTACTAGAGAAGATCTCCTGTCTGGCGATCATTCCTTGGGGGGAGGGTTACATGCCCAGGCCCTACAATGGCTCCTGCTGCCAAGTCAAAGATCAGGGATCAGCAATCCTTAGACAGGTGGACGTAGCCGTCTAAGCCATGGAGAAAGGCTGTCTGTTCAAGGAACCAACCCGTATGGTTATAACCTTGGACATCAGCCTTTTTAGCTGGGAGGCTCACTTACAATCCCGAGTGATCCAAGGTTGGTGGTCCCTGGAAGAGCTTCTAAACGACATCAATTGGTTGGAACTAAAGTGGCGCATTTGGTGCTACGTCATTTTCAACAGATGTTGTCAGGTCACGACGTTTTATTGTTCACAGACAATGTAACAACCAAAGCTCACATGAACTGACAGGGAGGCACACGTTCCAAGGTCCTAATGAGCGAAGCAGGAGACTTAGGCCTTTGGGTGGAGAGGCACTTACTTTCCTTACAAGCAGAGCACATCTCCAGAGTCCCCAACACACAGGCGGACTGGTTGAGTAGGACAACCATCGACCAGTCTGAATGGCATCTGCACCCAGATCTGTTTCACCAACTGTCAGAGAAATTCAGCCATTGAAGCATAGACTTATTTGCTAGCCCAATGAACTCTCAACTTCTTTTTTTTAATTTATTTATATTTATATGCCGCCCTTCTCCGGAGAATCAGGGCGGCTTACAATGCGTTAAGCAATAGCCTTCATACTTTTGTATATTTATATAAAGTCAGCTTATTGCCCCCATAAACCGGGTCCTCATTTTACCCACCTTAGAAAGGATGGAAGGCTGAGTCAACCTTGAGCCTGGTGAGATTAGAACTTGCAGCAATTGCAGGCAGCTGGATGTTAAATGCTGCCTTAATAGGAGGCATTAGCCTGCTACGCCACTCAGGCTCCTTCTGAGGTTCTTTTCCAGGTTCCAAACAAGGGGAGCCAAGAAGACCAACACCCGCCGCTGCCCGTGGCCTCCCAGCCTGTTATATGCCTTCTCTCCAACCCCTCATTCTGTGGGTCATCAGAAAGATCTTGGAGGAGGAGGTGGTTCTCCTCGTAGCACCCCACTGGCCCAGGCGTCTGAGGTTTGCGGATATGGTGAACCTATCCATTGCTCATCCCTGGAGGATACCCCCAGACAGGATCTCCCTCAGCCAGGGGGCCGTGCACCATCCGGAGCCTCAGTGGGTCCAGTTGGCCATCTGGCACTTGAAAGGGAGATCCTGAAGAGAAGCCATTTCTCTGGGAGTGTAATTTTGACTATTCAGACTGCTTGACGTCCATCAACAAAACGGATATACGAAGCCACCTGGTCAACTTTTGATTGCTGGTGCGCCAAGGAAAGGAATGTTCCCACATTGGCGTCAGTCCCAAATGTTTTAGACTTCCTTCAGGAGTGGTGGTGTGGGCCGCCAGCAACCTGTGGAGCTGGCAGTGGAGTCGGACAGTGAGGAGGCTGGGGAGGATCATGGGCCAGTCCTGGAGTCTGGGGAAGGCCCGGACAAGGGCTCTGCATTGGAGGCAGAGATGGGGCCAGGGCCATCTGGGAGTGGGACTCCGGACTCTGGAGCCTCCAGAGTCGAACAGCAGAGAGGCAGAGGAACAGGAGGAGCCTGTTTCTAGTGCACGCATGCGCAGAGCTGCCAGAAGGCACAAACAGTTAAAACAAAAGGGACGACTCGGGAGTAAGGCCTGGAGATGATTGGCCCCTCCCATAAGGCTTAAAAGAGGAGCAAAGGCACATGGGAAGTTTGCAGGAAAGCAACTTTGTTAATTCTGTTCCCAGTCGGCATCTCTGTTTGATTCTGGAATCCATGTGGCTTTGCCAACTAGGTCTTTGACAGAGTGCCAAGGGAAATAAAGGTTGGTGATTATCTCGAAGGACTTCTCCCAAAGGACTTTTTGCAACTAATTGGGACTCAGCTGTGAATGAACGTAATTCACAGCTGTTGCAATAAAAGAGGTTTTTGGGACTACTCGTATGTTTTAATGACTCAGGAAGCCTAGGTCACAACAAGGCCCTTGATAAAGGATTGTCCACTAACATCCTCTGCAGGCAGGTGTCCGCCTTGGCCACAATCCTGAACTGCGATGGAACGAACCCCGTCTCCCAACACCCAAGGGTGCAGAGTTTTTTGAAAGGGATGTCCAATCTACAGCCCCAACTGTCCATAGATATCCTACTTCGGATCTGTCATTAGTTTTACAGGTACTCACGTCACCTCCGTTCAAGCCCTTAGGGTCCCCCAGCCTCAAGCTACTGAACTTTAATGTTGCCTTCCTTATAGCGATCACATCTGCTAGGTGAATTTCTGAGCTGGCAGCCCTTTCTGTACAACAAGAGTTGTGCATCTTTCGCCCAAATAGGGTCGTTCTACGACTGGATCCATCATTCGTTTCAAAGATTAACTCTTGGTTTCACAGGGCCCAGGAAGTCATTTTATCGGATTTTTGCCCAAATCCCCCCGCCCATCCCCAGAAACAGCGATGGCATACTTTGGATGTATGCAGGGCCCTTCACAAGTACATCAACAGAACTGCCTCCTTCAGGAGAACTGAGTCTTTGTTTGTTTCATTTCAATCCATGTCCATGGGCAAGAAGGTGACTCCATCCACCATTGGGTGCTGGCTAAAGGCGTGCATTGTGTTGGCCTATGAACACCAGGCCAGGCCTGCACCAGGCCGCATCACAGCCCATTCGACCAAGCGCAGCCACCTCGTCCGCTTGGGCTAAGCAAGCTTGGATCCAGGAGATTTTCAGGGTGGCAATTTGGGCCTCCCCTTCACCATTTATCAAGAATTACAAATTGGACATATTTGCCTCAACTGAGGCGGCGTTCAGGAGATGAGTACTACAGAGGGTCCTTCCGGATGAAGGGACCCTTGACCAGTCTGTTTCCCACCCTAGGGATACTTAGCTTGGGTATATCCCATGCTTAGACTCTCCAAGCAGCACACAGGAGAAAGAACGTTGGACTTACCTGAACTTTCGCTCTATGTATGCTGCAGAACAGTCCAATCCCACTCAGGTTCCTTATGGGTCCAGTGTCCAGGAGTGGTTGATTTCATCGTACTGCCTACGTCCCCTCCAGATCCACAACTTCATCGAAAAACTGGAGCTCAGCCAGGAGGAAGGGGCATGGCCAAAGAAATTGCAACTCAGTCTCTGGCCAACCAGACAGAATTAACCCATGCTTGGACTGTCCTGCAGCGCACATAGAACGAATGCTCAGGTTAAGTCCAATGTTCTTTCTGGATCACTGAACAGTAACCTTCCTCAGTTATTGTGGTTGTACTTGAACACCTGATTTAAAATTGCAGTACAGCATAATAAAGCCAGCTGAAGGTTTTACAGGTAGTCCTCAACTTACAACAGTTTGGTTAGTGACCATTCAAAGTTACAATGGCACTGAGAAAAAGTGACTTATGTCTGTTTTTCACAGTGACGACATTTCTAGCATCCCCATGATCATGTGATCAAAATTCAGATGCTTGGCAACTGGTTTACATTGCTGATTCATATAAATATTGCTGTGTCCCAAGGTCACGTGATCCCCTTTTGCAACCTTTTGACAAAGTCAATGGGGAAGCCAGGTTCACTTAACAACCGGATTATTAAGTTATCAACTGCAGTGATTCACTTAACACCTGAGGCAAGAAAGGTTACAAAATGGGGCAAAATTCACTTAACAAATGTCTCACTTAACAACAGAAATTTTGGGCTCAATTGTGGTCATAAGTCGAGGACTACCTGTATTCATTTATACAAGATGAACGAGACATTGTTCTACGATTCAAGTGCTCTTATGTTTAATAAATGTTTAATAAATGTTTCCTAATATTCAGGTGGAACCTTCCTGTAATTTAAGACTGTTACCATGTGTCCTAGTTTTGGATGTTGAGAACAGGTAGGTTTTTGAAGAGGACTCACCTCCTTTAGTACGCATTCTCAAGGCAAAAACTACTTGTTCTCTCTTCACAGGACTTTATTTCCGAACATCTGTGTCATTCTTTGTACCTGTTCAGTTTATCTCAATCTTTCTTTAAATGTTATGTCAAGAATAGGACAAATTAAGCAAGAACAAGGTCTGACAAATGCCAAGCAGAGATATATTTCACTGATCTGGAAACTCTACTTATACTTATGAAGTCTAAAATTGTTTTTCGTCTTCTTTTTTGTAGCCCTAGATCTTCATATGAAGCACTTCTACATATAATGTAGAAGTCGTCGTCGAGTTTTAGCAACCGGATATCTCCATGTCAATGTATACCTAAACTGGTCTTTCAGGTCTTCCAATGGAGCACCCAGTTCTATATAACTAATGGTAATATAAAATTAAAAAGTGGATTATATTAAGAATACACATGGAGCAACACACAATTAGTCCTGAAATCTTTGTTCAGTAACCAAACTTTTTGTACTTTCCACTAGCTGTGGAAAGAATTCAACAAAGCATAATTCTGTAAAGCCAACCGTGACGTAATATACATGCAAATGTTTCCAGCAATCGCTCTAAGAATCACAAATAGTGTTACTTTAAAAAAAAGTCAGATGTAATCTAATGAAAATCTACAAAGATTAATAAAATGACACAGAAAATTTGCTTCCGCATTTCGCTCTCTCCCCCCACCCCCGTTAGCATTTTGTTTCACCCTCCTGAGAACACCAATCTCAAATTCCACAGGGTTTCTGCATTCACTGTGATTATACACACCCCAGTGCATGCACACAGATATACACATTCAGAGAATGGGCTCCACTAACATATAGCTGAGTCTGATGCTGCAGCACTTTATAAACACATGCTTGGAGTCGCAGCAGTTATTTTCATGGCCCTTTTTAAATAATGTCTCAGGAATGTATTATCTGAAATTACATTAAACGTTTCTGTATTCATAAACTTGAAGGAGAATGTATAATTTAGCAAAAACAAACAAAAATAATTTACCAGAATACTCATCAAATGAAAAATGAATGCACGCGTGCACGCACACACACAAACCCCTGTGGAAAGAAAAATCCCAACTGAATTTTCTAATATCCAGAGGTGTCTGTAGAATCTGAAAATTTCATCAGAATTATGAAATGTTTGTTACAAGATCAAAATGCACACTCCACCCCTTCCATACTTACATGCAATGTCATGATATATGTTTCATCATTTCCCACCCACTTATAAGAGCAAAATGCATAGAAACACTTATCCAAGTGCCTATGCAGGTAGATAGCTTTTGTTCTCAGAAACTTTATAAAAGGTAAGTGGTTTGTGCATATATTAAGGAATTACACTGAAATCTCAAAATTATCAGACTTCAATCCATCAAGTGGATTCTGCATGCAGCCTACCAAAGTTAGGCAGCAATTTATATCATTTGCACTATGCAAATGGTACAAATCGACGGATTACATTTGCATCAGTGAATAATTATATCATCACACAAATGACATAAACCGAACACTGATTTTATTTACTGGTTTACTTAAATTATGTACATGGCTGCCAATCTCATGACAGTGACTATGGGCTGTGTTCAGGGTTTCAAACAATAGCTACAACTAATCGTTCATGACACCCAAGATAAACAAATGCATCCTTATTCAGGAGAACCCATCAGCAATACAATTTACCTACCTCCTGGCCCAAATGCCTGGAGAAACAGCCCAGTCTCTGGAGCCTTGCAAAATTAAAGTTTCACCATAATAACAGCAGGATGGCCATTTGATGCATTTTCCTCACTTACCAAAACTATACAAAAAAACTAACTATAGGCAGAAACGTTGGGAAGGCCTATGTTCAATAGTAGTTGGGATAGCAGTACGTAGTCTTTTTTTATTTTTTTCCTGATTAGCATTAAATCTGGAAGGTCCATGCAATTCTGATTCCCTGTTACTGTCAGCAATTGGGATGGAGTGACATGCCATAAAGCCAAATATGCCACTGTCAACCACTTCTAACCAGTTTTATCACACACTGATTACCAAGGGGAAACCAAGCCCTGTTTGAGGACTCCTAGGGAGGAGTTAATGTTTGGCTTTTTCCCTAGGGA
The DNA here is from genome assembly GCA_012654045.1 of Ptyas mucosa. Classification (NCBI taxonomy): domain Eukaryota; kingdom Metazoa; phylum Chordata; class Lepidosauria; order Squamata; family Colubridae; genus Ptyas; species Ptyas mucosa. The sequence goes on along the minus strand of WNWU01000003.1, from coordinate 12,677,002 downwards.
AAAAAAAAGAGGTGTTATCTATGGCACCCAGTGGCTTTTTATTTTCAGTGATTTGAAAGGAGGAAATATGGCTTGTGTGTATTCACATATTGCATCCACTCTTGGAGCATGGGATTATAACTTGTTTCTAAGAAAGAAAATGGGAATTTTTTGCTACTTCTGATAGCCTCCCACTGAATTCCAAGCATGTGCACGAAAGCTTCAAGAGGCATTTTCTCGGTGAATCACAGTTGTTGGTTAATATAAATGTTAAGAGTCAGATACTGTTTGTGGACTTTTCAAAAGTATCTGGCTGACCAATCAGGGAACAGTCTTCTGGACCAATAAACTTCTGATTTGACCCCACATATGTTCTTATATGGAAATAATTGCATTTCTTCAAATATTCAGATTACAGACTATTTTCCTGGGTAGGTTCTGTCATAAAGGATTTTATTTTGGAAAGCAAAAACATGTAATGGAAAACATGATTTCTGTTCCTTAATTAATGAAGAACTGTGTACATATTAACATTGCCTCAATATGGTTGGAAAAAAAAGTATACAGTTACTGCCATTTATTTTTATAAATGACTTGGAGTCACATTTAGTAAGCAACATTACCTTTTCAAAGTATAGCAAAAAAGCAAGAGTTATTTTATGCAATAGAAAGCACTTCAAATCCTTTAGATCTATATATGTTTTTCTCTTACAAAGCTGCACACACACATACACACAAACACATATGTGCTACTTGATTTTAAATAAATAAATAATGCTCTTTTTAATCATCAGGAATGCAGGTTAAAAAACAGTAAAATCACTATTTAGGCTGAACTAAAATCAGTGAGATTTAATAAGCTTATAAGTAGTCTCAAGACTGTGGTTTTAATAAGTAAACATAATTAGTTACAATTATCCCAAGCCCATCTCTACCAGCGTTTAAATTAGATGAGAGGTTTCTCTGGTTCATCTAATTTGATTCTGAATATGCATAATAAAATATATTCATCAAGTACATGAAGAATGATTTTCTTTGGGAATAAGTCACTCTGAACTTTATCTGTACATATTCACAAAATATGGATTGTATGTACAGATATGTGATTCAATCCCCTTTTTTCATCTGAACATTTCAATAAATAGATGAACACTGTAGGAGGTAGGGCTCCTATAATATTTTGCCAATATAATCATTTCAGCAAACACACAGCTTCCTTACTTATAATTTTTATAATAATTCTACTGTGGCAATTGATGAAGAATAGTATCTATCCAAGGTAACAAGTTATCATGGAAGTGTCTTGAGATGACATGTTGCCAGCATTTTAAAACTTAATTAGAACATAAAAGTTAGTAGAAAGATGCCATTGAAAACTTCCATGGAAGTAGTAAAATACTGAGATTTAAGATTAAACAGAAACCTTGGCCAATAGTTACAAATACTTTATAGAATGGGCGTTGGACTTATCTGATACGCCCCTTCCCTATCCGCTGTCACGGCAGTCAGATGTGGGTGATAGACTGGTAGCTGGCCAATCGTACCGAGTCTACTGGAAGCTCAAGCTCCGCCTCTCCATGCTTAGCTCCAGTTTTGAGGCGAAGGTTACCAGCAGACTGGTGTGTCTATAGGAAAAACAGAAGAGAAGTGAGAGGAACCCCCTCCCCTGCACGTCCCCCGGACTCCGACCAGGGTGGGGCTGATTGCCATGACAGCTGATAGAGAAGGGGTGTATCAGGTAAGTCCAACGCCCATTCTCCTATCTGGCTGTCACGGCAGTCAGATGTGGGACATACCAAAGCCACATGTCCTACAGGGAGGGATGAGGTCGGATGCTCTGGAGCACCCTTCTGCCGAAGGCGGTGTCTGCTGAGGCGTAGGTGTCCAACCGGTAGTGCCGATGCCGGATGAAGGGTGTTACCGAGGACTAAGTAGCTGCCTTGCAGATTTCTTCCCACGGAGCTTGAGTAGCCCACGCCGCGGACGTGGCAGCACTTCTGGTGGAGTGTGCCGTGATGTGCCGGGGAACAGGTAAGGATTGAGCCTCGTAAACCGCGGAGATAAAAGCTTTCAGCCAGCAGCCCACCATAGTAGAGGTGACTCGTGTTCCCATCAAGGAAGGCTGGAACGAGATGAAAAGGGCCTCTGTCTTGCGGAAGGCCGAGGTACGGGACAAATATATTTTCAGGGCCCTGCGGACGTCGAGGGTGTGCCAGAGCTTTTCCAGGTGATGGCGAAGAGATGGGCAAAAATTTGGGAGCATGAGCTCTTGCGATCTGTGGAAAGTGGAATTGACTTTCGGGATGAATGCTGGGTTGAGACAGAGCACCACCCTGTCCTTGTGGATCAAACAGAGATCGGAGCGAACTGAAAGGGCGGCGAGTTCCGATATACAACGAGCCAACGTAACTGCTACCAAAATGGAGACTTTAAATGAAAGGAACTTCAGGGTGACCTGACGGAGAGGTTCAAAGGGAGGCTTGGTAAGGGCTGTGAGCACCTTGTTAAGGTCCCATGTAGGGAACCTGTGAACCGTCGGAGGTCGTAAGTTGGCAGCGCCCCTCAGAAAGTCCCGGATCAGGGGGTCCTTGGAGAGAGGAATAGTGGATCCAAACTGCAGGACAGAGGATAAATCCGCGATCTGACATCAGAGGGTGTTGGGAGACAGCCCAGAGGCGAAGCCCACCTGCAGGAAATCTAACAGTTGGACCACAGAAAGAGAAGAAGGGTCAAACCCGCGTTTAGAGCACCAGCGTAGAAAGGACTTCCATGTCGAGTCGTAAATACGGGTCGTGGAAGGCCTATGAGCAGCCAAGATGATGGAGGTGGCCGCAGGTGAGACCTTAGACACAGTCAAACGGAGCCGCTCAACCTCCAAGCGGTCAGTTGGTAGGACTGAGGGTCCGGGTGGAATAGATTGTTCTGCTGCAACTCGATTAGGTGGTCGGGGATGTGCCATGGAGGGACTACGGAGAGCTCCACAAGATCTGCAAACCATGGCCTGTGAGGCCAGAATGGTGCAAGAAGAAGGAGCTCCGATTTCTCCAGCAGAAGTTTGCAGATCACCTTGGCTATCAGGGAGAGAGGAGGGAAGGCATAAAGCAGGAGGCCTCGAGGCCAAGGGCTGCGCAGTCCATCCACCACCTCTGCCCCCAGCGCGTGTAAGCGAGAGTAAAAGTGAGGGAGCATGTGATTGTCGCGGGAGACAAAGAGATCCACCTGGGGCGAACCGAAGCGTTCTGCCAGCAACTGGAAGAGGGGGGGGAGTAACGCTCCATTCCGTGGGATCCAGAGGAGATCGGCTCAGGGCGTCCGCTCGCACGTTGTCCCATCCAGCGATGTAATCGGCTTGGAGAGATGTTACATGGGTCTCGGCCCAGAGGCCCAGGCGAGTCGTCTTCTGCATAAGATGTTTGGAACGTGTTCCTCCCATCTGGTTGATGTGAGCCTTGGTCGAGATGTTGTCTGTTAGGATGAGTACATCCTCGAACTCAAGGAGGGCCAGATAAGCGGCTCGAAGTTCTAGGACTCTGAACTCCGGTACGAAGAGAGACGAAAAAAGGTCTGAGAGCGAGAATCAGGCCGGCGGTTGATGGCAGGTAACACCTTGCGGTGATCCTTAGTTTCTATTAGCATAGGGTCAAGCTGCGCACCAAAAAGCTTGTCACCAGAAAAAGGAGAAGATGCCAGGCGCCATTTGCTCCTTATGTCAGCTTGCCACTTGCGGAGCCATAGGAGGCGACGGGATGTGATCGAGGTTCCAATGGCTTTGGCGGAGAAGCAGGCCACGTTCAGTGTGGTGTCCGCAGAGAACTCAACAGCCGCCATGATCTTGTTCAGATCCTGATGTGAGCGGAGGTCAGATGAAGGCAAACGAGCTTGTAGTTGCCTCAGCCAGAGAATAATGGCTCAGTTAAAAAATGATGCAGCCGAGGAGGCCTGAACTGACCAGGCTGACGCCTGGTGCCCTTTTATCAAGGTTCTCTCGGCCTTCTTTTCCTCTGGTCATAGACACTCCTCTGGAGGACCTGTAAAGGGAGAAGGAGAAGAGAGAGCCAGCACAGGAGCGTCTACGGAGGGAACTTGGAGTAGATGTGAAAAATCAGGTGCCATATTGTAGAACCGCTTGTCCAAATTGTTGGGCATCGGGCCCGAGCTTGGGAAGGACCATTGACGAAGAAAAACGTCAGAAAACAATTTGGGGGCAGGCACCATCTCCTTTTGGACCGTGGGTTCCTGAAAAAGGGCAGAGGTAGGATCTGAAGAAGCTTCGGAAGAGGAAGGAGTAACCCCCAATCTAGTGACAGTTTGATCTTTGAAGAGCAGGGACCGGAATGAAAGAGTCCAATAAAGGCAGGTTGATCAGGCTCTAAGCCATCATCATCAGATAAATCATGATCAATAACAGGATCTTCCTCAGAAAGAGAATCCTGGCTCGCGGCCTCCTCAGGTTCTTCTGTGTCCCTGACCTCATCCAAATCCTCCTGGTAGGACTGATCCCGGTAAGAGGGATTGTTACAGACCTGGGCTGAAGTGGAAGAGGAAGATCTCTGTTGTAGGCCCTGCGATATCCCTTGGCAAATGGCGTCTGATATCAGCATAACCAAGGAAGGAGGAATATCTGGAAAGGACTGAGGTGCCGGGTTGGGCAATTGAGGGACAGGGGCAGAATTAACCAGTTGCTGTGGATCTGGAATAAGTTCAAAGGGCTCGGGAGCTGGAGGAACTGCAGCCTTCGGAGGAGGAACAGGGGAAGCGGCTACTGTGACTGAGCGTTGAGGAGCCTCAGGAACAGGTAAGGTCTGGAATAAGGGCTATGAGCCAGGTGGATGGAGAGGCTCCACTACTATGGAGCCATCTGGAGACAGCTCCCGAACCGAGCTGGCCCCCTGAGAAGGAACCGGTGACCGAGCTCTCGAGGAATGAGCTGGAGGGGCTGGAGTGGCTTGGGCCCCCTGAGATTGGGCCTTAGAGAAGGCTTTTTCCATGGCCCTGTGGCGACGCTGCTCATCTTTAGATGGGGCCGCCCCCGAGCTAGCGCTGGTTTTGCTGCTCTTAACCCTCTTGGCCTTGTGCCGGGGCAAGGAAGAAGAGCCCTCAAGGGGATCATCCTGGGCGGGCCGTTTGTGAGCCTTGGGTGGTTGTTTGGCCGCCATCTTAAAGTAAGTGCCGAGAAGGAACAGAAAATGGCCGCCAGGCAAAGCCGCTGACAGAACTTCGGGCACAGCACGCTTGACAAAGGCCCAGAGCGAAATGCCAGGGATCACTAGCTCAGCGGCTATTACTGCGATCGTAGAGACGGAAAATCAATTTGGGGCTGTTAAGGAAGCCGCCAGCCGAACAGCTGTTAAAGCGGCAGCGAGGTGATGACAGGAGAGCCCGAAGCAACAATCCACAGCCCGATCGCAGGCCAGCCGGCCGAGTAGCGATCACAGGCTCTCCGCTCGCAAGGCAACCTGGCAATTAAGCCAAAAGGCTTTTTTAAGGCAGGCGCGCTTACCCCTCTGCTCAATTTGGCGCCGGAGCTTCAAAGCGTGGGAAACTGCCGCCGCGCTCAACCCGATGGCTGAGGGGAGCGCGGAGACGGCGAAACCGCCAAAAACGATGTCTCCGAAAATGACTGGGAAAAAGAGGCACAGCGAAGCAAAGTCCAAGCTAAGAAGCACCAAATAAGTGAGGAGAAACGGCTACGCTGGGAAGACACGTCCGGCCAGCATAGACCGAGTCAAAACACTGGGGCCAAGAGGGCGGAGCTATGATAATTAGCAGACTCGGTCACATGCTGCATGGAGCTGTCTCCCCAGAGTGACTGCCGTTTCCCTCCTATATGGAGAATTAGGGGCTCCCTGGGCCACTGGAAAAACAGAGGCAGCTTCAGCATTGCCCATAGATCCCTCCTGGACAGACCTATCCAGGGATAAGGCTGGAGGAGGCCTCTGCAGGTCAACCCCCACGGGGGGAGGGAGAAGAAGGAGACTCCAGTTGAATAGATGCAGGCCCCTGAGCAGATGTTAACTGGGCCTTCTGAAAGGCATTCTTGAAGGCCTAGTGGCGTCTTTCTTCCTCCCGGGACGATTTATGGCCTAGAGAGGAAGAGGCAAGTGGCCTGTGTTTAGAAGCCCGCCCCTTTGAGGGGCCCTCCTGAGGATCTTCTTCTTCCCTGGGCTGTTTATTTTTAGCCGGTGCCTGGCGGGAATGGCGAGATTTAGAGGCGTCCGCCATCTTGGGGAATGTGCCACAAGGAAATTTGCCAATAAAATGGCCGCCTGACAACGAGGGCGGAAAGGTCTGGTACTTGCGGTTAGCTCAGTCATCCATTTAGAAGCGCCCCAATCCAAACCACTAGCCTGCTGGCTAGAAGTAGCAAATCACACAGGAGGAAAGCTGCGAAAGAGCGGCTGCTGGACTGAATCGTCCTCCCACGCAGCACTTACCGCCGGAGACAAAGGCAGTACGGCCCGGTAACAGACCCTGCTTCGATGAGGCCAAGGGGTCTGAGGTAAAACCTCCGCCGATAAGGCGGGAAAGCCGGGAGACGCGGCAGGGTGAACCCGTGCGCACGCCAGCAAAGCTGCCAGTGGGCGGCAACAAAGGCACCGGCAGCCGCCGCCAAGAAAGGCACGAAGCGGCTGCAATTAGAGGGGCAAGCTAAAATCGTTATCAATTCAATCCGAAGTCAAAAACCTAACAGTAAAGCACTAGTACTAAAGAAGCCTATAGACACGGCTGTCCTGGCAGACTGAGTCGAAAATCTGGAGCTAAGCATGGAGAGGCGGAGCTTGAGCTTCCAGTAGACTCGGTACGATTGGCCAGCTACCAGTCTATCACCCACATCTGACTGCCGTGACAGCCAGATAGGAGAAGAGGGTTTATCTTCTAGAAGAGCATTAAGAGCTGTTCTATCTTAACACTTTATGTGCCAACCAAATATTTTGCTTGCAGATTTTGGATTTTCTATTTTCTACTGGCTATGTAGATGTTACTCTAATGTTTGTAAATTATTTTGTTTTTGACCTAAGAAACAAGAAAATAACAGCTTGGTATTACGCTTTATTCCAACCAAATAAGCCAAGATTCATGTGTCATCAGTAAACCCACTTCATGATTTATTTATTTATTTATTTTGCTCAGATGCAAATTCTACAATCTGTATTTTGCTTAGCTAGCCATATGCATTTAGAAGCAGCAAACCTCTCAATACCAGAACTTATGTAAAAGTGATTGGTGATAGACTTCAAGATCTGTTTTTGAGTTTTCGGGAATTTCTGGCTGGTTATTCAGCCAGAAATTCAGAATGATGAACTAAACAGAATGATGAACTAAATCAGGAATGTGGTATGTCAAGTCCTTTAGCTTGACCAATCAGATAGATGATTGTTATAATCCAAGTAGTAGTCCAACATTCCCATTACATCCTTCTACATTAGGTGCAATGCCAAGAATACTTATGCACTGATTTTGATAGTGCTTAATTTATCATGTTAAATGAACATACCATTAATACATATTTCAAGACACAGTACATAAAATGCTTTAAATTCAATTCCAAAAAGTTTTTGGACAGCATGGGTGCACCTGCCTGCAACTCTTTAAACCAACTGTGTCTTTTCTTAGCAGCTGCCAATTTGACAGGAATGGCAATTAAATATAAATGGCATCACTTAAAAAATCTTTCCACTGTGCATTTATTCAAATCCCAAGAGGTCAAAGGACACAACAGTATCAAATGTCCAGTAATAACAGCTAACAAAACAGCCTCAAAAGTTTTTATGAAATTGTTTATCCGTTTATTATTTTTGACAATCTTCACAATAAAACCCCTAGGGTAAAACCAGTCAATAAGAAAGTTACAATAAAAGTATAGCTGCTTGCATATAATAATTGTGCCATAAAACTATCATAATCAAACATAACTATGTCTGAGCAAATAAACCCAGAATCTAAGGATTGCTGAATTGGCACCAGGTAAGTTTTCTATAAATAGGATATGAACTGCATCTGACTGATATAAAGGATAAGCTAAATTGAGTGTTGTTATCAGATAAATTTAATAAACCTGAATAGATAAATCAGACAAGTCACTACACCATTTCAAATTGATTGGAAGGCAAAATGGAAATGCTGCATGAACCCGAACTGTAAATGCCAAAGTGCCAAAACCATACTCCAGAAGAGTCCATCTAAGTTAGAAAGAGATAATCTAAAATATTTTCCTCACAATTGAGATATAAACCATTATTATCATTACCACTATCATCTTCATCAAAATGACAGTTTCCATGGCCATGATATTATTTTAAAAGGTTGTAAGAGGGAGCCCTGATAACAAAAAAAAAAAAATGCATATTTCAGACTGACAAGAATTTGAGATTCATAAAAATGGAGATATATGTTAAACAAAAGGCAACTGAAACTAGCTGAACTTGTAAAAAGACACAAATTCTCAATGGAATATGAATGTATTTCAAGCTTTATTATACAGAGCCAGTCTCTGGGTTTTTTTTCAAGATTCTCTGCCTATCACTAATTAATGGAGAAAAACCCGCTCATTTTATTGAACAGTCAGATTTACAGTGTGTAAAAAGTAGCATAATATTAACCAGTTACAAAATGCTTTGTTTTCATTCTTTTCCTTTCTTTTTTATTCTCTGCTCAAATATTCAGTGCTAAAAGAATTATAAACCCAAGACAACAGCAACTGTAACATCCAAATATCAACAATGCATCTTAGCCATTTGTCCTGCTTCTCTGTTACTGGAGAAAGGGAGGGTAGCTACATTGTCAATTTGTAACTAAAGAAGCTGCAGCTAATTTTAAATTGTACTTCATCATAATTACTCATCATTACATCTATCCCACATCGTTCATGAAAGTTTCTACGTTGGAATGTTTTTGGTATTTTAAGCAATACCTTTTTTTTTCAGGTAACCAGGCAGAAAAAGCTTTCATACAGGTGGCAGAAATTAAACCCTAAACAACCAACACAAACACAGAGGCAGATCACCTACTGGTCTATTAACTTTCCTCAATTTATCTATAAGGCTGAAGTACAAAATGGCCTTCTTAGGTATTTCCAAGCTGTGGGAAATCTTGCTAAAGAAAGCTAGCAGAGCTCCCCATTATCAAACATTTATTAATAAACATCATTTTCATTAAAGCAGGTCTTTGATGTGTGAGAAAATTTGGGATGCTGAAGTTGGGGAAATGACTGAAGCTATTATTTTTATAGACTCATTTTTAAATGTACAATCAAGTGAGCTTTTAACTGGGAATTTAATTATCTTGTAGATGTTACTGTTTCTTTAGCCACCTTGAGTATCATTTGTTAACAATGACATATTCCATAGAAATAAATTATTCCATCAGTATTTAAGTAACATTGACTAATTCCTTCTCTATCGCTTAGAATAAATAGCTTCATTTCCAGAATTAAGAAGACATTGTGCCTACACAGTCTGCAGTTAGAATCTGACACTCCAATGTCCTGTGGTTCTCCAGATACATCAGTTCTGAAGAGATATTGCAGATGTTTTTTTCTACAAAGCCTGCAATATTCATTTACTGCCATAGATTCAAAACCTTCAACTAACTCTGGATGTTTTATATACTGTATGTAAAAATCCACAATAAAATAAAAGAAACAGATGGTATTCATCGCCCCCCAAAAAACCATGCAGAATGAAACAAAATCTTACCGGAGTTCACCAAGCAAAGCTATGGCATCCTACCCATTACAGATTGTGGCCAAATGAAATCCACTCACCAGATCCTCAAGGAAAATCACAAACTCAGTCTAGAATCCAGAAGAGTCCATAAATCACCTGGGACAGGCTGATCTAACAGACCCTATCTCCTTGTGAGCTAGGTTGATGCCACCAAGTCAAAAAGGGAATCAGAGAATTATCTGACCACACCAACAGATTCAATCAGAATAGAGCTGGAAAGGACCTTGGAGGTCTTTTAATCCAACCCCGTGCTCAAGCAGAGACCTTATACCAGTGATGGCTAACCTTTTTGCCGTCGCGTGCCAAAAGCGGGGGAAGCGCGGCGAAGTTGCCCACGTGTGTGCCCACACCCATAATTCAATGCACCCCGCCCCTGCACCCTTCCCCGCTTTTAGTACGTGATGGCACAGTGGGCCCGATAGGCCCATTTTTCACCCTCCCCAGGCTCCAGAGGCTTTCTAGGAGCCTAGGAACGGTGAAAACGGCCTTTCCCACACCCCCGGAGGCCCTCCAGAGACCGGAAACAGCCCATTTCCCAACTTCCGGTGGGACCGAAAGGCCCAAAAATCAGCTGGCCAGCGCGCTGGAGCTGAGCTACGGCAACGCTCGCGTGCCCACTGATACGGCTCTGTGTGCCACCTGTGGCACCCGTGCCATAGGTTCACCATCACAGCCTTATACCATTTGAGACAACTGGTTGTCCAGTTTCTTCTTAAAAACTTCCAGTGATGAAGCACCTACAACTTCTGAAGGCAATTTGTTCCACTGGTTATTGATTGATGATAATATCTTCCACTAACAAACAAGTCAGAATTGTCCTGAGATAAAACCGTACAAGTGTGACTATCAAAATACATGATGACTAGAAAGGGTCCATTGTTCCTATTGAGACCATGAATCCTATCATCGTCTGATGGCAAAATGAAATCTTCCACAACTCATTGTCTCAGGATCTTCACAGCCAGCTGAGCAACTGAATCTGGTGACTCTGGCAGGGAAGCTGCTATGCAGCATAGACAGCGGTACAATAGTAACAATCCCAACTGGTCCCTAAAGCCCAACTACACCCAGAGTCTTACATCATCTTTAAGTCCCACAGAGCTAAGCAAACCATCAGACTCATGGATAATAGGTCTTATCACAAGAGCAGTACTTAAAATATTAAGATGTTGTTAATGGCATATTGCCAACATAATATTTTGCTTTCAGGCTTCACCGGGCATACAGCCTCTTTCCCATCTCTTAAAAATTTGGGGAGGGGTGAGAAGGAAGATTGTATTTGAAGAACCACAGGACACTGAAGGAATAAATGTTGAAGTTAGTGGTCACTGCTGATTTTGCTTCTTTGGTTACTTCACAGCATGTAATCTTTTTGGCCTTGAAGGGCTGCATGTGGTAATGGTCAGGTGACCTTCACAGGATCAGACTCTTTGACACTGCTATAGGGCAAGTGTCATCCCCATGTTTCCTCCCTCACTACAATAGCCCTCTCTGGCAGCCCACCAAGCAGCTGACCAGCATGCCCAGAGGAAAATTAGTTAGGTCATGCAAGCTCCTGGAGAGTGCAAAGGAAATTTGCATTATATCTGCAGGCCTCCTACTCCTGAACTACCTGAACATGATGATTTATATTGCAGTAATTTTCCCAAGTACTGGACTTGGAGTCATTTCTTCCAAACATCCTTAACAGGTTTACACAGATTTATCAATGTATATAATTGGAAAAGCATAATGAATTTAGCTACTTCTTCAAGGTTTAAACTTCTTTTGGCATGATATTTTCAGAGTACACAGCACCGTTTGCTTTTTAAAAAATGGTATAATTTGTTACAGGTAGTCCTCAACTTAAGACCATAATGAAGACTGGAATTCTGGCTGTGAAGTCATTGCAGTGGTAAGCTGAGATATGGTGTGACCAGACCCGATTTTCCCAAAAAAATTTGCTGTGGTCGTTAAAGCAAATATGTCATAAAGCAAACGTGTTTTCCTCAATGGGCGTTTTTTTTACTGAACCTGGAAGTAAATGCTGTAAATCAGCAAAAATGTTGTAAATCACAGTCATGTAACGGGACTGTGCAAATGGGACATTGCAAACGGCCATAAGGGTGAGCTGATTGTCAAGTGCACAAAATGCAATCAATGACAGGGGTGAAGCCATCATAACTTTGAAAATGGTGTAAGTAGCACTAGATAGATCTGTCAAGGACTAACCTGTATGTTCAATAATCTTACACATATGCATGTAAATATTCATAATATACACACATATTTTTATAATTTAGCTGAGAAGAGATCATTGTGGAGAACTGTCTAGGACCGTGATGGCGAACCTATGGCACACATAGCCATATCAGTGGGCACGCGAGCTCAGCTCCGCCAGCTGATTTTCGGGTCTTCTGGGCCCACCAGAAGTAGGGAAACAGGCTGTTTTCAGCCTCTGGAGGACCTCCGGCAGGATGAGGAAGGCTGTTTTCGCCCTCGCCAGACTCCTAGAGAGGTCCTGGAGCCTGGTGAGAAAGAAAAACGGGCCTACTGGGCCAATGCGTGCCAAGAGTGGGAGGGGTCACGTGCGTGGGGTCAAGGCACATAGAATTATGGGTGTAGGTGCGACCCCCCCCCCTTCCTGGCACGTGATGGCAAAAAGGTTAGCCATCACTGGTCTAGGATCTTTCAGTGTATGATAACTTGCAAAATTCAAACTGCCTTCCTTATTATTTTGTCCAAATAGAATTTTGTGCATTAGTTTCTGCCCTCTAAATCATGAAAAATACCAATGGAGAGCAGCAACTGTAACCCACTAAAATCAAACACATTTATATTAAATTAAAACTAAGTTAATATTAGAGATTTTTTTTTCAAATCAAGTATATTGTGATAGTTTACAGAAAACTAATACTGATCGTTTTTAAACACAATCATTTTATTAATAACTCTTACTGTGAATCCATTCCTCTTAGAGTGTCTATATATATATTTTATAGAGCCAAAGGTTACTAATGACGCCGTTCATGATCAAACATATTTTTTAATGGATAGTAAAAATGTTTTTTTGTTACTGAGAAATGTAGGTACTATAATCCCAAATCCAAGTTATCTGTTAAGATAATTATTGGGATTTCTGGTGCTTTTCATATTACAAATTCTTCTAAACATCCCCATTAAAAAAAAGATGAAATACGCTATTATACAATTGGCTAATTTTTCTCATCAATACCAGTTTCAATGTTTTCTGAAGGCAATTGATAATATTAACTGCCTTTTCTTAACCTGGTTTGAAGACACCTCCCTAACATCCTTTTCAATGACAATATAAATTATGCATTATACACAGTGACATTAACTCACGGTATTAAAATTCATCTAGAAACAAGATCTAGTTTCAATCCAACCTCCCAGTTACCTCATTTTTCCCTAGCAATCTGCAAATATACATGTCTCTTTTTCTCATAAATACATTAGCATAACCATTAATTAAGATGTCAGCAAGGGATTGATGCTAATCAGCTATGGCTGGAACTCCTGTACATACATGTTTGGGGAGGGGGGGGGGCAAGTGCAAGGTCATACAGCTGAATTCCTATAAGGCCCCCAAAGAAATTCTCCTCAATGGGACTTGCAGAAGGAAGAAACCTATCAATAACAATGTCTAAAGAGTATATGTAAATCTAATTACCACCTGACTCACTGGCATAAAAATAATTAGGAACTAATGTCTTCAAGATGAAAACACTTAAATTCAGTACAGATTATTTTTAAAATGCTGCACTGCTGCAGGCATACAGAGCAAGCAGGTGATGTTGTTTTGTTAGAACAGCATGCCTTCGCTGTTCTCGCCATAAATCCAACACCAAGGACTGGGCGGTTCATGAAACAGCCACAGCAAATCTCAAGCTCACAATTTCCCTCTGACTTCTATTCTTGTTTCACATATCGAGAGAGGAGAGTTAATGTCAAAATGGAAGTGGGTATTTCCAATTCTGCCTTCCAGTAGATGGAAGAAGAGAAGCGAGGATGTGAAGTCAAATTTGTTCTGGTTTTCAAAAGATGTATGCCAGATCTGTCTTTTTTTTTTTAATCATGGTGGATAAATGCATTGATCACACTTATAATTAAACAATGTTGGAGGCAATCCACATGGGTCATTTTTCCACTATGCCATTTCTTAATTTCCCTGGGAGGACCTGGTTGTCCCATGGGGGACACAGAAGGCTAGACTAGATGGCTATCTGATATGATCCAGGAAGATAATTTTCACCCTTTTTTGCATCCCTTGGGTATATGTATAATTTGCAAAACCCAATATATTACAGTGTAAAAAATTTTTTTAAAAAAAAAAGCAGACGCCATTTCATCATCAATTCTCCATGCTGAGATCTATTCAAGATGTTTTCACTTCAAAATGTTAGTTCAGCTGCTTTCAGCAGCCTCTTCTTTGCCCAAAGCAATGCACCTAGTGGCTTCCAAATGTGCGGAATTACTGGAGATTGTGGGACTTGGAATGCTTAAAATCATTCTGAGATGTTACTGTTTACATAGTGTTCTTAATAATACTCATTATACTCACTATACTATTAATTATAAGTATACTTAGTACTATTAAGTATTATAATTATACTTAATACTATTAATATTTCCAAAATGGAGTTTTTAACAGTGTATGTATAGTTTAAGAGGTCCCTCCCCTTGGTATCCTTTTTATTTGTTTAAACTGAACTGTATTTTGTGTCCCTGGTTCATCATTCACAAGATTTAATGTCATACTTCTGGGACTTAATCACAATTAGTTTTGGTCTTCATCAGTCTGAATCATTTGGTTTCGTCTGAAAAACTGGCCAGTTCACTGCCTCCTTTAAATTAAGATCAGGTAAACAAGCCATAAAAATGCAGCTTTGTTTACCCTATTACTACTCTTATTCCTATTCCTATTATTATTAACTTTCCCAAAAAGCCTTTGATCAGAGATTTGGGCAAAGACTGTTTTGGAAATCCCAGTGTACAATTGCTGACTGAGCCATCTCCATTCATATGCCTGTTGGTATTCATTTTCAGGATTTTCCCCTCATTCTTTTTTAAAGGTAGTGTCAAGTTAGCTACCCTTCTATCTCTAGCATGTGATCTTAGAGACAACCTATCTATTTTTGCTAGGAAGTCAACAATTTCACACTTGATTTAAAAGTGCATATACCTTTTTGTTCTCATCAGGAGAGGCATTCCATTTGTGTACAGTCGTTTTTCTAGACACTACTACAGTCATGTTGGCCTCTTCCTGGATCTTTCCAGCATTGTGTAACAAATACATTGTTTGGGTATTCTGAAAAGATTTCACTCTCTTCACATTCCTTTCAGTCTCTTTTGTCACTAGAATTCCCTCATTTTTAAAAGTTTCCTTTTTTGTCGTCGCATATGAATGTGTCAGATACTGTTTACAAATTCCATTAGCATGGATGCAAAACATAATGGCATTATGGTCACTCTAATCAATCCGGTAACATTTATATTCTTATCAGAATGTGAACAGTAGCCATTGACGATCAAATCTAATATTGCCTCTGCCCTGCTCAGTTCCAAGAACCAACCATTTTACAGTATAGTCAGCTATGGAAGGATTTTTCAAACACCTAAGGGTTCTAATGAACATTTTGTAGAGTTTTAATTTTATAGGGTTCTGTGAGAAACTGTGAGGGGAAAAAATGTTCACTCAATGTTAGCCAGCAGCCTCCATAGAAATTTTCCTAAGGAAATATTCCACCCATTAAACATTGATTTGCTTGGTTAAACATTAACCTTCTAAGTAATTGTGACATTGAAGTTTTTAATTTTTAAAAACCCTGAAAACATTAATTTTGCATTTACATTAAACTTAACGCTTACATTTACTTGTTATACTTGCAGTAAGTGATAAATTTTCAGGGGAATCCATTTTTCTGAATGGATGTTATTTAATATCATCAGCAAATACCTCCTTAACTTTTATTTACAAATTGTTTAAATAAACCACAACAAACATAAATTTCATTCTGTTGCCTATTTTCTGCCTCTATAATTTTACCTCTTGATCAAGGATTCTGGAATTTAAAAATAAAACAGGTTCTGGAGCCTGAAAAAACTCTTGAAGTTTTGGTTTCTTAGTTGTGGCACGAGGACAAATGTACTGAATCTTCTAGTATCACCACTTCTCCGTTGATGCGTCCCTAATTTCTTGTACCAGCTGAAGACTTCTCCTAATGTGGAGAACCTGGTGCTCTCAGAGTCTGGTTATTTGCTTGAAGATGTTTCATTACCAGATTAGGTAACTTTTTCAGTGCTAGAAAGGAATGGGATTTGCTCTTTGTTTTTATACAGTAATTTGTCACAGGGTTTTCCAACCTTGGAAACTTTTAAGACTTCTGAACTTCAACTGAGGAATTCTGGGAGTTGAAGTCCAGAAGTCTTAAAGTTACCAAGGTTGGAGACCACAAGTCTTAAAGTTGCTAAGATTGGAGACAGGGGTGGGTTCTACCCATATATACTCGAGTATAAGGCAACCCGAATATAAGCCGAGGCACCTAATTTTACCACAGAAACTAGGGAAACTTACTGACTCAAGTATAAGCCTCTACTGGTAAATTTCAAAAATGAAAATAGGTACTTGTATTCAGCAATGCTTGGGCGGAGCAAGGGGGCGTGACCAAGCACGGGTAAGACTGTAAAGGCTACGTCATTGGTCACAGCCCTGGAGAAGAGCGGGAGAAGAAGAGCGGCAGTTATAAGCAGTTATCGGACCACCCACAGAAGGCTGCACGCACCCACAGATGAGCGGGAGAAACCGGAGAACACCCGCACTGCACCAGAGAACAGGTAAGCTGGACCCTCACTCAAGTATAAGCCGAGGGGGGCTTTTTCAGCATAAAAAATTAAAAACTCGGCTTATACACGAGTATATACGTTACTTACCTTTACTACCAGTTCGCAATGGGATCGCCCACGCGCATGCGCATAGGTTTCCTGATGACGTCCGGGTCGGTGGGCGGAGCCTTCCGTTGGTTTTACTATTGGTTTTGCGAACCGGTCCGAATCAGGGGCAACCCATCACTGGTTGGAGACTCCTGGTTTGTCCTGTCATGTTGGCAGGGGTGTTGTTTTCTGCCTTAGCAGTCATTTGATTAGGGTGTTTATTGCTTGATTGTTTGTCTGACTTAGTAGTTCTTTGATTACGGTACTGATTAGGTTATACTGCTTGATTGTTTGTCTGTTGTTAATTCTGCTGTTCATCCCTGCTTACCTGGATGTTGATCGCTGGCAGGGAAGCATTCTGATTCTTTTTGTTTCCTTTTTAGCTTTTTGATTGTTTCTTTTGAATGGTATATAAATGTTCATCTCTATGTGCCTTTTGAGTTTTGTGAGTGCCAAGTTTATGCAAATTCCCTAACATTTCTGGATGTATTTATTAAATTTATATTCCAACCATCCAAACAACTCAGTTTATTAGTTGAAACTTTGGTTTAATACCCATGGGATCACCACTCTCAGGATACATAGCAGAGAGTGCAATGCAATGTCTAGAAACGATAGCACTCCCATCCATGCAGCCCAAATACAGATCCAGTATGTCGGTGACACTTTTTTCATAATAAAGAAACCACTAGAGAAGACACGGTGGGACGTGGTGGCTCAGTGG
The DNA here is from genome assembly GCA_012654045.1 of Ptyas mucosa. NCBI lineage: Eukaryota > Metazoa > Chordata > Lepidosauria > Squamata > Colubridae > Ptyas > Ptyas mucosa. The sequence goes on along the minus strand of WNWU01000003.1, from coordinate 12,659,641 downwards.
CTAAGACGCTGAGCTTGTCAATTGAAAGGTCAACGGTTCAGCAGTTCGAATCCCTAGTGGCACGTAATGGGGTGAGCACTCCCGTTACTTGTCCCAGCTTCTAGCCAACCTAGCAGTTTGAAAGCACATAAAAAATGCAAGTAGAAAAAATAGGGACCAACTTTGGTGGGAAGGTTCACCAGGCATTTAGTCATACCAGCCACATGACCATGGAGATGTCTTCGGATAGCGCTGGCTCTTCAGCTTTGAAACAGAGATGAGCACTGCCCCCTAGAGTTGGGAACAACTAGCACATATGTGCGAGGGGAACCTTTACCTTTACTTTTTTAGAGAAGATACATGAAACAATCAACATCTTCAAAGGAAGAAGTTACATAAAGGAAGAAGAAAACAACAACATACTACCTTTTCCTGAGTATCCTCGTCAGCAGAAGAAATGGCCGCAAATCAGAAATTAGAAAGAAGTCTAGACACACTACACACACTAAACAAAATGCTCCATTGCCAAAGTAACAAGCCCACCTCACAGAAGAGGACCTTTGTAAAAATATTATTCCGACAAGCACAAACATACCGCAGCAACCCAGAACACCAGAAAAACGAAACATCTTCTAATAAAGAAAAGATAAAGGTTTTCCCTGTCCTTAGGAGGAGCTGCTCATCTCTGTTTCTTAGCCAAGGGAATCAGCGTATTCCAAAGATATTTCCATTGTCATGTGGCCAGCATGACTATATACCAAGGTGCATGGAACACTATTACCCTCTCACCAAAGTGATACCTATTTATCTACTCCCATTTGCATGCTTTTGAACTGCCTGGTGGGCAGAAGCTGGAGCAAGTAATAGGATTCACCCCATCATGCAGCATTCAGGTCTCAAACCCAGGCTGTCAGCTTTCCAGCTGATAAATTCAGCATCTTTAACCGCTGAGCCACCATGCACCCCACTTCTTCTTTTTGACCATAAAATGGTCAAAAACTGCCTGACCACTTAATCCACTTCATCATAAATAACACAAATTGTGAAAAACGTAACACTGCCATAAAACCAAAACCTCTAGAAAACAACCAGCAGACTACTACAATCACAGGGCATCACCACAGCACATAAACCAACTAAAGCCCTTGAAATCATTTTAAGGAAACCAAAAGACAAATAGCTCAGAAAGAAAAAAATCAAGAGTCATCCTTAACATACAACAAAACACTAGCTGAGTGCTTCTATGAATAAGTAGCAATCAGGAGACACAATGAAATTTCCTTAATTTCACAATGCTGTACATGGAAAGATTTAACAATAGTTTCAACTTGGAAACTGTGAGCATCCTAGATCAAGTTAAATCCAGAAATGCTAGGGAATTCCTGGAAGTTTGGCACTAAGACAAATCAGCCACCAGGAGTTAAACAGCATTTACACAACATATTTCATTTCCACACACAGGTAATCCGTAACTTACAGCAGTTCTTTAAGTGACCGCTGGAAGGTACAACGGCAAGAAAAAATGACTTGTGACCATTTTTCATACTTACAACCATTGCGGCTTCACATTTATCTAGCGGTGTCAAACACGCAGCCTGCAGGCCAGATCTGGTCCGCGATAGGTTGTGGAGTTGGCCCGCAGGCCGTCCCGGACATGGCGAGGGACCAGCCCCTGCCACCCCAGGCCCGGCCACTCCCACCCAGTCAGCAACCATGACCAGATTATGTCCACCCTGCCCCCCCAAGGGCAAACAAAATCCCAACGCAGTCTGCAACAGGATCGAGTTTGACACCCCTGACATTATCAAAATTCAGACCCTTGGCAACTGATTCATATTTATTATGGTTGCAGTGTCTGGGGTCATGTGATTACCTTTTTCAATCTTCTGACAAGCAAACCCAAATGGGAAAGCCGGATTCAGCTAACTAACTTAACAAGTGCAGTGATTCATTTAACAACTGTGGCAAGCAAGGTGGTAAAATCACTTAGCAAACGTCACAATTAGCAACAGAAATTTCGGGCTCAATTGTGGTCATAGGTAGAGGACTACCTATAGTTCATACAGAAGTCAAGTGACTACAATGTAGAAAGGAGTAAAGATTCTGATTCCCTAAAATATGAACAATATTTTAAATTGAATATAGACCATTTGATACCATCCTAATTGTTTGATTTTCAAGTCCCATGTGACACTATCTAAGATAGCAAAGGAGTATGATCATTGTAGTGCAAATTATTTGAAAGGCATCAGGCTGCCAACCCTTCTTTAGACCAGAAGATATTTCCTCCTTCAGAATATTCTCCACATATTCTTGGTTTGAACTGAATCATTTTCAACTCAAGAGCCATGGTGATGCAGTGGTTAGAATGCAGTATTGCAGGCCAAGTCTGCCAACTGCGAGCAATTCAACAGTTCAAGTCTCACCGGCTCAAGGTTGACTCGGCCTTCCATCCTTCCAAGGTTAGTAAAATGAGGACCCAGATTGTTGGGGGCAATATGCTGACTCTGTAAACTGTTTAGAGAGGACTGTGAAGAGGTATATAAGTCTAAGTGCTATTGCTATTTTAATTGGATGTGTTTTTATTTTTTATTTCTTTAGCTACAGATAGTTCTTATTGCCACTGCTTGTTTATTTGGTGTATTATTTCAATTATGTTTTTAAAAGTAAAATTGATTTTGCATTTTCTTATTTTTTCTATTGTTAGCCAAGAATAGCCTTTTAAAACAGTAAGATATTAACACTCTGAATAAAAATATGCTTTTGAACCATTACTCTCTTGTCCCCCAAATATACTAATGTATTAATAAATAAGAACGCTCACTTAATACTAGTCTTCTCACATTTTCCATGGCATACCAGTAATTCATAGAAGAAAGCTGCTAAGGCTTTTAAATAGTTTACAAAACCATGTATTTTGGATAAAACAAATTAAAAGATGCTTACTCATTCAACTCAGATTATGACTATAGTTACTGATCTATTACACAACTTGAAATGCAATCACACTATTATTAGAACATTGAGAAAGAACATTTGGAAACTCTAATTAATCTATCAACCTAGCTGTATTAACACAATAGGAATAAGTACGATTTCACCATATGGAATACTACAGGATAAATCCTTTAAAATCCTCCATCACCCTTTTCAAGGAAGAAAGAGTTAAATGTGAGAATAAGTATAGTTGCGGGGTGTTTTCTAATGCCACTTTGATCTAGGTGTAGTTAAACAAGAGTTGCACAAGAATAAACCCTGAATTCATAAAATGCCTGGAAATCAAAAGGAACAAAGAACTATAGAAGCATTTCTTTTTCAAAAGCCTTTATCTCAATACATCCAAAATACTAATAATACCACAGGCATGGCTTGTATGTATTATATTTCTAGATGAACCAAGGAAAAGTATAATTATAGGACAGCTATATCAAGAATTGCAATCTGACAAAAAGAATTTCCACAGTGGAAATAGTAGCAATGTATATTATACCCTACTTGCAGCACACAGGCTTCTGAAACTGACTCTGAGTTCAGTATCACAAAATGTTCCCAAACATTCCAACTGCTTGAGGAATGAACATTAACAGAATGTCCATAGTACACTTTCTATAAGTGAAAAGAATGCTGTATGCTTGGCTGGTTAATGGAAAATTGCCAAAGTCCAACAGTCACACTTGTCTCTGCTGAAACCAAACTTTACAAACATCTCTAGAATATCAAGGGTTAGCTAAAATGCATAAGAGATACACAGGTAGTATGTTAAGAGCACAGGTCAGGGAAGGTAGCATGTATAGAAGGTCATCAGCAATGAGCAGCATCAGGCAAGCTGACAAAGTATTTTCTGCAGAAAATGGAAACATAGCTCAAAGAAGACAATGCAAGAGAACCAGGCACCAAAAATATACACTCTGACAGAAGTATTGTATCAAAGAGGAATTGCTAATAATATCAATTATAATTATTGATATAAACATCAGTTCAGCCTTACATAAATAATTACTTCTGGTTTCTTTTTCTTTACAAGAGATACCATGAATTGAAAGCTAAAATTAGTCCTGTATCCTTACTGAAATCATTACGATTTTGTCCCCTTTCACCCTAATAAAACTATGTTAAGAAATACCTTGTTTTTCCAAAGAGATGTTCAGATCTATCTGATACCAAATGATATTCTCTTTTTTGGAGATACTGCTATATTTAAAACAAATGTAGCATGAAACATTAATTACAATTAAAAAAAACCTAAGCCAAATTATGAGACAAAATGACCACATCATTTTAGCAGTTCCAAATTTCCTGTTTCTAGATATTCCCATGACTGGCTAAATATTTGCCTTTGTTTTCAACAATACTAACAAGCCTGACTGCTAAAAATAGCTAAGTATTACAACTACATTTGCTCTCTAGTCAGCACTGCACTAGGAACACAAGACTGAAAATTGTTCTACCTAACTTTAAAATCCAAAGGATAAAATTATACCATTTTATTTAAGCACACAACATAAAGGATTGTGAAAAATGTCATCCAGTAACTATTTAGAAATCCTACCGAGTTCCACAGTGACCCCAAAACTGTGGCTTCATAAGCTGCTTAGAATGCAAAATGAAGACAAGAAAATGTTTTCTGGTTTTGTTAACTGAAGGTTTCACATCACTAATGAGAAAGCTGTGCTCAATGTTAAATTCCATTCCCATGCATGGCTTTAAGTTCTAAATTATTCACTTGAAATTAACAAAACATGTTTTAATTTTCATGAGCCAATAGATTTATCAACATAAATGTAGAGTGGACTGACAAAGCATTATCTTATTGATACCAATGCAAATGAAAAGGTTTGACAAATGTTTTCTTTTAAATCCAATTAATGCAACTCATAATAAAACATCTTGCAACTTTTTATACAGTAGAGAATTTATTACACACTACTAATTTGCAACCACATTATTCATCTAATTGTAACCCAGAGAAGATCAGCATAAGGAAGAAAGGAAGAGGGATAGAATTGCTTCTTCGAGCAAGATAGGCAAAGATTTGCCAGTAAGATGGGGGCTTTCTCTCATGATCTCCTATGTTCTTGCATTTCACCTTTAGCTAAGTGCAATAAAACATCAAAAGGTTCCCTTCTATCTTGAATGGGACAGTTTTTCATCTAGAGGGTGCGTGCATGTTCCACAATTCTTATATTACAAATAAAATAAATAAAGCCCCTGAATTTATAAAGCTGCAACTGCATATTAAGACACAAAACACACAATGGAAAGAGTTAAGTTGGGGGATAAGAGTATAAGAAAAGTATAATGCATTACCTCCCCTTCCTATGTTAATAGACTCCTATTATAATATTTTAAAAATTCAAAGCTAAAATAATATCTACTGCAAACATTTAAATCAAACAAACAGCTCTGAATCTTCCAGATGCTTCAGAGTAGAGGAGGGAAAAGCCATTTGGGTGACTTTGGGCCAGTCACTCTCTCTCTCTCAGCCTAACCCATCTCACAGAGTCATCATTGTGAGGAAAATAGGAGGAGAGAGCTCTATTAGATATATTTGCAGCCTGCATTATTTGTAAAAATAATAAAGGCGGGATACAAATAAATCAATAAATAAATTCCTATTCATTCTTCCAATGCGTCCTGTCGATTAGACAGAGGCTGAGATGAGTTTACATCCATAACAAAGTGGCTGCATTAAAAAGAGGAGGAGGAAACTAAAGTTGTGGAAAACACAGGAGAATCACACGCAATGGAGGGGAGGATGTTTATATTAAAACAAAAAGCTTACTCTGGATGCAACCAATTTTATACTGTTAACACCATTGGATAAAACAGGCAAGATTAAACCTGCTTGCAAGACATAATGTTCTCTGTATTATCTCACAACTAAGAAGCAATAAATCCACAAATTGCCAAGAACAAAACATTACTGGCACAAACCTATTGGGTAATAAGTTATTTGGCAGCTTTTACACACATTTCCTCCTTTGTCCTTGCACTGAGCACATCTCAAAACACATGAATGTGTATCTTCTGATCCCTGGCATAAACAAGTCTAACTGTAATCCAAAAATGCAAAGATAAACTAGCTATAATAATATTTTAAAAAAAAAACCCTGTCAGTGCTGATGCAGCAGTATGGATCGAAGAAAGGCATATAACAGAAAGCAACTGAAATATCTTTACAACTGAAATATTTGTACAAGTATTCTATTCAGATCTTAACTCCCAAAGATTACCAAGGCTGAAGGAGGAAGTAAGGTTCAGTGAACCATTAGGCAGATACTTGCTAAATGTCAAATACCTAATTAAACACTTACACAGCAACAAAAATACAGCCATGGACTATATAAATATATGTTCTCCCTGAAAAACTAGGCTAGCTGCAATGAGTAGAACAGCCTTCCCCAGCTTGATCACCTTTCATTTATTTATATGGATTATAACTTTTAACCTTTCCCAGCAGTTTTCTAGGACGCTGACTGGATTAATATAGGTGAGATATTAAAATAGTTTGCAAGACTAATAGTTTGCAAGTTGACTAAGCCATCAACTCAAGGAATTGAAACCTAGAGCGTACCAACGTTGGGGGAAATTTGAATAAAAGATAGGTGGAAATGGCAGAGAAGCATAAGAAACAAAGAAGTTTGCAGCTGGAACTCTTATTTTGAAGCAAGTTCCAAAGTCCCTTTTTTATAAGTAGTATGTCCTGTCCATGCCTAATATTTGCAGTAAAGCAAAACTGATGTGCCAATGGAATAGCGAAAAAATCAGAGATGAGCAACTCAGAATGAGAAATCCGAGCAGAAATCAGAATTTTGCTACAACTTGAATCCTAACAGCTTTAACCTAGCACTGAAAATGTATAAACATTTACAATATGTGCGATGTCTGCTTTGAAAAAGGAATGTTGCTGCAAGGTACAAATATTTATACTGAAGATGTCGGCTCAAATAAATGGCCTTTTGGGTTGGGTTTTACTGTCCAGCCATTCATTTTCCAAATGCAGTCAAACATTTTCTTTCTATTAACATGGAAGATTGCAGTCCTCCAGCTATCACTGAAGAAAAGACTGCCAGTAATGACCTTAGCAGAAGTTTAGTTCCATCTCTTCCAAATATATCCAACCTTACTGACATTGCAGGGCACAAATGTCAGATAAAAGACAGGCTATATGTGAATCCATTTCTTACATCTTGGATAATTATACCAGATGTACTCACAAAGAATTAAAAATACTGGTATATACACCTTGGTGGACACTCTAGCAATCCATCTCTAAATCAACTCTAAATCTCCACAGTGTGGAGGTAACTTCAGAGCTTTACAAAAGCAATAATGGTATGAATGCTCCCTCAGAGGCATTTGTAGCTCTCCATTTTAATTCTTATTTTAGCACAGATCCAAAGGGAAAAAAATATTGAGTAATGTTCAGAATTTGAGAAGTTCTCAGCTCACAATGACAAACAATACATTACAGTAGTGATTAATAGCTCCTGTAATGAATGCAACAAACGAATGCTTTTCACAGTCTCGCTTAAATTAAAGTGCACAAACACAGAAACAACAGAAACAGACTTGCCATTTGAAGATTGAATGTTGTCAAGCATTTTAATGCTACCAAAGCAGAATACTAGCATTAGATACTTTTCTTTTCACAAAATACTGCAGAGTCTCTGGTAGAAGCAGGACATGTTTTCAAGTAGAGGAAGAATTCACAAATTTAAAGGCACAGGTTTGGACAAGAACGTTCTTTCCAGGTGTTATTTTGACGTCTAGTCTTGGAATTAAGGCTAATACTGCTCAACATCTATTCTCTTTCCTACAGAAATCTTCACAAAGTTTTCAAACATTCAGTAAGAGATACATAAAAACATCAAATAATAAGAAAAAAGCTACTTCAGTGGATAAGGTTCATTAAGCATATCATATAAGACAGAAATAACATGTATATGTACTAATTCTAAAAAATAATTTTCAGGGGCCAAAGACCACAGGGACATAACAGTAAAACAATAACATTAAAGGGAATGAGGATAGGGTTTGGGGCCTTTTTTGGGAAGTGGGGTTCTTTTGGGCAGGGGCTATTTATAATATTTCTAGACACATTGAGAATTCTGGAGACATAATGCATTTATATTCACTTCCTTGTAAAAAGCAGAGTATAATTGCTGTGCTGTAATTTAAATTTTTGTCTCCAACTGTCTTTGTTACTTTCCTAGAGGCTCAAAATGATAAGAGATGTCACAAGGCTTAGAGAACAGGGCTTAACAATTTTAGCAGCATTTTTCTGTATTTGTGAATAAATACTGAAGAGGACTTCACATGATTGTTAATACTGAATTTAATAAAGACAATATGAAGAAGCACACTTGATTATTATCTCACTTTTCCCCCAAAGAGTTCATCCAGTTCTATATTGGTAATACAAAAATCCATCAAGTATAAAATTACATTACAGCTTGAGAATACAAAGACATTGGAATTCCATAATAAATCATGCACAGTAATATGATAAAGTTGACAAAACAACTGAATTCAGATAAAATATACAAATGTGGTATATTTATCTAAACCAGCTGTATTCAAGCCAGCTCATAGTCATCAGTTATTGATTGTGGCTACTCTAGAACTACAGTTAGAATTATGATTTATATTAAGTGTGAAATTAGAGACCACTTCCAGATCACAACTAAGGCCAAGTAACAATTATCTGATAATAAAACTCAAACCATGGCTGGAATAATTCACGTTCATGTTGCCTTTGTATTTAGTTCCATTCATCTGATTTTAATATCATTCTATCTTACCAAGCTTTGGGATGTAATGGGCTGGAGTTTCTTGGTCTGAAAAAAAATATTTTACCCTGATATTTGAACAGCACCAAATACAAAAATGACAAACTACATTTTATCTCCAAACTAGGAATGGAAATCAAAGTACAAAATCCATTCAGGACAGGACAAACTATTCTGTACAATAAACTGACACAAACCTGCAAAATATTTTCAATATGTATTTCTTAATTACATATTTAATGTTCAAGTATTCACTACATTATTTCACCTGATGAAGAATATGGACAGGAATTATTAGAAACAATGTTGGTACTTTGTACATTTCTAAATTACATTCCTGCTCTAAATATTCTAAGATATTTGAAATTTTGCAACATTTGAAAGTACTTTTCTAATATTAAATACATCAAATATTTGCTTACTTAGAAACCACTCATAATGCAGGAGTGAACTATCACTGATAATGTTGCTATTGTTAAACTTTGCCTCTAAGAGATCTCAGAAGCATAAACTAATGTTAAAGAGTATTTTTAAGAAGTAGTTTACCAACCGTTCTAAAACAAAATACTTTCCAAGGGATTCTTTGTTCTCCAGTACTCCATACATTTCTGTGTTTTCTGCCTATTTCAATTTTTTCAAAGGCAGCAGCTTCTTGTGTCTCAATGGTTTCTATTGCCCTGCCCAGTCTTTTACATATGTACTGTAATCATGTGATGATGCTTGCACAAATACTCAGATGAGCAGTTATTGCCATGATTAAAACAGTTGTCATGATATTTGAACCAATTCTTAGAGGACTAAAATAGACAGACACTACTGTCCTTAGATAGTAATAGAAGACAAGTGTCAATAAAATAACAAACAGATCTCAAACTGGCTTACTAGTTTGAGGAAAATGGGATTACATGCCAACACAACAGAAGCTTGTGCCATTAACTGGCACAGTTAACATAACGGTTAACAACAAAAGAGCTATTCACTCTTCAGTCTTCCATGGGACACCAAGTACTATATGCATGGAGAAGCAAGCAAGATTGCGTTATTTGGGTATTCAGAGAAATAATCTATTTGGATAATCCAAGTCAGAAAAAAGAGCCCATTTGCATACAGCAATGTGCATGACACACACTAGGTTTCCTGATACTCATTCAATTGGAAGAACTATATTCAAAAATCCTATGATCATTTGGACAGGCCCCAAAGATTCACACCCATTGCTGATTCCATAAGTACTGTCAAACAGAAGTTAGAATATAGTATTATTTACTTTAGCAGGTATTAGAGGTAGTGAAAAAGTAGTGAAAAACTATTTTTCCTCCTCGGGAACAAGAGTTCTGAATTTTCTTGCACTATTCCACTAACTGAAAAGTCCATCAAAGGATTGGCATTCTTATCTAGCCAATGAAAACAGAACCACAAAAGGGCTAAAGGAAGCATTTTTGCATAATTGTTTTTGATCTGTGGTTTTAATTGTGTTGTACTGATCAGTAGCCTTCATAAATTTTACTGGCATCTGGAAATCGTGCTGCTGAGCTCTTTTTTTTTTTTTTTTTTTTTTTGTAAAAATGAAGCATTATTCACTGGCTGGATTTACGCACTGCACTGTCACAATGCAGTTTGGTTTTAACTAAAGCATACAGTGGGAACCCAGTCATGGTATCATCCACTATAACCATTGTGTCTATAGAAAACCTTATTTTACACATGCCAAGCTTTTGCTTATCTGAACATATACTAATATAGTACTACTACTACTAATAGTTTATTTATTTATTTTATTTATTTTATTTAACTTATATGCCACCCTATCTCCAGGGGCGGCTCACAACAATAAAATCCACAATAACCACAGTACAAAGTTAAAATATCTAATTAAACCAGATAAAAGTTAAAAATCCATATAAAACCCCATCAGTCCAGGTTAATGGGAAGCCAGTATACTGTAACAGAAAACAATGAACTACAGAATCACCTTCATTTCAAAAAATATGTTTGTGAACCAAACATTTGGTTTGTGTGGTGAAATGCTCCTCCAAAACAGGGAGAACCAGAGAAGCATCCTGCTATGTAACTTTTAAAATTCCAGAAAATGAGCTTTTTAAAACGATGTCCTATGATAACTATTGTATCAGTGGACAAGTTGCTCCAGCACAGCATTCACAATGTTTTCCAAATTTTAAATGTGCCCACCAGTCCCGAAATGATTATAAAACCTGTAGCTTAATGCAATGACCAAACACAGCCACTTAGCAGTTTTAATATCAAGGCACCCATTATAGCAACTGCCTAGAAACCTAGATCTGGCCAACAGTAGCAGGTTGTTAAGAGTGCATTTATAGTCTTCATTTGTGATTGACACAAGCTTAAAATTCTTTCCCTCCTCCCTTCTCCTCTCCGAACTTCAGCAAGAGACCAAGGAATACTGAGAACTTTATTCAACCTATAGTAATTCTATGATGCTTGTAAATTCCCCATTTATTCATTGCTTGATATATTTTATTTTCTTTTTTCTTTTATATTTTTCTTTTCTTCTCTCTTTATAATTGTTCAAACATTCTTAATAAAAAATATGACCAAAAAAATCCGACAATTCTTTCCAAGGTTATCAGCTTTATTATAAACATAAACAGTTAACTGTATGCAATTGGCAGAGAATATTTCAATGTAGGTAACACGTTTTACTTGGAAAAAATGCAGGGAATCAAGAATGCTTATGAATCAAGAATGCTTATGAATCAAGAATGCTTATGTATCGGGTAAAGCTAATGATACTTAAAGTAAGGGTGATCTAAAACTTCCTGGAATTTCTTGTATGTCAGAATTATCTGCAGGACATAGTTTCCTCATACTTCTGGTGATAGAGATGCAGAAACCTTCACTACTTCTTGCAATGGAGCGGAACAATTCAGAGGCTCACCAGAGTAGTGTAGGAGTTGAAAAAGAACATCTGGTTCCTGCTCCCCAATCAGCATTATCAGGCAAAAATGCCCCCTTCATCGGTAGTACTGAATAGCTGACCTTTAATCCTACAGAAACCTATGTATAAAACTCGCTCTAAAAAATTACTCCTCTGAGATATTAACATTGGCTGGACTTTAATGCAAAGAAATTCTTACTTTTGTCGGTTTTCTTTTTGCAGTAAAACTCTCCAAACAGAAATGCTAAATAAATCAGTTTAAGAATTTCCTCTGAATAGGTACTGAACAGGCACAATTCTGAAGTAGGGTTTCGCATCTACTTAAATGTGGCTACAATTCTCGAATTTCTGCTTTGAACAGTGGGAACGACCTACCTATAAAAATGACAGGCAATCTATCAATCTCCTTGTCTTGATAAGCCTCTCGATGACCTTGTGTTTTTACTTTTTTCCTGTTTCCTTAAAATGCTTTAACAATTACATTATGAGTGGAAGAGCCTCTAAGACTTTATGTGCCCTACCTAGACATGTTATTATACTATCTACAGTGATGAAATTTTCAGAAACGAGGAGGGAAAAAACCTAGACAAAATAAAAATAATATTGAAGAAAGGACAGCCCTTGCTTCTTCGTTCTGAGAAAACTACCAGTTTCTGCCTCTGCTTACTACTGCTTCCACAGTTGTCATAGTCAAAATTGCCTTCACAGACTCTCAGATCCCACACAGTCCTGGCACATTTTATCAATTTAGTCATATATATTTTTTCCTCTCTGCTTCAAGATCATTCATCCAATGTCCCTTCTAGGTATTGGCTCTCCCTTTTCCCACTGTAAACCTGCCCAGATCTGATGTCACTGCTTCTTCTTTTTATTCCCTGAATCATGGCAAAGTTTTTCTTCTGGATCATTCCAATTCAGTGTTTTTCAATTTGGGCAACTTTAAAATGCATGGACTTCAGCTCCCAGAATTCCGCAGCTAATATGCCTGGTTAGGGAATTCTGGGAGTTGAAGTCCACTTATCTTAAAGTTGCCAAAACACTGCTCCCAATTACTCAATTCCTATTCTAAACCTTCTTTAAAGGATTAGAAATAATAAGGTACACCCTTCTCTTCCTTACATTTTTATTTTTTGTGGTTAGATATGCTGTATATGAAAGCAGGCCTAATGGCTGACCATCTGTGCTATCCAAGTACTTCTCAAGACACACAAGAGCGTTCTGGAAAAAATCAATGACAGAAGAAGTTCAAAGTTTTCATAAGAGTTCCCAATCATTCATTTTAATTTTAAAAATTAAAGTATTTTTAATAATGGGAATTTCAAGATGGCACCGCATAGGACAGTGTTCAAATGCAAAGATGTTGATGTACATACATGGCCTTCCCTGGTTATAGAATCGCCATATTCAAATGCAGTATATCAAAACATAATGCAAGTTATTTTAAGTAAGCATTCAGAATTTTCATGGGGCACATATAGAATCATGTGGTTGGCCACCATGGGAAAGAGGATGTTAGACTAGAGTTTTGATTTGATTCAGCAGACTTCTTATATTTTTAACAGTGTATGGGCATCCCCAAGGACATCCCCAAGAAGTTTCTAAATATCCTTAAGCTTCTATTGTCTATTTGCATTTAAAGTTTATTTAAACTTGTGAAGTTATATTTTAAATAAACCCAAAATATTCAGATTCTATTTTTTTAAAAAATCCTTTCAATGCAGAATAATCAATCCAGATGGGTTGGACTTCATTTCCAAGCATTCCCAGCCAAAATTCAACATATGTGGAGATGCCATTTAGAAGAAAACTGAGCTAACAAATTCAACAATTAAAATCCTTCAAATGAATAAGCAGATTTACTAGGTGGAGCTTTCATGTTGTCTATGCCTAAATAAAGTTATGCCCAATCTAATGACTCAAAGTAAAACAAACAAAACCAAAGAACACTTTATTACTCACAGCTTACTCAAGATGGCTATGGCAGTTATTCTTTTAAAACCAAAGATGTCTTCTTGAGTAACTGGGCTGTAATCCTAATTATACAACAAGTGTTCCCATGCAGCCCTGCTTTCTAATTTATTAGAAAAGCCAAACATAAATATCATTTCTCTCCTGTCTCAGCAATCTGATGAAAAGCATTCAATTATATATATACAAGTTTCAACAGGACACCTTTCTGATTTTGATATAATTCAATTAAATGTTCTATTGACAGAAAAGGAAGTAAACCTTGCTAAACAGGCTTTTTCCCCTCCTCCCATAAATGCACACACAATGAAAAAAATAATGCCTGCATATTTAATAAAAACGCTTATATTTCAGAATGGTATTTATCATGGTTTATATTACTTTTATTCTGTTTTATCTGTTGCAGCTTTCAGTGTAGTTCTTGTTTACTCTGCTTCAATATTTAAAGCAATATTTCAACTTTAAAACTCTTAAAGGCCATAAAATCCTGGCAAATAGTGTGCAAAAAAACCCCAATTTCACCAAAATTTCTAAGGGACAGCAGGTCATTAGTGATTTTTCTCCAATTCAAAGTGGTATCGAAATGCAGAACTGCCCGCACCCGCCTTAAAGTAAAAACAAGAAATGAAATGAGAACTGGAATTCAGGTTGCATCCCTGCCTCTTTTGTTAAGCTAGGGCTGGGCTGCCTGAATCTCACACCCAATAAACACATCTGGATTTCTGCTAAAGTTATATTTCCTGAAGATCTGAGATGGTCTTCTTTTTTTAAAAAAAAACCTTTCCCACAACAGGAGGAAAGCCTCCCAGTTGCCCTGGAATGATGAGACATCCCATAATTCGCATGGAGATTTACAGATACACATACACACAAACATATGACACATATTTCTCCTTCCCCTAGATCCTGGAATGCCATCACCCCTTACAACGCTCCCTTTTCTGCCTTGCCTTCAACAATAACCGAATCAAAGTTGAACACAGAAAAGCAATTACCTTCAGAGTCAGGACTTCTCCAGGCAGAGCCCCACATAATCCAACAGGACAGCCCTGTAACCTCGAGAGCTGGCTTCTCCTCCCACAGAAAGCGAGCCTGGTCTGATTATCCCAGGCGGTAGCTTTTCTCCACCTCCACTTCTTTTTTTTGGGGGGGGGGGGGGAGAGACGGGGAAAGAGAGAGAGAGGTAGCGCCTTGACAAATCCTTTTTGCCTTTGTTCAGGGTTAGAAGTTGAGCCTGTTCTCTCAGCCTCTTTCACTTCTTGTATTACAGTTACACGGCTGTGTGACGTCTGGTGAGATGAAAAAGGGAAGAAAACAACTGAGTAGAAGGGACGCCTGGCCAGGGAGACTCCTCCTCTCTTTGCCTCACTGCTGCCTCCTCCCTTTTGTCGACTAACACACACACAGCAACAAGCGGTTGGAAAGGTTGTGTGTGGGGGGGGGAGACAAAAACAGGGGGTGGCCTTCCTTCCTTCCTTCACAGGTACGGGCAGCCCTTACAGCTATAAGCCCAGCTCAAAATAGCTCTTCCGTAACCATCTTCTGCCTGATTAGCCTGATTTCTTTGGGCTTTTTCCAGAACACACGCATGGTCTTGGCATAAAATACAAACCGACACAAACACAAGACCACAACCGAAACATCCCCACCCCCAGAGTATCACTCCAGACATGCTTCGGTTTTCCAGTTGCAATACCAGCAAAGCAAAAAGCAACTGTTGTTTGCCACTGCTCACTCGAAAGAGCATTTGGACTTTGACCACCTTGTAATTGTTTGAAGTAATAATAAGGGACAATGCAATTTCATACAATTATCTGTCCTGAATAAGACCTGTTGTGCTTAAAGTTAGATTTATTTCCAGGTAAGGATGTAGAGGAATGATATTTAGGACTTTCATCCAATGTACTTGAGAAAAATGCAGTTATCTGGAAGTAAGTTCCCTCCAACTCAATAGAGCTTATATCTATTACTTTATTATGACCTATTACTTGCTGTTTATGTGTACACTGTGAGCTTATGCACGGGAGACAAATTCCTTGTGTGACCAATCACAGTTGGCCAATAAATAATTCTATTCTATCTGAGTAGTCCAGAGAATTGACTATAGTTTCAGCTGCCAATTCAATGCATGTAACTTCGGAAAAAAAGGCAAGAGGGAATTATTTCAAGTTAAACATGCTGTGAATAGATCTTTGAACCCATCTAACTCCTTTGCTCACTTTTGACCAAAAACAAAAGAGAGATTTTTTTTCAGATGCATGGACAGTCAAGACAAGTTTCCTTTTGCATCACAAAAGGAATCAATTTATGCAAGCTGACTCAATATATACTCAGAAGTCTGTACCACCAAATTTCAGCAGATTTCCTTTCAAGAGCACAACCACAACTGATTTACAAATAAACACAAAAAGCAAGCTATGCTGTCAAACATGAAGGCAACCAAATATGAAGGCTTTACCCTAAGATCGATGTTACTTTTTCTAAAATACTTTTACTAATTCCATAATATGTAATCGTAAATGTAATCCAGTGCTAGTAAACAAAGGGGACTAGCAACCCAGAAGTTCAAGGAACAAGTCTTCTATTAAATTATTGCTTGCATATACAAAAAGCTGCTGAACAATACTACTGGTACACTGCCTCACCCATTGCTAACACACATTTGCCTGAAATTAAAGAAAAGGCGTATGAGGAAATAGCTTAAAAACAAATCTAATTCCAAAACTATGTAACTGAATAGCTAAATGTTCCTACTGAGGTATTCTGTCCTCTTAAAAGTTAAATATATGGCTGCCAAGTGAGTTAATGAAAAACTCTTTGCTAGTTAACTCATTTAGTGCATCAGCTATGAATTAAAGTATGTGGCACATGGCCAGAGCATAAAGGACTCTCTTTGAACATGCTCAGATTTCTCTCTAACAAGAAATAGTTCTGATCATCTCCAGAGTGAAGTGGGCAGTTGGCCTCAACACAAAAGGTTGCATTTAGTTCTTGAATTGTCCATCCCACCCCTTTATCCCAATGTAGAAGATAAAAAGCCAGCAAGAAATCAAGCATTTCACCTTAAAAATATCACAATCTCTTTTGCCCCAATCCCTCTATACAGTACATACAAACAGACAATATGTTCATGATCTAAAGCCAGAAACTTGTTATAATATTGATATTGGGGAAAACGGATGGAATGACAAAGGGAGGAATTTCTTAAGTAAAAGAACAGGGCCAGATCCATGACAGGCAGAGAGCTTTCCAGCTCTTTAGTTACTGAATGTGCTTATTGTGTGGTAAAGAAATGATCATTATTCATAGCATTCATGGAATATGTTGGCCACTAGTCGTTCTTTTGTGCCAGGACAGTTAGGTCTGACATTTTCTGAAATGAACTTTTAAGTATTTTTTTTTTGTCTAAAGTTATGTTTGTGATAATTTAAAAATCTAATCGGGGGGGGGGGAATCAACAGGATGCTGCATTATCCAGTGGGCTATAGAGGGAGGGGGGATTGTTACACAGTAGTTTCCTTTGAAAACCATGAAGAACTCAACCCCCTATTGTGTTATAGATTCAGTGTGATCCTGCCACACATTAAAAAGTCCTTTTATAGCAATGACTCTTAAATGGATATAAATAATCACATTCTTGGAAGTCGCAATGGGTGTATTTTTTGGACACTCTCCACTCCTCCCACCCCCCCCACCCCAAGATAAGCAAGTCTGCCACATTGTTCGATAGATCATTCTATACTTCCTCGCCTTCCCCAGATCTCAGCTTGATACGTGAAACCACCACCTTATGACAATTCTATTCACGATCAGAGTTCTGGTTTCAGGACTGAATTTTGGTTGACAGCAGATGGATGGTGCGGGTGGGCGAAGGTATCGTTTACCTATCTAGATTCTGGCGCCTAGCCCAACAAAGACAGAAGAAGCATGTACAAAATACAAGGGAAGAGCTCTTCCACCCTGAAATGTTGGAGTTGCAATGCAAACACAGTAAGAGGTGAGAGCTGATGATTGGAGGGCGAGGCTGCCAGTCTTTCCTAGAGGGCAGGACTAAGCAAAACACGGGTACTTTGCATCCTTTCCCTGTTCTTCTTCGCCACTTAATTATCCCCTTTCCCCTCACTAAAAAAAAAAAAAGTTTAGGAAAGAATCATCCATGTTCATGGTAGGAGTTGATCTCCTTAACCAATAGCACCAGAGATGGAAAATATTCATACAGTTTCAGTAGGAGGTTGGGGGGGGGGGGAGGAGGAGGAAAGACTGGTGGCATAGAGAGGCTTTACTGCTCTGTTGAAAGCTTTAACCTTATATTGCTCTCTCCAAATTCAGTATTTTTTTAAAGAGTAGCCCAGTTGGCTTATAAAGCCCCTACCTTCCCCTCCATTTAATTTATGGACTCATTAGTCTAATTTCATTATTTAATCATGTGCCAGTCATTGTACTTCCTTAAGAAAGGAGTGGACTGACCTATTTTTGGCAGGAGATAAACGATCATGTTAACAGATGTTAATCTTGTAATCTGTTTTCCTGTAAGCACTTCATATACCCCCCCCCCCCCATTTCAGACATTAACAACAATATCACACCACACACACACACACACACACAGGGGGGATTGACGTCAGGATTCCCTACTTCTTTTTTCCCCAAATAGGGGAGAGAATTCGTCCAACGCCTTCAAAGACATTAAATCTTTTTTCCTACTTTATAAACGCTGATTTGTTCTGCCTCAACTCCCACAGGCGGTGATTTGCATTTCAAATTCCACAGGTTAGAAACCCCTCACACCCCGTTTCTCTGCGATACACACACACACACAGAGAGAGAGAGAGAGAGAGACACAAATATAAACCCAGCCTAAAATCGCCAATGTGGATCGAGAGGCAGGGAGCAGAGAGCGCATCTAGGTTAAATAAAACACCGAGCACAAATCTCCCAGAGGCCACCACAGAAGGTCGGTAGCGGCTACCACTCCGGTCCAGAAGGCTTTGGGGGGAAACCATCGATCTGCCCAACGGAATAAATGGGGATACGGACTCACACGCAACACGCAACCCTCCCCGGCGGCTGCTGCGAGGATCACAACGTTTCCAGACCCAAATGCTGGCCGCGGGAAAGCGGGGAGGAGGGGGAGAGATCGGACGAGACCAGGACAGATCCGTCGGCGGCAGGGATTCACCCAACTACCTACTAGAGACGGGACATCCCGCTGTTGTCACCTTCTGCACCCAGGCCCTTTGCAAAGCCCCAATTCTTCCCCCCCCCCCCCCGTCGCCCCCCCGGAGCTCTTACGACTAACTCGACCCGAGCCCCGGCAAAGTTTCCGCAACTTTCTCGAAACAGTGTTTTTTTTTTAATTCAAATGACGGTTGCAACTTTTATGCTAATTCTGGGTGGAGATGGGAGGGGGCGGAGGAAAAGGAGAGACATGTCTGTATTATTTCTCTCTCTCTTCCCCCCCACCACTAGGCAATCTTCCCTCCCTCCCTCTTTTTTTCCTCTTTTTCTCTTTTTTCCCCCACTAGGCAATCTTCCCTCCCTCCCTCCCTTTTTTCCCTCTCTCTTTTTTCCCCCACTAGGCAATCTTCCCTCCCCTCCCTCTTTTTTCTTTTTTTCCCCCACTAGGCAATCTTCCCTCCTTCCCTCTTTTTTACTCTCTTCCCCCCCACTAGGCAATCTTCCCTCCCCTCCCTCTTTTTTCTTTTTCCCCCCACTAGGCAATCTTCCCTCCTTCCCTCTTTTTTTCTCTCTTTTCCCTCCACTAGGCAATCTTCCCTCCCCTCCTTTTTTCTCTCTCTTTTCCCCCCACTAGGCAATCTTCCCTCCCTCCCTTTTTTTATCTCTCTCTTCTTTCTTTTCCCACTAGGCAATCTTCCCTCCCTCCCTTCCTCTTTTCTCTCTCTCTCTTTCTCTCCCTCCCGTGTATACATTCAACACTCCTCCGAACGGCAGGACTCATCCGTGGATCTCGCTCTTCAAGGTGGCTGTTTGGTGTTTTTTATTTTATTTTATTTTATTTTATTTTATTTTATTTTATTTTATTTTAAACCTCCAGAAGCA
Source organism: Ptyas mucosa (assembly GCA_012654045.1). Taxonomy (NCBI): domain Eukaryota; kingdom Metazoa; phylum Chordata; class Lepidosauria; order Squamata; family Colubridae; genus Ptyas; species Ptyas mucosa. The sequence continues at coordinate 12,639,925 of WNWU01000003.1, read as the reverse complement.
GAATACTGTAAAACCAGCCTTAAAAAAAAAACTAAAAAAAACCCCACCCCTCAACTTTCCAAGGCAAACTATGCCCTTCACTCCAGCTGGCCGTTCGATAAACAAAACAAAACCAACCAACCAACAAAAAAAAAGTGTCCAGGCGAGGGAGGAGGAGGAAGAGGAAGAGGAGGAGGAGGCTCGCCCGCTCCCGGTCCGCAATCCAGCCCCTTCAGGAGGCGAGCGGCCGCTTCTTCCCAGCCTCCAAAGGCTTGCAAAAAAAAGTAGTCCACCTACCTTGGACGTGGGGGTGAGGGGGGGGGTTAATGTTAAAAAAGACGAGCCGGGACCTCGTTTTCCCGGCCCTTCTCGGTGGAGAGCATTTGACTTGACGGCACCTCCTTCTCTCTTCCCCCCCACCCCACCCCAACCCGCCCGCGCCTTTCACAAAGTGTACAAAGCTGAAAGCTTCCCATCGTTCAGAGATCGGGACAAGACCGAGCCCAGCGGCCTCCCCCCCACCCCCAACCCCAACCAAATTCACCCTCTTTTATTCTGTGTTATTGTTTTTTTTTTTAATCGCTAGCTTTTAATTCCCAATAACACCCGGCCATCGCTTCTGCAAAAAGTCTCCCCGGTTCCCGTTTGAGATGAACTATATTATTCATTGGAACCGCCAAGTTTTTTTTTTCCCACGGGCGTTATTAAGGGGATTCTCATTTCTCTCTCTCTCTCTCTCCCTCTCTCTCGATCTCTCGTTTCCCCCCCCCTCCACCCACCCACCCACCCTGCCGCCTTCCCGGATCCCTTTGATCTCTTTGCAGCAACGCCTCCCAGAAGGTATCCCGCAAAGCGGGTCTTTGGAAATGTCTTCCCAACGCCCATTTTTACCTTATCTCGTTTTAAAGGTGATGTGATTTGGAGAAGGACAGACAAACAACAACCTGAAGGTGAAACCACGCGCTGAATGCAATAAGGAAAGAACTGCACATGATTCACTGCGCCAGCTCCACTCGGGCGAGCAAGGAGGGGGCGTCTCTACACCCCCGGCTGCCGAGCCCCGAAGAAGGGGTCCGCCAGCCTCAAACTTTCAGCCCGACTTCGGCCCGTGGGGGGACCGTTTTGAGGAACTGGACTACAGCGAGGCCGGAGAAATAGCCGTCTTTTTCTTTTTTGCCCTCCCTCTTCAATGTATAGGTGCATGACTTCCCCCAGCCGGTAGAATGGTCTGTTCTATATTAAATGCACACACTGTCTACTATTGTCTCATCAGCACAAAGTTCTTGTGTAATGCGGGGACAGACTAAATGGCCAAAAATGAGTCACATAAAAACAATTATTCCACTAATAGGACTGATTCATTAACAGGTCTGTTATTCATTTCAGCTTCTATCAAACAACTAAATAGTAGCTAATTATCAAATGCTATTACATATATTCCCAATGTACACAAACTCTCCGTCTCTTCACATATACACACACCTAGTGTGTGTGTGTGTATATATGTGTGTGTGTATGCATATATATATATATATATATATATATATATATATATATATATATATATATACAAAACAAGATAATTATATGTTTATCAGCTATATAGTTACTCCAGTATTTCAACTTTTAAACAAAAATGTGATTACATAAGATGGGATTGTTTCAATCCTATTTTATTAAATGATGCTTGTTATTCTTAATTCCACAGTACTTGAACATGTTTATATTAAAGGCCATTTGATTTATTAAGTTCTATGCAGGGAAAGTAATGCAGAAAAATGAATTCTACAACCGTTGTCTTTATTTCACTACGTATGAATTAGATTTTCAGCATGTGTGCACACAGATAGAAAGTATTAAACTATTTTAACTGGCAATCTTATATGTCCTTGTGTGTCTGTGTATGCATCTGTTATCCACAATTAGATATAAATGGGTTCAGATATATGGGCACACATACTAAAATATATATTATTCATACAGTCTTCCTATTCATATTCCAGAGTTAAATAACCAGTGTGGTATTATAATATGGCGTTGTCTGAAGCATGTTTATATGTACACAATTGTATCATATGACAGTTTTCTGTGGTGCTTTGAAGTGGCAAAGTTCCTCAAGCAAAGTGTTACTTCTGTAGAGAATGTGTAGAGAATATTCCAGGGGCCTCCTAGAGGTATATACCATAATCTGTGGAAAAAAATAAACACCAAATAAAATAAAAAGGTGGCACATATCTGAACAAAACACATACAAATATACATACACACACACACGCATATATATGTATATATGCATACACACACACATACAAATATACATATATTTGTATGTTTGTATGTATGTATGTATGTATATATATGTATGTATGTATGTATTTATTTTATTTTATTCTTTTCGTAGGTCTTTGTGTATTTTTGTTTCATCCAGGTTTTTCCTACGTAAATCAAGATCTTTATACAGCCATTGTTCAGTGAATGAGATTTCACTGAACCATGGCTGTATAAAGATCTTGATTTACGTAGGAAAAACTTGGATGAAACAAAAATATGTATGTATGTATATATATGTACCCCACATGTTGGGGTAAACCAGGTGCCTCGCTAGAAAAACACTTTTTACATACATACATATATATATATATATATATATATATATATATATATATATATATATATATTCCTCTACTTACAACAGTTTGTTTAGTGACCGTTCGAAGTTATAACAGCACTGAAAAAAGTGACTTATGACCATTTTTCACATTTATGACTGCTGCAGCATCCCCATGGTCACATGGTTTACATTCGGATGCGTGACAACTGGTTCATATTTATGACGGTTGCATTGTCCTGGGGTCATGTGATCATCTTTTGCAACCTTTTGACAAGCAAAGTCAAAGGGGAAGCCAGATTCACCTAACAACCGTATTACTAATTTAATAACTGCACTGATTCACTTAACAAATGTGGCAGGAAAAATCAAAAAATGGGAGAAAACTCAACAAATTTTTCACTTAGCGACATAAATTTTGGGCTCAATTGTGGTCATAAGTCGAGGACTGCCTGAACATACTTTTCAAATAAACACACCAACTGACTTCAATATAAACCTTAGATGAACTTAAAAATCCATACCCTGATTTTTCTATCATCTCATTTAATGAATATAAAGTACTACTCACTTATGGGCTTCTAAAAAAAAATAGTATTCCTTTTTGTCTTCATCCAGTTAGATCACTGATTGGCGTAACTAGCAGCACAGAACTTTGAACGAAGGCTGACGCTATCTTCCTTCCAAAGATCTTTCCAGAAGTCCTTATCCAATCATGTTTATTATTACTAAGCAGTTAAAAGGAACACAATGTCCACATTTCTTCACTGTACTTTTTTGCTGGCCAATTAATTCAAGGACAGCTCTGTTGCAGTTTAAATGCTTACCTAGCATTGTGGTATTTTGTGTCTGAGAGAAGTTTGATAGTGCTTCTAAGACGATAGTGTTGAGACCATTCTCCAAATATTCCCCCATTTTGCAACAGGCTGTGTTGCAAACAACTGGTCTGTACTAATTGAAAGTTATAAGTATTTAAGTGCATTTGGGGATAAGAAAGGAGAGAAGAGCCAATAGGGAAAGTTTGCAGTTCAGAATATATGGAGGGGGGGGGGGAGAGAGAGAGAGATGCTGTGTGGGATACATCATGTGTTCTAATCTGAATAACAAGCATGTTAAAGGTCATTGACAATTTGTTGCATTCAGCCCAAATGTCTGAGTGGGAACCTTTGTAAGCTATGCATTCAGAATCAGTTTGGACCTTATATTGTCATTTCTTCATACCGTGTTTCCCTGAAAATAAGACATGTCCGGATAATAAGCCTAATCGGGCTTTTCAGCGCATGCGATAATATAAGCCACCCCCACAAAATAACCCCCCCCAACTACTTACACGCATGCGCAGCTGGTCCCTCCATTTCCTCTGGTTGCTTGCCGCAAAATGAGTTGAGGAGGTGAGGCCAGAGGGGGGAAGGAGGGACATGCCCTCCCCTCCCTGTTCTTCATGCCGGCCAAGCGGCCCAACACGTCCCACCCCGTCCCAATGGCAACAGCAGCCCTTCCCCACCATCTCTTTATCGAGGGGGTGACAGGTGGGGCGGGGGAGAAGCAAGATGCGTGGAGCTCCCCTTGCCATCTCTTCTCCCCCCACCCCCTTCTCCGGGCATGGCAAGGCCCCTGCCCCTTGCTTAGCCACCCGCCCCCCTTAAGGATGCAATTTGGGGGTGGCAGGTGGAGCAGGCAAGAAGCAGGATTCAGGTCTTACCTTTCAAGCTCTGTCACTTTCCTCACGGTTGGGTCCGGGGAAATACGCTGTAAAAGAAAACCTTCTTGTGAGTTTGAGAAGTTTGATTGAACTCGCGAAAAGGTTTTCTTTTACAGCGTGTTTCCCTGGACACAATGGTGAGGAAAGCGACGAAGCTTGAAAGGTAAGACCAGTGTCCCGCTTCTTGTCCACCCCACCTGCCACCCCCAAATTGCATCCCTAAAGGGGGCCGGTGGCTAAGCAAGGGGCAGGGGCCCTGCCATGCCTGGCGAAGCGGGAGGAGAAGAGACGGCAAGGGGAGCCACATCTCGCTCCATGCATCTTGCTTCTCCCCCGCCCCACCTGCCACTGCTCTTAATAAAGAGACGGCGGGGAAGGGAAGCAGCTGTTGCCATTGGGGTGGAGTGGGATGTATTGGGCCACTCGACCGGCACAAAGAACAGGGAGGGGAGGTGACGTCAGCGACGGGACATCCAGTCCCATGCTCGCCACCTCCTACACCCCCAAAATAATAAGACCCCCCAATAATAAAGCCAAGCCCTTATTTGGGGGGGTCAAAAGAAAATAAGACTCTGTCTTATTTTCGGGAAAACACAGTATTATGTAGCCAGGGAAGAAGAGTGACTTTGGGCAGGATCTTGTGTCACACTTTTCAAAAGATCCTCCATTTATATCCAAAGAACCAGTTTGTTGTGGTGGTTAGAGGCACCATGTTAGAAATGGCAAAAAGTGTGAGTTCTAGTCCTGCCTTAGGCACAAATCCAGCTGGGTGACTTTCCACTAGTCATTCTCACATGAAGAAGGCAATGGCTAGCTGACTCAAAGATACACACACAATCCCCACTCACACACACACATACACATACTCTATCCCTCAAAGGTTTCATATTTCATTTTCACTTTTGCATTGTGACATGTGGGAATGAGTACCTCACTATGCTTCTGGACTGAAATTGTGATTGTGGCGACATGCAGACAACAACACATATTTACACCTGTTTTTTGTGTCCTGGTTAGTGCACACTTGAAGACCTAATGGCAATGCAACAGAACACAATGTTGCTAGCTTCTGGGCAAGGTTCATTTAACTTGTACATATTTTAAACTGGTATTTTATATTTTACATTTTATATCATATAGTATGCCTTATTTTAATTGTGATGCTTCTGACCCGAATAAACAAAACTTTTCCATAAAACAAAATCAAGATTTAATATATGTTGCCACTTACTGAATTGTACCTTCCCCAGGTGTTTCAGCTGTTGTGGCATGTTCAACAACATGGCATTTCTTGGCTTGGACTTCCAAAGCATCCTTTGTGCTCCAGCTTTTCTATGTAGGACTTAACACTATGTTAGGAGGCTAATACGTTCCATATGGGGAAAATTGACAAGTTGAATCAAAAGCATGTAGGATATTCAAGCTTCTCTATCCTGTGTGATTATCATGACCGACTTTCATTCGGAGGTTCACTTTAGGTCCTTAACTGTATTGGCAGAAGGAAAAAAAAATTAGATAGGGTATCACTAAAGCACACTCATGCTCCCATGAGGTTAGACAACCTGTTTGCAACAGCACAAAAGTCAGAGGAACGTCAGGCACATTCTTTAGAAAAGAATACATGCCAATTCAGAGGTAACCCTATTGATCTCATTGTATGGTCTTCAAAAGCTGAAATATTTTGATATATTTTGATAATATATATGCACATATAAAAGGTAATATTGCCTAGTGAACAAACTGTAAGTAAGCATACAACAGATTGCAGCGTATAGCTGGAATACTAACCTTTTAATTTTTCTTCACAAAGAAAAAACACCCTTATAAGGACGTTATTGAGAATAACCCCACTGACATCTGTTTATTTCTGCACAAAGATCAAATCTCATCTGTGAAGCAAAAGGGCACAGTGATAATTTTATAAGATTTCAGCCTTTGTTTTTATTCTGATGAATTGTCCTTTTTCTTGCTTCAGAAAATGAAATTATAACATCAGTCAAAAAGTTAATTCAAAAAGTAAATCATGTTAGCATCTCTTTTGATCAATCCTCTCTGAAAAAGCTGTGTGTCCCAGATCATATTGCAAAACTCTAATTTGAAATTATTTTGTTTAATTTTAATACTACGTATGGAAATGTCTGTTATATTAATATCTCAGTATACATTTTACTGCTTATATCTTGTGATTCAGCTTAATCCAAGATCTAAAATATTTACTTTTCCTTAAATGGAATAAATTCTTTGTTCAATATTTTGAATATTTTTTTAAGCATAAAAGTGGTATTTTGATTAAAATCAAGGCAGTGACTGATGTGCATAACTTATCTTTCGGAATTATTGGTGAAAGTTAAAATAGACATTTGAGCAAGCATGAAAAACAATATATAACAACTTCAGAGGGAGGAAAGTAATTTGACATTACAAAAATGGTTTCATATTAATTCCATGAAACATATAAAGAACACATTTTGTTTTTCCTGTACAGGAACTGCCTTTGTTTATTGCTGTCAACTCTGATTTAAGAATTACTAAGGATTATAATTTAGATTTAAATACTATGAAATTGTATTACCAACATATTTATTTCAAACTATGTCCAACTCAATTTATTGAATTTATCTCATAGAGAGCTGCAGTATTACTTTTAGAGCAAGCCTGTTCATGCACTCCTGCATTTTTCCAAGTGGCAATTCTTGTAAAATCTCCTATAAAGATGATCCAAAACATCTTTTAAAAACAAACCATTGCAATAGTTTCAATTTCCTCTCTTTCAATTTTGTGCAAGGTGCAGAACAAATGGCAGACATTTAATACATGCTGGTCTAATTCTTCGCTGAAACTATATATTATAAAAGTGAGTCTCACGGATTTCTTGCTAACATCTGCAATTTACAGATAGAAAATATTAATACCATTATGATCCTCCTAGAGGTTCATTCACCCCTTCTTTTGGAAAAAAAAATCCTACTTAGTTGGAAGCTAAACATGGCTAAATTATCTTTAAGAAAATATGGTTCACTTGCTGTCAACATGATGCATTTTATTCAATTACAAAGAAATCTCTGAGAGAATGGTCTATATTACAAAAAAAAAAAATCGAATGTTTCTTTGTAATCATGAGGTGCCACAGCTACTTAGAGCAAGCACAAGAGCAATTCCTTCATTTCCTGTGTAGTTTTACATACTGATACTCTTTGCCGTTACCAGCTTTGGGTCAAGCTTGTCACGCATAAATTCAGCAAATGGAAAAGAATGCTTTTTCTTCCCAGTGAATAAGGATAAAGTAAGTTTTCAGCCTTGTTTCCAGACTTTTATGCAACTATTGTTCATGGCTGCACAATAGATTTTAGGAGTTCAAAAGAAAACCAGCTAAAATTCTATATTTGCTTACCTGAAAGTAAGGCTCACTGCAATCAGTAGGCCATACTTCTGAATGAAAATATAGAGATTTGTTCTAAGCTACCTTATAAGATTCCTTTATACATGCGAGATGTCACACTTATATATTACTTGCCTGATAATCAGATTAACAGAGTTGGATCTTAAAACATAGTAGCCCCTTGAGTAAGGACAGAATAATTTGGTCATGGAATTATCATCTGAAGTGGTATTTTTTCTCCTGGAAACAGAAATAATCAAGAGAAAATAACAGATACCATTGTTGTAGTGATGGTTTCTTTTTCTAACTGCTTTTCAGATTACCAAGAGTGTAAAGTTGATGAAAAATTACTGAGGAACTATGAACTCAAATTATATGATGAAAACTACTTTTTTTTGACAAGGTATTTGGACTACCAAACTGATGATTGCTGTGAACAGACATATATTAATAAAAAGAAAGGATGGCTGTCACTTTGTCTTTCTAGTAACTTTATCTTTTAACTATATACTACGTTTATTATTTTGAAATATGTTAATATTTTATACTGAACTATAAACTTCCTTCAGCACTTTCTATAATATTATGCAGCATATTATAATTCTGTAATATTGAGTAAGTTAAATGCATATGTCTATTGATTTTAATTGCTATGTTGCTCATTACACAATGCTTTCAGAAGGCTCAGAAATTCTGTTTACACTCACCTTAAGGTGAACTTAGTGATTTGCCCTACGCTATCCAGGCAAGCATAAACCAGAATTCATTTTTCTGCCTTGCAATCTAATGTTCTAGCCATTGTTCTAGTCATACCCAACTCTTTCCTTCTTCATTTATTAATGGTGGAAAATAGGAAAATCAGCATAAGTAAAAAATATTTAGGAATATTCCATTTTTAACATTTGCTTAGACAGTTTGTTACAGTCAAATATTAGAAAAGTTCAATGCATTAGAATGAATACAACGTAATAATAATCCCTAGAAATCACATACAAGTAGTCCTCAATTTACAACCTTTCATTTAGTGACCATTCAAGGTTACAACACCGTTAAAAAGGTTATTTATGATCATTTTTCACACGACCAGCATCCCCATGGTCATGTGATGAAAATTCAGATGCTTGGCAACTGGCTCCTATTTATGACGGTTGCAGTGTTCTGAGGTCATGTAAATCACCTTTTTCTACCTTCTGACAAGCAAAGTCAATGGGGAAGCCAGATTGATTTAACAACCGTGTTTCTAACTTAACAACTGCAATGATTCACTTCACAAGGTGGCAAGAAAGGTTGTAAAATGGGCCAAACCCAGTGGTGGGATTCAACTAATTTAACAACCGGTTCTCTGCCCTAATGATTTCTTCCAACAACCAGTTTGCCAAACTGCTCAGAAAGTTCACAACCGGTTCTCCTGAAGTGGTACGAACCGGCTGAATCCCACCACTGGGAAACTTCACGTAATAAAAGTCTTGCCTAACAACAGAAATTCAGTGCTCAGTTGTGGTTGTAATGCGAGCACTACCAGTACAGTTTTCTTCTCCATATCAGGAATTTATACCAAGTCACAAATATCTTGCTTTGAATTTAGCCTTAACTGAGAGAATTTCAAGTGCAGCTGGTTTCCAAATAATTCAAATAATTCATTTCCCAATTCAATTACCATTAAAGACCAGCCAATCCATTCAGACAGAATTTCACATAGCTTCCATCATGATTTTGGGGCTGGGAAGGGAGAAGCCTCAAAGCCATGTTTCCTTTCCTTTTGAAACAGAAATTTAGTAAGGATATTGAAACATTATCTTTCTCACAGCACATTAAGGCGCTCTGCTTGTTTTCTTTTCCTGCTGACTTCTAACTATTGAACTCGAATATGCTCTCTGCTTGGCAGTCTGCAGTTGGTTTAGAAATGCACCACTTGCTAAGTTCCTCCCGCCAAAAATGACAAGTCAAAGTAATATAGCAGTGCCTTTGCAGTGTCTCCAATTAATTACGAAATATTGGCCTTACGTGCCAAATTGCACACTGTGCATTTTCACAGCAAATCTGCACCACTGCAATATGGACATACACTGTTGTCTTATTTTGAACAAATTTGGGGAGGGGGGGTGGAGGCTGGTGGAGTGTGTACATCAAGGTCATTCACTTCAATATTAAATGGCAAATTTGCCGGTTATCTCATTAATTTTGCTTCATTGAGCCTAGCTTGAACTGAGGTGTATTTTAACTTCACACCCCCTTTTTAAAAAGCTTGAGAGAGAGAAAAACCCTTAAGCACACTGGAGGAGGGAGGGTGGAGACAAAACTTCACGCCAGACAAAATTACCATCCAACATAGTGATGCTAAGTCATGCTAAGATAAATTAACCATGGATTATTTACTGCAGGGCCAATGTCCAAATAGGATTTGTTGTCTAGATCATCCTAAACCTAAGTGAGATGTGTGAATTTGCTCTACATCTAAATAGCATGGGTTCAAACAAAGCCATAAAGTAGTGTTTGAGTTTCGTTTAGTCTGTTGTATGTAAGCTACCATTGTAGTGAGCATGCAATATTTTTTCTGTGTAGGACCTGTTTTCTTTTTCTTTTTTTTAAATATTGTGGTCTCAGAAAATTGCAGGAGGACATATCGAGGACAAATAGATATTGCATTCGGGGGGGGGGGAGTCTTTCTTGTGGGGACTGGTTGATTTTAAAGGAGAAATACATGTCTTTGGCCTCAGGAGACTTTAATGCTCTCGTTTCTACCTCCATTTAGCAAATTGCACAAAAAATTGCAGCGTTGAACACGGCAGCATGATCTCAGGGTGCTCTGGGCTTCAGAAATTGGGGCCTGGGGGATACATCCAGGTTTTGATTTATGTTAGTGTCTTAGAATCATTTATGGTCCCTCTTCCTCAAATGATGAGGGGTCTCCAGGTTTCTGGTAACGATCTTACCCTGAAATGTCTGCTGGCCATTTATTACAGATCCGTTTGCTTTGAACATGAGAGTATTTGCTCTACCATTGGCCATGAGAATATATGGATAAATCTGACAGATTCTGAGGAAACAGAAATATTCACATCCACTGATGTAAAATTGTTCCCTCATGAACTTTTAGAACTAAACTTCAATAAAAAACAGGGGTAATCCCTGTTTCTCATATTACCTAAGCTTCCACCAGCTGCTTTCTGATATGGGATGGGAAAGAAATTACCTTCAGCATGACTCTTAAGTATGGTGCATCATCTTATTCAAATTCTATGCACTGCAGAGTAAACTGCAGATGTATTTCTGGGAGCATCATAACTAACTAAAATACTTTCAAAGTACTAACAAAAGTGTTACATTAATGTAATGTTGCCTAACATGTTTCATTATTATCAGCATTATCATGATCAATACTTTAAAGATAGTCAGAGATTGGTTGTCTGGTTGACTTATTTGCTTGCTTGTTTTTTTGAGGAGTCATCATAGCTCTGTATTTTAGTCATTTCTAGCCATTTATGCTGATCCTGTGTCTATTTGGATAAGCACAGCTTCAGTGCCTGTTTCAGCAAGCAGTGTCAGTGTTGAGCAAAATAGATTCCGTGAGCGATATTTTCCACGGCATGTGTTATTTATTGATCTGAAATTACTTGGATTAAATTTAAAGTATGTTGAATTCATTTCCGTTATAAATCTCCAGCCCATACATATGTAGTCAAATAGTATATCAGTAACAGAAAGTCTTTTAAAATCATTCAAATTTCACCCCCCCCCCCCCCATTTTTAGGTATAGATACTCTGCCTGTTTTTCAGGTTTTTCCATGTCAAAAAATCTAAACTTCTGAAATGCATTAAAACATGGAGACATCATCTGTCTTTTATTTAAAAACTTCAGAATCTGTAAGCCATCTAAAACAACCCTGAACAAATTGTGAATTAGCATAGAAGACTAGCAAATATTAGGGTAAAAATATTCCATTATTGTAAATGTTAAGTCATGGCATTCCCTTTACCTTTAATTGCAATGTTAATTTAGCCTTTTAAAAAACCCCAAAGTGAGCTATTATAGGCTGCATCAACTGCAAAATTTGGGAACAGTTTGCTATTTTTTCCTCTGTTAAGTTCCAAAACTAATAAACTTTGAGCATACTGTAACAAGTGAAGTACTCATATCAACAAAGGGCTTACTTAGAGGCTGCAGGACTTTAAGAAACTTGTGGTGAGAATCTGAAGATATTTTAGTAATGTGCCATATACACAGGAGTAGAACATGTTCTTCAACTTTATTTTTTTTAAAAAACTCCTTTGCTTTCCTCACAGTGTGCCTTTAAAATCTGTGCAGAAAAGGTATATTATACTGTGAGTGATTATTAAGCTCAAAGGTTGTTGTTTTTTTTCAGAGAAAACCTATGCATAAATTCAAAACTTTCTAGAAATTCAAACTCAGACACTATCTTGTAATGAACCTAAAAACAGCGTAATGCGTAATATATATTAGAAGCCACAAAAATGATTCAGGAGAGTAAACTAAAATGGACTGTTGTACTGAGATGTAGGTGGCAAGATAAGAAGTTTAAGCAGAGATAGCAAATGCTTTCACTATTTATATTTTAGTGCACAGTACAAGCCATCAACAAATAAAACTGTTATAAAATATTGTTTGGCTTGGAATCCAGGTTAAGTAAACTACAGTCTCATTTTCATCCTCCTGTCCAGGTTTTGCTGCAAAGTAAGATGTCAAAAGAAGTGCCTTTGTATATTGTACAATACCACCCATTCTCAAACTTATGCTATCATGTTCTGGTTGTTATAGGAAAAATGAAATGATCGTGGGTGTATGCAGTGTCAGGAAAGGCACAATTTGCAACTTCCTATCCCATGCCTTATTATAACAATGCTCTGCACAAAAGTAGTTCAGTCAGACAGCTGTAATACAACATATTTCTTTTCTGCAACCAAAACGTAGCCATTTTTTGTTTAATTTTCTTTTTTACATTTGTTTCCTGGAAAGGTCAACCATTCAAGGCTGCTAAACTTTGCTTCTCTTGTGCTATTAAGTGTGTGTGTGTGTACTAGTGAGGAGTTTCAAACATTTTTACTACCGGTTCTATAGGTATGGCTTGGTGGGTTTGGCTTGGTGGGCGTGGCAGGGGAAGGATACTGTAAAATCTCCATTCCCTCCCCACTCCAAGGGAAGGTTACTGCAAAATCTCCATTTCCTCCCAATCAGCTGGGTCTCAGGAGGCAGAGAATAGATGGGGGCGGGGCCAGTCAGAGGTGGTGTTTACCAGTTCTCTGAACTACTCAAAATTTCTGCTACCAGTTCTCTAGAACTAGTCAGAACCTGCTGAAACCCACCTCTGATATATATAAGAGTGTGTGTGTGTGTGTGTATGTGTGTGTATCAGGGGTGAAATGTAAAATTTGTTACTACCGGTTCTGTGGGCGTGGCTTGGTGGGGGGGTAATGTGACTGGGTGGGCATAGCCAACTTTTTTTTTTATTTTAACTTTTCAAAGCATTTTTTCTGAAAATGCAAAAAAATGCTTTCAAAAGCCTCTGCCGATCAGGAACACAGCTGGGATCCTCAGAGCCTTTTCAAAGCATTTTTTTAACCACCTCTTCCACTGAAGAGGTTGCAGAAAAAAA
>WNWU01000003.1:12576660-12608223 GCA_012654045.1 Ptyas mucosa | reverse complement strand
TCTTTCTTTCTTTCTTTCTTTCTTTCTTTCTTTCTTTCTTTCTTTCTGTCTCTGCCTCCCTCCCTCCCTCCCTCCCTCCCTCCCTCCCTCTCTCTCTTCCTTTTTTAAAAATAATTTTGTCCTCTGGTTCACATTAGCCATCACAACACCACCCTAACGTTTCGTATGTATCTGGCTTTTTAAAGTAAAACCAATAAAACATATTTAAAAAGGAACAGATTTAAAGAAAGGAAGATGGAAATGGATGTCTGTGCCTTTTTTTAGTGTTAAATATAGTGATCCTTTTAAAATTATTACAGATAATTTAACACATTACTTGTTAATGATTAATTTAATATGTTCCAAATACTGCTGTAGAAGTTGCACTTAAGATATATTTTTCCGCAAAGGCAAAACTAGGACAAACCAGAGACAATTGCGAGAGTTGTTCTACACACCAATTATTTCTCCTAAGGGAAATTCTCTCTGTGGGCTTAAATGTACCATTTCTAATACATACCACATATTAGCCTTGCATGGTGACTTTTGCTGGGCTCAACATATTCCTTACGTTTGCTCCACTCATAAAAGTTTAAACATATTGTAGTACCTGACACTCCCAAGATGTGAGATGTTGAATATCATGTGATTTAAGACATAGTGATTCATTGTCTAGATTTAATCAAACCTCTGCAATCCTTTAAATGCAATATTAAATTTTAAAAAAATAGAATTCTTTCTCTGGGTTCACTTGCTGTCCCACTTATAGCCCGATACCAGGGGTCAGCAACCTGTGGCTCTGGAGCCGCATGTGGCTCTTTGGACCCTCTGCTGTGGCTCCGTGTCAGGTGATCCCACCACTGGCTGCCCTCCCCTCCCAGTCACTCCTCTCCTGGCCTGAGAAGGTAAGGGCGATGGCAGGGGATGGAGAAGCGGCCAGGGCAGAGACATAGAGATACAGAGAGAGGGGGAGAGAGGGAGGGGGAGAGAGAGAGATGTCAAAGGATTTTGTGGTTCACAGTGTTTTTTAACAACTTGTTCTGTGCCCTAATGACTGGCTGAGTAGGTGTGGCTGGGGGGGGGGTCATGTGACCGGTGGAAGTGAGTGACATCAAGTTGGCCACACCCACCCAGGTTTTGTGGCTCCCAGTATTTTCTTTTCTGTGGGAAACGGGTCCAAATGGCTCTTTGAGTATTTAAGGTTGCAGACCCTTGCCCTATACCAGTGATGGCTAACCTTTTTGCCATCGTGTGCCAAAAGCGGGGGGAGTATGGGGGGGCACCAGCGTACGTGCCCACACCCATAATTCTATGCAACCTGCCCCCTACGCATGCACGCATGACACCCCCCTGTGCTCCCCCACTTTTGGCACGTGATGGCACGGTGGGCCCGTTTTTTGCTCTGCCCAGGCTCCAGAGCCTTTCTAGGAGCCTGGGGAGGGCAAAAATGGCCTTCCCCACCCCACCCCCATTGAGGCCCTCTGGAGGCTGGAAAGGGCCCGTTTGCCAACTTTCCGGCCTCTGGAGGGTCTCTGGGGGGGGAGGCCATTTTTGCCCCTCCCCCAGGCTCCTAGAAAGCCTCTGGAGCCTTGGGAAAGTGAAAAATGGGCCTTCCCCACCCTCCCGAGGCCCTTCGGAGGCTGGAAACAGCCTTTTCCCCTACTCTTGGTAGGCTTCTCTTGTGCTCACTGCAAAGGGTCCCAGTTAGGCTTTGGGGGCTCAATTCAAAGTTTTCTAAATCCTTATTTTATAAAGCATCAAGTTACATCAGGGGTTATGTCATCCAAAATGATGTAGCAGCCTATCCTGTGAGGTCTTCTAGAGAAACCCCACTTAAAGTATCACGTCTGAGAAAGATGAAGGGTCATGAACCAGAAGATAAGCTTTCTGTCTAGTTGTTCCTACATTATGGAACATGCCAAAGCACTTATAGCAAAAAGTCACCTCAACTAAATCCATGGGTGGGCTGCTCCAGGTTCGCTCGGGTTTGGGCGATCCTCTAGTGAAGATTCTGCGTGGTTCCGTGAACCCCAAAATCCCACTCCTGGCTGGCCCTTCCCACCCCTTCCCTTCCCTTTCCTCCCAGGAGTCTCCACATGGCCCGTTTTGGATGCCAGGTAAGTGCAGGGCCCATACGGAGGCTCAGGGAGAGTGAAAAACAGACCTTCTGGAAGCTCCAGAAGGCCGGAAACAGCCCCATTTCCAGCTTCCAGAGGGCCTCCGGAGCCCAAGCTGTTTTCGTCCTCCTGGAGGCTCAAAAAAAGCCTCCAGAGCCCGAGAAGTGCAAAAATGCACCCCACACCATGGTGCAGGAGGCCAACTAGGCCACACCTACCATGGCCACGCCCACCCAGCAACCAGGCAGAGAACCCATTGCTAAAATTTTTGAAGCCCACCCCTGACTAAATCCATAGTGGAAAAGTTTCCTGCATTCATCTCCTCTTGATGACTGCCTGTATTGAAAAAAAAAACTTCTTTGAAGAGCTGGAAGACCTTATCAATAATGAGGGCTGGGAGTAACATAGGAATAGTAATCTCAAATTAGATAGGGATGGTTCTATCTAATAGAATAGTAATTCTATTCTTCCCCTACCAATCCTCGGAATACCACCTCACGTTATTCAGGAAAAGACCATTCCTCAACCCTACGGAGATTCCTTTCTTAGGGAGAGACAAGCAAGTGGTAAGAGAGGAGGAGGAATGAGAATTTTCATTCCATGATCAAAGAAGATGCAATGCAACTAAAGTTCCATTACTGGCACTAGTATGAAGTGAAGAAAACTGCAAGCATGAGGACTTGATCTGGCTTGGGATCCTATTGTGAGAGATAAGGATGTAAAATCTAAGCCTCCTTACTTGGTCCTCAGTGCTACTGCATAATAACCATACTGAGGCCTTATGCACTTGCACATCGAACAAATAGCTCTTCCATTTACTTCAGTGGAGGATTTATGTTTCAGTACAAACCACAGGAAGGAAACCAATCCAGACTGTTATCACAGGAGGAAAGGTTTCCAGATAAGGACTTCTCTCCTAAAATTACTTTTTAAAAGCCAATTATTGTAATTAAGAAAACAGAAAATGGCCTGAGACCCAGTCAGAGCACTAGCATTAGATTCCTCTCAACAATGGTTAATACTCAGTGATTCTCTAGAATGACAAATAAGAGCTCTCCACAAGACATTATATATGGACTGGAAAACTCTAGAAAACCGTTTGGTGGTGCCCATGAAAATCATATGTAACTCTTTGCTTCCATCTACTGGTTGTCTGGGTCTCTGCAGACCAGATCCAGTAGCTCCCGTTTCCTATCCTTACCTAAAATCCCAGAATTGAAATGGGTCTTCTGCATGTAAAGATAATTTCTACAGCTAATCAATGACCCTTTATTTCATTATACATTACCACATACTAATTGAATTAACACTGTCAGATCTGGTTAGGCACTTGGAGTACAACCCTTATTCTTTGTGTTTTAGCATTTTTTATTTTATAAAATGCAGTCTTTCCTATGAGACAAGGAATAGGGATTTGTAAGATAAATTTCTTAATTAATTTAAAAATTTGCTCAGGCATTTTGAAACCAAATAATTTATAATTAATTAAATAAAACATTTCTGCCCTGTCCGTGGGTTCAGAATGGGATGCTGGGCCCTCATGTTCTAAAGTCTTGTTTTATATAATCCCCTGAATCAATGCTAGAAAAATTAAATAATTATATTATTAAGATGAGTGTAGTTTGGTTAAGAACGGCACATCCTTTCATCCAGAAAGTTGCCTAAGTGTCCGCCTCTTCTTTGAATGAATGTCACAGGAGGAAGATGGAAATATCATTTTGTAATTTTGTTTGTCACAGTGACATAATTGAAGTTACTCAGAGGCAATAAAGTTAATTCCTCCCTTACAATGATTTCAGATGTTATCTGGAATCTATTCCCCAAATTATGAAAAGTTAAAAGAATCAAATAAAACACTGAAAGGCAGGGAGAGAGTGTGGAACTACAAGGAATTCCAGGAAAGAGCATCAGCTGTCAATTGCAGTCAAGAAATTATTTTCTCTAGTCTAGAAATCAGGCTTGGTATCAAATCGCAGAACATTTCACAGCCCTTCTTAAGCCTATCTATCGACTTCTGTTACTTTGCCGCAGCAATTCTATTTCATCCTTCTTGCTAAGACTCCAAAGGAAAACAGAAGTTTGAACATAAAAGGATGGCGGGACAGAGGGTGGGAATAAGTGAAGGAAAGAGATAACCGACATTGCTGGGAAATTTGGAGAGGTACTGAGCAATGAGTTTAGAAAAATGATGAAATGGAAGAAGATTTCTTTCCAGAAAAAAAAAAAGTAGCACAGTGAGTTTGGGGAAGCAAACTTCCCTTTCAGGCAAAGGGAAGATGCTATAAAAGTTGGCTCGAAGGCCAAAAGAAAGAACAAAGAATAGCTTTTGAATCACCAAAATTGAAATTCCTTTTTTGAAAAATGAAAATTTGACATTATCTCAAGGCAGCTCTTTAGGTGAGGGGACATCGTGATCTATACCCCTGACTGCCATCCATGCAAGCCAGTCTCACCCACAGTTTGCCTTACTTGTCTGTCCTTCTGGTTAAGTGGCTTCTGTGCTAGAATATATGGCTTAAAACAATCTTGAGATGCTCTGAACTGCTGACCCATTGACCTCCAGGAGAATTGGCTGCTGCTTTCATTCATGTCAAAGAGGCAGTTCCCTCCTCTCCCTCCCATTTCACACCACATCCATCTAATGACTTTCCCCCATTTCAGTGCCTCAGCTGGTCTAGGTAAGCTACTGTATCAAAATGGACAAGATCTTTTTATCTTCCCTTTTGGCCCGGCTTGGCTATTCTCCAATATGGGTGAGCAGTGGGATGGCTTTGCAAACAAAGGGCCCTCGAATCTCTTCCCTCCTTGAGTCAATTTTCTAAAAAACCATTTTAAATAATACATCAAAAGCTGACATATTCCCTACTACAGTGCTAGATAAAATGGCAAAACCTGCTTTGAGTCAAGCTGGACTTCCTGTAATTTCACAGTTATGCCCGGGAAGATTTCATAGCCAAAAATGGATGTATTTTGTCATTGCTTCTTCCAGGATTTTACTTGCCCAGAAAAGGAGACAAACTGGGAGGGTAAGAGGATCTTAATCATTCAGATAGGATGGTGGAGAGCAATCATTTTGTGACTAGGCAAGCTCTCCACTCCCACCTGTTACAAAACCATTATAATATAATTCCATGACCTTAAAATTCCAAATGGCTACCCTAACTCAACTAACATCATTACCTTTAGAGTTTATTCAGAGTTTATTTAAAACTTTCCACACAGTATACATCAAAATACAGCTTGCACTTTTTGGTTCTCATTAACCTGTTTGACCTCTTTCTACGTACCAGATAAAGGAGAATATTTGTAGCTCAGGGTTGAAATGAGGGGCCCTTGCTGTTCTCTGACTTGGTTATTTTCTTGCAGATATTTCATTACCCAAACTAGGTAATTAGTTGACTAGCATTAATGATGTTACCTAGTTTGGGTAATGAAACAAGAAAACAACCAAACTTAGGGATCACCAAGGACCCTCAAAAGTAACAGAATCAGGTGCTTCTACAAAATTAATCCAAGAAGGTGGGTAAGGTGCCTAACTTTTATCCTTCCCACTCATTTTTCTTTTCTACCTTCCAGATTCTTATCTGCATCTTATATCCAGCAGTTCTAGGTGAAACATAAAGATTTAATCAGCCAATAAGCAATCAATAAAACAAAACCCAAGTTCAGATTTTCACTGAAGCATAAATAACAATGACATCTGAAGCTCTCTTACTCAGAAGCATGGCATGGGTCAATCTGTAATTGGTAACCACTCTGTGAGGCGTTCAGGTGGTGTTGTCTTAACTAGACATTGAAGAAGCTGAATCTCAGATCCTTATAGAAAAGGGTATACTTTGGGTCACAATCCTACAGTGTGGATAAGTAGTTATATTTCATTCTATCCTTGTCTTCCAAGTTGCAGTGAATGTAAATGAAATGCTGGTCTGAGGTCATTGGAAGGGCAGGAGGCAAAAATGAAGACATGAAGGTTGTGATAGGGATAGTGTTGGAAATTTGTTGTAAATGCTGCCTACAGAATGCTGTGAAATCTATCATCCACTTCAAAAAAAGCTTGGCCATTTGTTCCTACAATGCCTTAAGTGAAAAAAAAAAGACTCCTATTCATTGGTAACATTCAAGGAAAATTCTTCGGTAGCTTTTACCTTTTGAACATGGGGAATAGTTTGGAGGAAAGCCAAGAACGTCCCCTCTTGGGATTTCCTAAGCATCAACTAGGGACAGCTGGTTTAGGAACAACAACTTTCCCAAATTGAAGCTGATTCCTTGTTAAGTTTAGTGGACCAGAAAAAGAAAAGCTTGGGTTAAAGGAGTGGATTGCTAGGATTACAAATGCTCAAAAAAGGAGAAAGAAAGCTTGTGTAATGGCACTTCCTCTGTGTGGGAGCTATAAGGAAAATAAATGCGAAAGGCAACCTACGAGATAAACAAATGATTCTACCAAAAGATTTTCAAAAATAGTAAGGAATTACAGTTGCTTTATTATGCCAGGACACGAGGTATTATTGTGAAATAAACAGATGTGCCTGGACTTGTTAACAACAACCCCCCCCCCCCCCTGAAATGATCTTATTGTGCTCATCTAACTTTCATGCAGGCACATGATTGGCTTAGTGATGAATCTGAGCACTTTGGTGATTCAGCATCTTCTCAATCTTTCCGCAACCTCTGTAATATATAATATGTGGCTACTCATGTTGTCAGGCCTGCCAGTGATCAACGATAAGCAGAAAACGCTATGGGTGCCACAAGCTTTACACGGTTTGCAACAGGTGGATAGCTCTTAAAGGGTTAACGGAGAAGCTAGACTGGCTGAAACTCAGGTCACTTCCTCGCAAGTGATTTACAGCTTCAATCAACCATCGTCATGGAGATATAAAGTCTGTCTTTATTACTGATATAGTGCCACTGTGGCGGTTGAATAATACTCTCGGATGCTAGAAATTCCTGGCAAGGAAATGGCCTCCAACTGTAAAATGCCAGCATCCTGGAGCCACAGGGTAACCTGACTGTAAGAGCCACCCAGCTCAAGCTGTTGATGTTTACAAAAGCGAAAACTGAAAAATTGAAAATGAATTGCACAACCTGAGTATTGCAACATTAGTGCAACTCACTGGGCCACAGTTCTAGCACCAGGAGGACAGAGCCCCACTTTTTTTACCTGGCCCTCTGCCAGAGTAGTTCACTCACCACTTCCTATGTGCAGGAACAGATGAGCCTGCCCTCCTCCCACTCTCAGCTGCTTGCAAATACACCCGAGGACGGTGTTTTCCAGCTCCGATTCAAAGCTGCTGTTTTCCAACCTGAGCCTCTTAAGCCCTTCAGAACAGATGGTCTCTCCATCATCAGGCTGTTCTAGGAGTAGCCCCAAGTCGGATTGGCGGTGGTGCCTAGTATGCCTCTTCCCTCTAGCTGCCAGTTCCTGCCCTGGTAGGCCATTTCTTCCTGCCTTCTGGCCTGTTTAACCCAGAAGCTAGTGCTCCATTCAAAGTTTACATCGGCTGATGGGTACCCTTTTGGTTTCTGCCCAGGGTGAATGAAGCATGACCCCCTACCCATAATACTGCAAAGGTTCACGTCATCTTTTTTTAAAAAATATTTTATTTCTTAAACTTCTATGCCACCCATTTTGCTGAGGTGACCCTACTCATCTGAAAGTTGCCATGTAGGAATGTTATAGCTGGGTTTCCGTATTTATGGGATTTGTGTTTTCAAAGTGGTGGTCACACAATTTATCATACAGGTAGTCCTCAAGTTACAATGAAGTTGAGTCACTGTTCGAAGTTATAACGGCAGTGAAAAAGGTGATTTATGACCATTTCTCATACTTACGTCCAGTGCAACATCCCCATGGTCATGTGATCAAAATTCAGATGCTTGGCAACTGACTCATATTTGTGACGGTTGCTGCATCCTGGGGTTACGTGATCACCTTTTGCGACCTTCTGACAAGCAAAGTCAATGGGGACGCCAGATTCACTTAACAATCATGTTACCAACAGAACAAGTGCAGCAGTTCATTTAACAACTGTGGCAAGAAAGATCATAAATTGAGGCAAAGTTCACTTAACAACTGTCTCACTTAGCAACAGAAATTTTAAGCTCAATTGTAGTCATACGTCAAGAACTTCCTGTTTTAACCTTCTTTTGTGTAGGGGCGATTGCTGATGTTTCCTCCCTTTTCTCCACCTCATAGCTTCCTCTTGTTTTCTCCAGCACTGCCCGGAGGGCTTGTTGTTTATCCATATCAACACAGCTAGTGAAGTTGATGCCACCTGAAATGGCCACCTGACAAGAAAGCAAACACTCTCTTCCTTTCTCTCAGAGGACAGATGAACATATTTCTTTTTGGGACCACAGACTGGATAATGTACTGGTATGTGGGAAAGACCTTGGGAGACCAGGCAAAGAAATGTTGCCAAAGTAATAGTCAGATAAGAGACAGCACAGCCTTCAACTGGATAGTGGGTGGGGCAAGAATCTCGATGATACAATTCAGGTTTTATTAAACTATCCTCAGCCCAGTAATAAGTTTGAACTACTTGGCAACTAGACTAAAATGTTTTACTATCCTAAGCAATGATTTGAAAATTCAGTTGAGTTTCTTTAGCCCTGTGTTCTGAAAGTACCAAAATAGTCCTCAAAGATATACAATTCTGCACTTTTTGGAAGAGGATAGAATTTATGTAATCATTTCTTCTGGTTGTAAAAAAAAACCAGGCTCTACAGAAACTACTTGAGATTGTTGAGAAATGGTTGGGCCCTGCTAGTCGTAGGAAATAAAACTTGCTTTTGTGAACTTACTTAAAAACAGATCCAGGTTTGTGCCACTTCCATTCAGTTTGCCTACAAACTATTTGCTAAAAGGCAAAAGTGCTTGTGATCCATACTCCAATTTATCTGAGCCATGGTTAGCTAACTGCTGTGATATCCATGTACAAATGAGCTGCATTCCCTATCAACCCAATTAGATACCCACTAAAAGTAAACATTTCCCCTCATCTCCATTTCCTAGCCAAGGGAACCAGCTACTTCCATGGTAATGTGGCCAGTATGATTGTATGCTGAGGCACACAGAATGCTGGTACCTTCCCACCGAAGTGGTACCTATTTGTCTACTCACATTTGTATGCTTTTGAACTGTTAGGTTGGCAGGAGCACAAACAAGTAACAGGAGCTCACCCCATTGTGCAGCACGCAGGTCTCGAACCCAGGCTGTTAGCTTTCCAGTTGACATGCTCAGCGTCTTTAACTGCTGACCCATTGCGTGCCCCGCAGATACCCACTGATCCCATGCATATGTATTGCTTAAAGGGCCCTTACAAGAAAACACTCACAGCAAGCTGAATTGACCTAAGGGACAGTAGCGGGAGGAATCGGAGAGGAAGACCAGTGAAGGACAAGTATTATGAACCTTTCAGTTAATAAAGGGAACAAATTACTTTTTCAATTAAATTGGAAATGAAATTAAAACATAGTTAATATGGAAGCATGTTTTTCATTAGATTCATCAGCATACATATTATCCCTAGAATCTTTTACTCTAAAGACTCTTTAAAATGTTTGCATATAACTCGTGCAAGATTCTGATCAGCTAAAATGTGGTCCCTTCAAAGGCAGTAGAACAATAAATGGAATCACTAGAGACATTCTGTTTTGAAGCCACAGCAAGACCTTCAAAATGTAAAGCTCATATTTTCATTCATTCCCCGTGCTTCTCATAAATGTTCAGAATTAAGCACTAAACATCCAGGAAAACCACCCTGATTTATTTTCAGGAAGTAGCTCTTGTTCTCTTAGGCTGTACTTCTGATACTGATCATACCAGAATGCCATGTGTACAACGGAATTCTTGATATTCTTCATTAAAGCCCTTCTATAGTAATCATCTTTAACCATTCATTTCCAAAATAATTTGAAAAGGACTGCAATCTGTACTGTAATCTACATTATTTGAAAGCTACTGTGAAGGATCGATTTCTGAAAAATAGTTGTTCCCTGTGCTTCTGCCACCCCTTATCCTAATCCAAAATAGCATCCTTTTGAGCCCTTCTGGGCTTCAAAATTTAGAAATTATTCAGAAATTTTAGTATAGCGTGGATCTCTTCACTATCTTTTTATATGAACCACAGCCCAGTTTATAATTCTGGACATTTAGGTACCCTGACCCACAACTCTGGAATCACCTGTCTTCCTCCTTTTATGTCAAGGTCTTTAAAAGAGGTTTAAGAAGTTTGTATTTCAATAGTAGTTAGATTAGGGTCTATTTCAGGGGTCTCCAAACTCAGCAACTTTAAGAATTGTGGACTTGAACTCCCAGAATTCCTCAGCCAGCCACGTATTGTTTGAAAGGTATTATTGTTAAGTTCCGAGTTGATTTTATGGATTTGAAATTAGCTTGTTGTTGGTTTATCCTCTTTGTTATATAAAAGTTAAGGAGTCCCTGCAGATTTTACTCTGCTAACTGTAGTTGACTTTAGGGAGTGGTGTTCATCTCTGTTTCAAGGCCATTGAGCCTGCGCTGTCCGAAGACATTTCCATGGTCATGTGATCAGCAGGAAGTACTGTTACCTTCCCACCAAAGTGATACCTATTTGTTCACATTTATATGCTTTCGAACTGCTAGATTGGCAGGAGCTGGGACGACGACAGGAGTTCACTCCGTTGTGTGGTGCTCAGGTCTTGAGCCAGGGCTGCCGGCTTTCCAGCCAACAAGCCCAGCATCTTAACCAGGAGTGGTATTCACTTACCTTCCCTACCGGTTCGCAAATTTTTCACAAATCTTTTTCCGCGCATGCTCAAGGCCTTCTACGAATGCACAGAGCCTCTAAAACGTGGAAAAATAGGACGTCATTATGTCCGCACTGGTGGGCGGGGCATCCTGCAGTCGCCCCTACCGGTTCACCCAGTGGATAGAACCCGCTGAATACCACCACTGATCTTAACCGCTGAGCACCGCACTGCTCTATCTTTGTTGTACTAGCATAATTTTGTAAGAGCACAAAATAAATAATAATTGTTGTAGTAGTAGCATTAACTTCCCTGAATTGAAATCAGACATATATGACAAATCTTTATCCAATTAGTACAGAGTTTGAAGGCATTAAGCTATTCTTCAAAATGAATTAAATCACTTACGATGTTATTATTATTACCAGTATTATTTTTTTAAAAAAAACCTTCTTTAAAGAAAGACATTAGACCCTGTTTTATTGAATGCAAATTATTTAGTACTTATATCGGAGGCAAGGGAACAATTGTGATTATCTTGAAGAGCTACTGCCCAGTTTTTCCTGAAAAACAATCAGTGTGGGTTCTATGCTCTGGAAAAGCTTTGTTGAAAAGTATTTCTAATACCATAGAGGAATCACACAGAAGCTACAGAGAAAATGTGTTCAATTTTAATTGAAATATATTTTTGAACTCCCTATCAGCTCCCAAGAAACCCAATCTATCTATGTAATTTTAAGAACAATAATACATTGGGGGGGGAGAACAAATATTTTAAAAAGGCGAGCCGTTTAAAAACACTTGTGAGGCAGATGTAACAAAACTATAAAGAAGCGATGAAAACAATCCAATCTCCCTGAAGAGAGTTTTACAAATTGGGCAGCATTATAGGCAAGACATTATCATTAGTATTTCTCTTGACTGTGGTGTGTATTAAAATACATTATTTTTAAACTCATCACTATAGGCAGTGATTGGTTCAGGATTTCTACAGCTTCCATGGAATCAGATGAAAAAGAAAAACTTAGCAGAATATCATCGACACTGAAGACTGAAATTCTTGAATCAATGGTGAGATATTTTTTTTTTGACATGGTTGAAAATTTACTTCAGAGAAACCAAAGTATTATATGTATAGGTATTATCAGATTTGAAAGGCATTGTGTTTGGAAACTTTCCAAACATTAGGCACCTCTAAGATTTCACAGACATATTTTCTGGAGATTAAGGTAATCCTTGACCTCCAACAGTTTATTTAGTGACCATTCAAAGTTACCATGGCACTGAAAAAAGTGACTTATGACCACTTTTCACACTTAGGACCGTTGCAACATCCCCATGGTCAGATGCTTGACAACTGACTCGCATTTATGACAGTTGCAGTGTCCTGGAGTCATGTGATCCCTTTTTGCAACCAAAGTCAATGGGGAAGCCAGATTCTTTAAATGTGCTAATATATTCACATGACACAAAAATTAATTATCTTGAAACTGTCCTATAAATATTTTAAATAAACACATATCAATTTTAGATATGAATGATACAATTTTTGCTACATAAGGCAGTAAAATAAGACACTCATTTTGCAGCTATGACTGAGTTTGCTACTGCTGTCCTGATTAGTTTATATCACTGAACAAACAAGCAAAAACACTGATGTAGAGTAATAAAGATTGAGTAGAGATCAAGCAAAGTCTTTGGGTACTACTAGGCAGAGGCTTCTAGAACTACTGATTAAAAAATACTTCACTAGATCTGTAAACTTATTTATATCGATCAAGTAGGGCCTTCACCTTGCAGATAAAAATGGCTGAAGTCTTGCAAGATTGGAAAATCTTACAATATCTCAAAGGTAAACTGCGAGGTCATGTAAGATATTGGAGAATGTATGGCACTCTAGCACAATAGTTTATGTAAATGTTGGAATAAGATTACATTAAAAATGCAGATCAATTTTGATGGGGTTAATTGTGTGTTTTGGAAGTGGGTGACTAAACTAGGAATTAATGGTATTTATTTACCAGATTGCTAAGACATCCACTTGCTAAATGATTCTGACTGGCTTAAACATTTGAGAACAATTAAAAAAAATCAAATATTACATTAAAAACCTATACCAATATACCCAAAGATTAGGAGAATCATATTCAATTCTTACTGGGAATTTACAGAAGAAGTTAGGTCTTAAGTTGGATCCTAAAAGCCAGCAGACTCAGAGCTATATAACTCTTTGGAGATCCTATTCCAAAGAGTAAGACACACCTCCTGGGTTCCAGGAGAAAGCAGTTCTTGATTAATCAACTGTAT
Source organism: Ptyas mucosa (assembly GCA_012654045.1). Taxonomy (NCBI): domain Eukaryota; kingdom Metazoa; phylum Chordata; class Lepidosauria; order Squamata; family Colubridae; genus Ptyas; species Ptyas mucosa. The sequence continues at coordinate 12,595,090 of WNWU01000003.1, read as the reverse complement.
CTAGAGCATGATGACTTAATCGGATTTTATAGAATGGGTTAAAACAATTGGAGAAAGCCGGTTCTTCAAATGCCCAAGCCACGTGCCATAAATGGAATTAAAAATTAAAGTAATCAAATGATTTAGGATGAAAGTGAACAAATGTTCAGAGGAGTGTTTTACAGATTAATACGGGCTAGTGATATGTCAAACAGTGCAATAGAAGTGAATGCTACAAATGATGCTTTCAAAAAAATTGATGAAAAGGAAATCCTAAATTGAGAGAGTTGAAAAATGATGAGACAAGATATGGATGGCGGAGCTGAATAAAAGTTAAAACATAGATGTAGTTTGCTTATGACTTGTTTAACGTGTCATAAATGTCAATGAGCTGGAGAGTTTGGGAACATCTGGTATAGCGAACACTGTTGGTGTAACCTATTTTAGCCGAATTTCCTTTTCTTTTGCTTAATATTTCTTATTCCTGTTTTCTGGCTCTGCATTATGCTGCTACCTGCAAAAGGGAATAGTATGATGAGTATATATATGTGCATTATGTAATATGGCCTCTATGCCACTTCTTTGCCTGCAATATTTTTAAGAGAAAAGTATTCCAAAGGGAAATCATGAGATAGAATGGCAATGAAAATAGTTAACTTTAAGTACACTTACTGTTACAGTATTCCTCGGTTTTTGTTTGTCTTAAAAAGGAAAGACTTAACTTCCACGAAAGAGCAAATATTAAGAGGAAGCCAGAGGACACACAGAGGAAAATGTGAGTGTGGAGTCAGCTGCTTTTCCTCCTGTTGTTAAGCCCAATTTCCAGAGCTAATCTTCTTTGCTCTTCCTTTCACGAAACATTGATCTGCAAAGTTTTGCTTTGCCCTCTCTCTACTAGAGGGGAACATTTTCCTGGGGGGTTAGCTATCAGATTACTTGTGCATATACGGCTCTACCTCCGACTTAAAGATCGTGCATTTGTTCTGCATTGCTAATACATCTGACTAGGACTGGGGGGGTGGAGGCAGGTTGAAAAAGAAAGTGTTGCAGCAGAGTGGTGGGCAGGATAAAATCCAGCGAAACAGGATTAAACAGAGGGTCTGAAGCTGACCAATTTCCTCTCACGGGTCCCTTGCCTCCTACCCCTACTTTCAATTTAATGTCTGGCATTTCATTGATTCGGTAAACATAATACCCTTTTTTAAATGACGGCTTATTACGAAACGATGGCTATTTTATATTGCATTGATTGGTGGACTCTATTCACTTCCAAACTGACAATCGGAGAATGGTCCAGGTTATAATTGACACCGATGAAGAGCCAGCATGAAATTCCTTCTCATTCACCCTGCTCACTTGATCTAATTGTGTATCTTAAGCAGGGCTATTTCTGGAGAGTGAAAAAGATATCGTTTCATGAAATGTCAATATATAAAACACTGTCTTTCTAGCAAATGTGGAATAGAGTGATCTTTAATTTCAAGGTGTATATATTTGAATCCTGGTCCTTTTTTCTTTAGGGATTTGAACAAATCATTTAGCCTCTCAAGTCTCTTTCCAGGTTTTCATAATATTCAGTATTCAGTTTGATGGGAAATGATGAAGCATTTCTGTATGAAGCAATGTAAAAAACAGAAACTTCATTATAGCTTATTGAAGGCATCATAGCATGAGCTCTGGCAAACAAAAAGCTTTATTCTGCAGTTTGGTTTCTGGACAAAGGTAAAAAAAAAAATCTGGGAAAGCAGCAAATTATAAAAAGCTTCTTTAGTCAATTGAATACTTTAATTTATACTTTCTCAACTATGCAGGCTGAACAGCTATCGATATTTTGCAAAGCTTAGGTGCTCCAAAGTTGTTAAGAACTTCTTTTTCTTTTCCTTTACAATTATATGTTTCTGTGTGCTATGGAGACACTGCAGCTATTTAGAAATATTATTTTATTTGTGGACAGCTCTTTTTTTGCTTTCAGATATGTAAGTCCTCAATATCCAAAGATCATAGGTGGAAGGAAAGATTAATATTATCTATAAGGTGGCATGAACTTCATTGAATACATCATATTTGGGGCCAAAAGCGTGGTCCATAGTCCCTTAAAGAATTGCCATCGTCTGTGTTTTCAAAGACAATATGGTGTCCATGGCAACCAAATAAATCACAAAAAATATTCCCTTTAAAAATAAAACTACCCAGACAGTACACCATGAAATCATAAATGCAAAACAGATGCTAGGTCATCTTCACTGAAGATTGTAATCTGCAAATGTACAGGAGTTTATGCCCTTGATTTAGTAGTTTAAATTTCAGCAAAGCTGTTTATATTCACTGTCAAAATATTTGTACTGCATATGCTCACAGTCCCTCTGTAGAAATGGCCTAGGTTTTTTTTTTCTCCCTCCAATACAAGGGTAGAATGAGTATTGAATGAAAATGTACACCTCCTGTTAAGAGCTGGCACAGGGCAGTTTCTGCCCTTATAAAACATTTGTTAAGGAATCATCCCACATGTGTGCAGTTTATCCTCCTTATTCTAGATAAGTATCCTGAGCAATTACATTGCATGTATACTTCCTAACTTTCTGCAGTCAGAAAACCATATGCCTCGTCATTCGGTGGTTGCTGATTTATGACATTTTAAAAATCTCTCTTAAGGGCTGGTAGCAAAGCACATTTAATCAATGTATTAATCAATATAGTAATGTTAAGATGTCTTTAGCAATCACAGTGTACAGGGTTTCTTGCTGAAAATACCAACTGTTCGGAGAGAATTAATTGAAAATAACAGTCCCAAATGTACTTTCTTATTCATAAATATTTTAGATCAGAGGTGAAAGTGAGGCTGCTGACTCGGTAGATAAATAATTCCAAAGATTTCAAATTCGGAAAACTAACAGTCTTCCAAAGAACTTTTGGAACAATGCTGTATATGGTTTAAAAACAATGCACAATTTTACGGGCAATTGAATTCTTTACATTATTTGGAATTTGGGTCATAGCAGAAACAGTTTTAATTATTTTGCTTTGTTCAAAAAAACCCCCCAAAAACCAAAGCCCACATTATTTATAGCTTCCGAAATCCCTAATCATCATTAAAATATTTTTTAAAAAATTATAACATATAAATATACAAAGCAACTTGAAGAAAGGATATTTTAAATAATTGTTAAACATTTACATTTGAGAACCTTTTGTGAACATGAGGCCAAATGATTTTCTTCAAACTGCCCTGTTGTTATCATTGCCACCATCAGCAGAATTTCTCTCTCTTCTCCTTTGACATTCAAACACCACAACAATTGGCTTTGGAATAGGGACAAATAGAACTTCCATTAGCTGCAAGAGCAGCTACAAAATGCAAAAAGGAAACCAAGAAAAATCAAAGCGCTGCTATCTCCTTTCTCTGAATTTTTGGTAGAAATCGACTTCTCACATACACATATGGACAAAATGAGGAAAGAGTAAAAAAACAAAACCAACCACCTTAAATTCATTGGTGGAGGGTTCCGAAAGGATCTGTCCAAATTGATGGATGGACAACAAAATGACAGATATGCTTCAAGTTTGCTTTTTCGACAGTAGTGTTTACTCCTGTTTAATTTCATCTGTTTGTTAAGCTTGATTGGGGTTAAAAACCAAAAAAGCTGAGGTGACATTGCTTTATCTTTTGGAGCACCCTCTCTCTCTCTCTCTCTCTCTCTCACACACACACACACATTGGGGCTAGGAAGTTAAGTAAGCCTGTTTTTCAGGAGCTTATGGATGAATGCTACAGCAAGCATGGTATGTTTTTGGTTTTTGTGGATGTTTTTATTTTAATTGTTCACCTCCCAGAGTCATATGTCAAGAGATGACCATATAAGCTGAAGTAAATATCAATTGATCAATTATTCAATCAAATTTTCCCTTTTTTTTGGTCAAAAAAGCCCCCATATTGCTTATTAACAGCAAATGGAAAGGCTTCTATTTTCCTTTATTTCCTTGCAAAGAATAATCATATGACTTCCAATAGTTCAAATAATGCTGCACGAGCAGGCATGGAGAATGGAATAGTGCTCTATGTCTATGACTAAGGGTTTCCAATCCTGGCCACTTTAAGACTTGTGGACTTCAACTCCCAGAAGTCCTCAGCCAGCCATGCTGGAAGACATGTACGGTGTGTTTTGTGAGCAATCAGTAAATTGATAGGATCTCATATAGATCAACCTAAGCAATGCCATTTCAATATATCCTGAATGCAGTGCAACACATCTCATTCTCTGCTGTTGAGGATGCGCTGGAGTAAATGTTAGAATGTAGTCTGTAAAGCCTACAAAAGCAATAAATATAATATTCTTTGCAGTTACAATGTATAGGTGTAACCCACATCCCTCCTAATAGTGCAAGAAGTGGGGTGTTCAATGGGAAAAAAAAAGAACTGGGGATGCCACATTTATGAAATATTTAGAAAGAAAATAGCTTTGAACGAGCGTGTTAACAAAGATTTAGCAAAGCAGCAGGAAATGAAGCTTGAAATGGATTTTTTAACACTGGGTTATTACAGTACGCTAGCAGGAAAAAAAAATACATATATAAGAACTGCTGCAGTCAGAAATGAAAGAACAAGAAGCAGTTTAGCCCACTGAAGATGTACATTCTGTTAATAGTGGGTGAAATAATCTGAGGAGCAACTTGCATCCACCTGACTTGCTCGAGTGGAATGATGATATTGAACATGCCACAAGGATGAAAAGGGAAATGGTAAAAACTTGCACAATGCTGCCTTCTATTCTTAGGCTGACTACATGCAATCACACACACAAACCATTCATTTAGAAAGAAGTTTTACAGGAGCATACAGCATGTCTTCCCCCCCCCCCCAGGTTATTTCCTGGAAGACCTCAAGGGGAACAATCATTCCAAAATATTATTGTTTCCTTTTCATTTATTCCAGTACTTTTAGTTCTGGTTACTTACAATTTGCTAGGTGACGGCTTTTGTTTAATTAAATGCTGAGGGTTTGTTTTTTTTAAGTTCCTGGATAGCATTTATATCCTATACCGGTCAGTTTTGCCAAACCGTTAACAGAAGTAATCTTGTAAATCGAAACTATGGTACCAGGGAGCACTAATTAGAATGGATCAGAGCAAGAAAATATTGCTTCGGAAGGGTCTAGGCTCCAAATGAACAAGCTTTATAGGAGTTCCATTTCTTCTTAGCTGGCCATTATAGCCCTAGTTCAGAACATCTAATGAGGGGCTGTCAAAAACATATGTTTTATTGCCATCTGCTACGTTGGTTCCTATGGTTATAGCAGTGATCCTGATGGGTATGAAGCAGTCAAGCTTTCTTCCATTGATCCAATGCTGTGACTTCCTTGAAGTGCATTCCCTTGGGCGATTGTCTCAGGCGGGCTATCAGCAGCTTTTGGGGGCCTTGGATCTATTAACACCAATAATGGAATCATCTTGTACTTCTGAGGTCTAAACAAGTTCTGAAATAGTGATTCTGACAAAATAATGGGACAATAAACATGTGAATTTATATAGCAGGCATTGTTCTGTGCTACCAATTAGACATTCAGAGCCAGCTACTGATTCAAACTCAAGGGATTTTTTTTGCACTTGAAAATCTTTAGCTGAAGTAACATAAACATGTTGACATCTGCAATCTTTCTATAGAGAAAACACAAAATATTACTCTTCGTGTAGTTCAGAGACTCAAGACACCAGTTCAGAAATGATCTAAATGTGGTTGGGTTGTAATCCAAAACTAAGTTGAGTCATCTAAGAATTCTGAAATTGTACACAGATCAGTTTGAAGAAGAACATGGATCACTTACAACAGAGGTCAAACTGCAGATTTCTTGATAAGTTTCTTCTTTATAGATTTCTTCCTAGGAGTTTGACTAATTTGCCAAGTCACCCTTTTTTTTTAGTTGAAGGCTTAACTTCCTTTGCTCTTCTCTTCCTAATTTGCAATGTGTTGCTGGTCTTATGTTGTTGCCTAGATATGAGGCCCTAGATTAGCTGACTCAGTTTGCACCTGGAGTTTCTCAGGTATGCTCTCTCCTGCTTGCGATGCAGGTTGAGCTCAGTTTCTGAATCTGAAGACTCAGACTCACCCCTAACAAGTACACATTGAAATTAAAAGCAACAAAGCTAATAGAGGGGAATAAACAAACAAATGGCCACATTTGCTGTGAAAAAAGAAAAAGTGAACAGTTGTGCCTTTTTAAAAGGAGTTAAAGGAAAGGTAAGTTTAAAATATTGTGAATTATTTAGATCAGTGTTTTTCAACCCCTGTCACTTTAAGAAATGTGGACTTCAACCCTCAGAATTTCTCAGCTAGCATGCTGTCAAGGGAATTCTGGGGGCTGAAGTCCACACCCTACAGTTGCAAAACACTGATTTAAATATGTCTTGATTTTTTTCTTTAAAAAATCTTCTTGAAATATAAACAGCAAAATTTGTGAGATGTCTTTTTGGAATGAAACTAGATCTAAATAATGGGCAGATTTATTTACCAAAAAAAAAAAATTATATGGACACCATCGTACAAGATCCTTGGAGGTTATCAGGAAATTGCAAAAAAACTATATTAAAATGCTTATATGAAGAAAGCAGAATACTCCATCTGAAAAAGAGGATGAAAGGCATGGCAAGAGGATACTTTGCATAATCAAATTGGCAGTGCAACATTAGTTTTGCTTTGTCCTCTACTGTGATGGGATACATCTTGGGATCTTAATAAAAGTTGTGTTCAGTTTTATGAAGGAACTATATAAATAATAAGCAAAGGGGAAACTCTAGATATTTTGGATTCTAAACCTGGTTGTATATGTACACTCAGAACAAATAACATTTGTTAAATAACATCCTCACATTTTATTTTTTTGCCCTATCTTGTCACCATAGTGAAGAGAAGCAGTTGTGAAATGAGTGACACGGTTGTTAAGACTGCTACAATGGGCATAAATGATGACCAGTCATAAGTGCGAAGACTGGTCAAAAGTGCGAGGACCTGTCAGAAATCACTTTTTTCAGCCCTCTGAGTAGTCCCTATACACATTGTCACGCCCACCCGGTCACATGACCAGCTAGCCATGCCCACCCGGTCACATGACCATCAAGCCACACCCCCAACTAACCCACGCCCACAGAACCGGTTGTTAAAAAAATTGAATCCCACCACTGACAAAGAACCTTGAAACAATTTGCGTTTAGAAAGGATGAATTCAGTCCCTTCTTATATCTTTTGGATCGGTTTCAATGTTTGGAAAATAAGCATTTCCACTTGTAATGCAAATCTTGTGCTCTTATGAGAAAAGGACACACAACGAAGCTATTACAGTTAAGGTAAATGTTTATTGTTGCTCCTACTTGAGTGAAAGATTTTGCACATGACAGCTGAGAGCTTTAGGATGGATTCATAGTTCTAATGTGACCTTCATTTATCTGAATAAGTTAAGACCTATGTTTATACAAGCCACTATAAAATCCACTTAACCAGGCTCATCAGATTTAACAAGTATGGCTATCGTCCAATGTTACCATTTCAAAAATTTGTTAGTTTCACATCCATGGGACTTGGCCTGCTATGGCCATTTTGTATATGTATTTAGTAAAATACAAGCCAATTATTTTACTCTGTAAGTTCTAAGCCATATAGTCCTCTTCTTCAGTCTGTACTATACAAGAACTGTTGACAACTGCATTTTATAGAACTATGAGCAAAAACTCATCCAAAAATGTCCACTTTTCAAAAGAGGCGCTCACATCGGAAAAGAAGTTGCCGGAGCAGGCCGTTCATGACAGCAAAGAGGCAGTGACAGCGGCAGCCAGTGTCTCGGCGTGGAGTTGTGCCCAGCTGCACCAACCAAGGCCGGAAGTAGCCGCCTGCCATTTCCTGCTGCAAAAATCTTTTTAAAAATCCTGACTGTCAGGCAGTAAGACCCAGAAAGATATGAGGCGTTGGAGAATCGCCGTTGCTGTTGCTGCACAAAGATAAGTCTAAGTCTCTGGCCATCGTCACCACCTCTTCAGCCCGTCTGTGCCGCCCCACCTTGCTGTGAGTGACATCGAGTTGGCCGCACTCACTCAGTCACATGACACACACCCCAGCCACGCCCACCTGATCATTAGGAAGAACCGGTTTTAAATTAATTGAATCCCACTATTGATTATAATGATGCTAGAGAAATGTAAATGGCCTCAGTAAAATCCATAAATTCACTGTTTGATTCCTTCCAACAATAGCTGAACTGATTATTATAAATATAAGATGGTGGCTCCTATCTGCCCCATGTATTGAAAAATTAGTTAAGGGATGTTTTCGAAAGACAGTTACAGGGGGGAAAGCAAGGGGGTGCTATGGGTACAGTATATTGTGACAATAAAGCACATTTTTAATATGTGTTCTGAAGGATAAGGGGCACCACAGTCCAAGAGAAAATACTTTCATTTTATATGATTTACATGGCTGCCCATCTTGTGAGACACAACTCTGGGCAGCTAACAAAAATAATAAAAACACAAAAATTAAATAGTGCAACAAACAAACAAGAAACACCCAGCACCCAGTTTAGCAATATCCATCAAATAAAGAATAAAGCTGTCCAACAAAGAATAAAGAAATTTTTCAGATAAAGACATTGCAGGATCAGTCTCCCTATAAGATAATCCTCAACTTCCGACTGGTCATTTAATTGCCAGTCAAAGTTAGGATGGACTTTTTAAAAGCTACTTACAATTTGTTCTTGAAGATGCAATTGTCGCCTTGCCTCCATGGTCACATGATCACATTTCAGGTGCTTGGCAACCTGTTCTCACCTACGATTGGTTGCCAAGTGCCCCACAATCATGTGATCATCATTTGCAATCTTCTCTGCTGGCTTCCCAAAAAAATTAATGGAGAAGCCTGCAGGAAACGTCACAAGCCATTGCTGGCTGCTGATGGAATTTCCGTCCCCTCTGTGCATGGGGGGAGGGGGGCTCCTGTGGCAAACTGGAGATAGAAAGATCCATGCTTCTTTACTCCAGTCCAGCAGTGGATTTGTCTTCCTCACGTGGAAGAGAAAGCAACTCCTGCAGAGGCTGGAAAAATAAAGCTCCAATCCCCCCAAAAAAACAAGCTTCCTTTTTTCAGCTTGCCATTGGAGTTCCCTTCTCTTTCTGCAGGCAGCTCTTTTGCCCTGTTTTTTTTATTTTATTTTATTTATATGTCGCCCTTCTCCGGAGACTCAGGGCAGCTTACAATGCATTAAGCAATAGCCTTCATACTTTTGTATATTTTATACAAAGTCAGCTTATTGCCCCCACAAACTGGGTCCTCATTTTACCCACCTTAGAAAGGATGGAAGGCTGAGTCAACCTTGAGCCTTGTGAGAATTGAACTCGCAGTAATTGCAGGCAGCTGGATGTTAAATGCTGCCTTAGTAGGAGGCATTAGCCTCCTACGCCACTCAGGCTCTATGTTTGCTTAATGACCTGCATGGTTGTTTAACAACTGCAACCGGAATATCTGGGATTGTGATCATTGAGTGAAGCAGTCATGTGGATATCTTGCTTAATGATTGCTTTATTCAATGACTGAAATTCCAGTCGCAATCGTAGTCATAAGTTGAGGACTAACCATGAAGAGGGTGAGCCTTCATGCAACAGATAGCAAACCTGAAGCAGTCTCAGTCTTTCAAGCAGTGATATATTATTCCATCTCCTACTTGCATTTCGTTGAGGTAACTCTGAATGTCCCATGGTTAGAAAGATGGAATATGTATTGAAATAATTAATAAAGTATGAATAGGCAGTAAGAGATGAAAGTTTTCTTTAATGAAAAATGCTAAATTGGGGGGGGGGAGATGTTTCAACTGCTGTTTAATCTGTCAAGAGGGCAAAATATACTGTAAAGTTTGGCCAGGATATTTGTCTTCAAACTGATTAAAAATAGTCTTAGCTACAGGGATCCTGGAATTAAAGACAAGTATTGATTATTCTCTGACTAATGATATTCATACTTAATAAGGCTGTCAATGCTATTCAACATAAACACTTGTTCTGTCATGTAACATTCATAAACCACACTTTTTAATTTAATTTAATTTTTTTTGCTTGAGAGATGAGTGTCAAAATCTTTATTGTTGAAAACTGCAAAAGAGGTTTGGCGATCAATAGCTTGGTCACTCACCCATCGAACACAAGATATCAAAAACATTGTATTTGAATTTCTCATTACTTACATGACAGTCATTACAAGCTGAATTCTCTGTCCATAATATTTCATTTGGGATTGTGTAGTCCATGTTTTTTAAAAAAGATCAAATATGGGTCTGTTATCATTCCTTATAGGCCTAAAAGAATTTTTCAAGCTCTGTGAAGGAATTCATCAGGTTCCCTTCTAAGCCCATCTCTTTAATGCCGTAACATCAATCTGTCAATAACTACTATGCAATTTAAGAGACTTTGTATATTCCTTCCCATTTCAGAATTTTACACCACATATGTGGAGTCTTGTTTATGTCAAGGCCTTATTCCACCTTTGCTTGGAGGGTATACTCCAAAACTTCCTCAGACTTGAACAAAAACATTCGAGTTAAGTTACATATAAATAAACTAATGTGAAAGAAGCTACATTAAGGAGTATAATCTGACAGTAATTTTTGGACACAATTGGTGGGGGCACCCTAAAAACAGCCCTGAGACCAAAGATTGTACATCATTATGCACGTAGAGTCAGGAAGTGGAAATTAACATTTGAAATCCTCTGATTCAAAAAATATTTCCAATTTATTTTTTAAGAACACATACTTACGGTGAATATGGAACATCTAGAGCAGCCTTCTCATCTTTGTACCTTCGAGAAACTGTGATTTATATATTTCTAGAAACTGTAGTTTCGAAACAAGGAAGATAACAAGTTTGAAACACTGGCTGTTTCAAACATAACGCTAAGTTTGAAATCATAGTCCAAATCATAATGGCTGGGTTTCCGTATCCTGTTATATCAAATCCAGATGAAATTCATCACTGCCTAGAATAATCTGTTATTATAGTCAATGTTTCACTATTCCTATTTGTCTTTCTACAAAAGAGAAACTCAAAAAGTATGAAAGCATCAACTACGTATGTTCATAGGTCACTCCATGCTTTAAAAACCAACATTTCAATTACATCAATTTTTACACCTTTAAGCTGCTCCCAAATGGAAGCTGCTAATGTTGCCTTTTTCCATCTCAATACAACCTCCTTTTTGTTTTCCAGGAAAAAAAAAAGGAAAGTAAAGAAAATGTGCTAATGTATAAATGTATAAAAGGGCAGTGACTGAGACAGGATGCCTGTTCTGTAGGCATCCATTAAAATTTGTTTGTTGATTTGTTGAATTCTTTTAATCTTTTGATATGTCTTCACTTAGCCAAACAAGGAAACAAATAGCTGAATCGATTAATATCTCTAACAATTAAAAACCGGTGATACTGTAGGGTTTTTTTTTTTAAAAAAAACACACGTTTAGTTTTAAAGGATTCCTTATCTCCTTATTAAGGGTGTACAAATATTAAACCACATGCTTTCATAATCCTCCCCAATAAAGTCACATTTTTTCCTTTAAGTCCATTCCTGGATTTACTCAAGTTAGTTATTATTCTCTTGAACACTGAAATAAAAGACCCCAGGGATACTTGATAAGATTTTAGAAAATCAGTTAGATCACATAAGATATATAGCCCAATACAGATGTATTATTATTATTTCTTTTGGTGAATAACCAAGAAGACATTGATCTCTCTAAAAGCCTGTGAGATTTTTAGACAGCAGTTTGGAGCTAATACTAATATTAAGAAAAGTTTTTAAGTTTCTTTTCAGATAAGCGTGTTAAAGAATATTTTGTTTTAATGAATGTAAAAGTAAATTTTCTTATTCATATTTCCTGTCAAAATTTGTCTAAAAGATTTTGCTTTCAAAGTCATAGTACTGGATTTTGTATTAGGTATCCCAATTTGAATGTCAACCTTATATAAAGAAATATGGATTTATCACGCAAGGAATACAGTAAAATGTTTTTGTTTGATGGAAAGACAGTGCTACCTCAGATTTACTATCTTGGATTGATATGTGTTCACTGTCTGTTTATGAAGTCACTACCGGTATCAACTTAGAGATTGATCAATATTACTGTGTGATCATGGTTTAATGGTGAATTTTAAAACTGAGGTATTCTTTATATGCATTCTTTTTTCTGGTATTTTTCATTTTTAAAAAATTTCTGTATAACAAATGTCTTTTATATACATTTTTATTAACCCATATACTAATTAGTTTTAATGATGTGTTCAATTAGTGTAGATCAGATTTTGAAAAGAAGGATATATCAGAAATATAATTTAATAAAACTTCTTCATTTTCTCTTCAAGTGGAAAATTGGAATGTGTTATTGCAAACTCTAAAACAGATATCAGTGTGTTGAAAAACTCGTAACTACTGATACATGAAAGATCGGTTTATGTAAACATCTATCCATTAGTGTACCAGTGAGGCAAAAAAGAAGACATGTAACATTTGTATCTTGGGACTGGTAAATGTTATATGTGGCTAGATGCTTATAGTTAGCAGGAGCTAGTATTTTGCTCCTATTACAATTTTTTCTAGTATCTATAATAAAATTAGCTTATCAAAGTACTGTGCTCCTGAATCTCTGCCTGTTATCTTTCTCAATCAAGTTTGAGTTACAGTATGGGTGAGGTTCAACAGATTTTTTTATTTGAAAAAAACGTAACTGTCAAAAAAACCAAAACAATGAACATGTGGAATAGATTTTTTTATAAATAAATAATAGCATGATGGAATGAATATTTTATTATGATTTAAATAATTAATTAAACTACTTCAGATTTTTTTTCAATTGTTATCCAAAGAATTACTAAGAAATAAAAACTCCATGCAAGTTGGATCTGGAATAAGGAGGGCTCAGTAAGAATAAATATCTATATTGTTACTTTTTTATCACTTACTATTTATAATTCACAACAGGAAAAAATAAATAAAAATGAAAATTTACATTGCATCTGAAATACTCTGATTACTTAATAGATAGAAAAGAAAAATACAATTTTTGTGACAGGAGAAAATGACGGCAATATTTCAGATCCCTTATTTAAAAGATATAAAATGTGGTTAGCACTTTACAATTGATTATGCTCCAAATTTTATCAGATGTTATCTTAGCAGAGGCTCATGCAGAAAGATACTTGAATAATTGATGCATGAATGTCCCTTGATATGTGGCTTGTGAAAAAGACCAGCAAAAGAATTAGCATGGCCAGATATTTGACCAGTTTTGTAAGAAAAAAACTAAAATAATTCTGATATGAAAAACTCTGATGATTTACCTCACAAGATACCAATTTGGATAAAGCTGTTCAATCCAATGGTCTAATTCTATATCCAACCTCACACCAGAGTCCATGGTACAAACTGGTTTGTATGTGGGTGGAATTTGGCTGACATTTAAAATGGACACGGTGGCTCAGTGGCTAAGACGCTGAGCTTGTCGATTGAAAGGTTGGCAGTTCAGCAGTTCAAATTCCTAGTGCCGGGAACGGGGTGAGCTCCCATTACTTGTCCCAGCTTCTGCCAGCCTAGCAGTTTGAAAGCATGTAAAAAATGCAAGTAGAAAAATAGGCACCACCTTGGTGGGAAGGTAACAGTGTTCCATGTGCCTTTGCCATTTAGTCATGTCAGCCACATGACCATGGAGACGTCTTCAGACAGCACTGGCTCTTTGGCTTTGAAACTGAGATGAGCACCGCCCCCTAGAGTCAGGAACAACTAACACATATGTGCAAGGGGAACCATTACTGTTACCTTAAAAAGTTATGAAGTGACTGTGAGGTGTTTTTTGATCATGTTGTTTTGCTGATTATGATGTTTAGTCAACACTAAAAAAAACTTACTGAGTTGTACCAGGCTCTATAAAGATGAGTTTATACCTTGGCAAACAGGGCAAACAAGGTAGTGTGATCTTCAAACAATGTAATGGAAATGGAAATTTCATCTGCTCTGTGCAGTATCTGTGAAATGGTAGAAAAGGTTGACTTTTGTGAATGTTGTATAAAATGATGTCAGTAGATAGAGCTGTTATTACAATTATTTGAATTAGATAGTAATGCTCTTTTGTGAAAAAGGCTTTCTCATGTCAGGTTTGGAGAGCTAAAGACATTATTTTAAGGCTCCTGAGGACCACTTCATAAAGTTGTGGGATTTATAATTTCTAATGATAAAGCTAACATTTTGGGTCAGGCAAAACAGCCTCTTCTCTCACACCTCCTGTTGCATATTTACTATATGTTTATGTCTTGCATGCTTTCCCTACTTTGTAGTCTCTCCAGGATACATACACCCAAATAACACTGCCACCTTCCCAAACTCATATACGGTAATAAAATATCTTGAAACTCCTCTGGATTATTCTTGCTCTCTTATTAAACAAACAAAACAACAACAACACAAAAACAATAACAATCCTCAAGTCCTGTGTGACATGTCTGTCAATCTCCTGGGAGATTGATATTTTAATCTAAAAAAGAGGGAAGGAAAAATATGTTTTTGCAACCCTTAAAAAGCTGGCATTCTCCCAGATGTTGGGATAGGATGAGTCTGGAACCCAATGGTTGTGTTTTTGCTATATACTGAGGGTATATTTAGGATGCCAGGAGTTGTTCTTTATTTTTCCTTCCCCCCCCCCTTTTGGTTTTTATTGTTTCTAACTATTGCTGTGAGATTTATACCAAGATTTATAGTTCATAAAATAGATGGCTTTATACATCTTTTAAATACATAAATAATACCCAAGCCATAATGGCCATACAGGCAGAGCCCTGCAATCAGATGGGAAGGATTATGTCCAGTTCCCAGTCCCCGACCACACCTGACCATTACCACACTCTGCCTATATTATATGGCAGTTATGCCATATGGCAATTTTTGTGTTAGATGAATAAGAAACATACCACTAACCACCAGAACAATTAAAGTTGACTCTAGACTACATCAACATGAGTAGTTTGTCTTTCAAGACATCTTTGAACCACACTAAGGCCAAACATGAAAACAAGCCATCACGTATTCCCTTCAACCATTCTCAACAGGATTGGGGCTTTTACTGCATAATGTTTCCATAGGCATTTAATGTGTTGCATTAGCAAAATATGGGCAGATCAAGGCTTAGATTATATAGCAGCAGGCAAATGTAGTGTAGGAATGGGTGAAAATGTAGTATAGGAATATGTAAGATTTTTGGCAAGTAATAATTTAATATTAGAGCCTTGGTGGTGCAGTGGTTAGTACTGCAGTACTGCAGACTACTTCTGCTGACTGCCAGCTGCCTGCAATTTGGCAGATGGAATCTCACCAGGCTCAAGGTTGACTCAGCCTTCCATCCTTCCAAGGTGGGTAAAATGAGGACCCAAATTGTTGGGGGCAATATGCTGTCTCTGTAAACCGCTTAGAGAGGGCTGTCAAGCACTGTAAAGCAATATATAAGTCTAAGTGATATTGCTATTGCTATTGCTATTGTTATGTATGCTGCTATTGTTATTTTGAGTCAAACAGGGTCTCTTCACATATGAGCTGTAAATGATGTCTAATCGGCTGCTCATTTATCAGTCTGTGTTGAGATTTATTTTTCCAGATTTCCCAATAGGATTTGGTTATCAATAGCTACACAAATAGTGTCCTTCTAAAGGAAAAAAAGATTCTAATATAGTGAGTGGTTTAAAAATCTGTTTTTTTAATACAAGAAATTCATACAATTTATGGGAGAAGGATT
This sequence comes from Ptyas mucosa, assembly GCA_012654045.1. Lineage (NCBI taxonomy): Eukaryota > Metazoa > Chordata > Lepidosauria > Squamata > Colubridae > Ptyas > Ptyas mucosa. Next base: position 12,579,316 of record WNWU01000003.1, on the reverse strand, counting down.
AATTCAATTCTGAATTAATGTAAACTTCAATCTCCTTACCAATTAATTCAAAAATGGATAGCTCAAAAATGGATATATTAATAGTAATTCACAATTTGATGGGGGCCAACAGGGATTCCGCTGATTAACTAAATCTACTGTGGAAGAAGACAGAAATGATTCAGAAAGTTACTTCTCAATATTAGTAATTAGAAACTGTAATGATAGGCTAGCACTTCTTAACTACTATGGTTCAACTAAAGATCACTCAGATGTTTTGCATAGATGTTTTGCTCATCATTTTAGTCTGGCTGTTGATCAGATAATTATGGCTGGGGATTTTAATGAAGTTTTGATTCTTAGTTGATCATAGCACAGTTCTAAGTAGATTGAGCTTTCATTGATTAAAAGTGGTACAATTTTACTTATTGGACTTTAATTTGGTAGATATACGGCATCTTCTGATTTGATCTATGAGTGCATTTTTTATTATGTTCTTCATAGTATCATTTTTATTTGGACTTTAAAAAATGTTTGTTGGATTTTATTTGATTCTCTTGCAAATTCTAATCAAGATCCAGAAATTTTATTTTATTAAATTTTTATTTATTATTTATTTATTTATTTAATTAATTAAATTTATATACCGCCCTTCTCCCCGAGGGGACTCAGGGTGGTGAACAGCCATAAATAAAAAACATATATACAAAATTTAAAAGCCAAATAAAACCGAATTAAACATTGGCCCCAATATTTAAAATCCCAATTTACAATATTAAAACCCCAAATTTAAAATATTACAATTTTAAATTTCTAAATTATTTTACAAAAGAAGGGGAAAAGGGAAGAGGGAAGAATTAGGCCAGGCCCGCCTGGTGGAACAGGAAAGTTTTTAACTCACGGCGGAAGGCACGAAGATCCGGGATCCTCCATAACTCTGGGGGGAGCTCGTTCCAGATAGTGGGTGCCCCCACAGAGAAGGCTCTCCCCCTGGGGGCTGCCAGCCGACATTGTTTGGCCGACGGCACCCGGAGGAGCCCCTCTCTATGGGAACGTACCGGTCGGTGGGAGGCTATCGGTGGTAGTAGGCGGTCCCGTAAGTACCCAGGTCCTAAGCCATTTTATCAATTCTTGTAAGGGAACAAATCTATTTCAACATGGTATGTAAATAAATTGTTATTAAATGATTCATATTTTATATATATAAATTAAATAGGGACTCCAAGAACTTCATCTATAGAATATTTTAAAGAATATAATGAAGATTCATATTATTGTTTATGCTTCATTTAAAAAGAAGAATAGTGATGTGAAACAATTCACCTCAGGAGGTTGTTGTTGGTGTGAGGAAAATTGGAAGAGAAAAAAACACTAGGTATGTTCACTGCTTTGAGTTGTTTTTAAAAATAATGAATATAAATTACATTAAGTAAAAACTTCATTGGAATTATATATTGTAATGCTTTTCTTTGGTAAAACACAGTTTCACAGTTCTATGAATAATTGGATTTGATGGTGGGTTATTTTGTTGAATGCTAAGACCTTTGATATGGTGTAATTTAAATTTTTAGAATCCCTCAGCTAAATACAATTTTCATTCCATGTTTACTTAGTGTTTAAATGATGTGTATATCTAATCTGTCAGTTAACTAGGGAAATGAGGAATGGAATTATTTTTTCAATCATTAGTATATTGCATTGAACTTGTGAAGGACACACCCTTTCTCCTCTTTATTTAATTTGACTTTGGAACCATTGGCCTGTTTTATTGGATAATCTAAAGACATTTTGTGTGAGTCTGAACTCACACACTGATAAGAAATATTGCAACTATTGTGTAAATATTGCTCAGATACAAGCTGGCTCACATTTCCTGGAGCAAGAGCCTGCTCCTTATATTCACTGAAAGTGTAACAGATAATTGGATATTAAATGCTTTGAACGTCACATGTATATGTCATTTGAAAGCAAAGGTACTGGTTAGAATTTTTATATTGTGATCATAATCTTTTCTTAATAAATCTAAATCATCAGCTCTCAGAATGTGGCTTTCTGGGTTGTTCATTTTCAATTTTCCTTGCTGCTCTGAAGTTCTGACAAAATTGACTACTAACTCAGGTAGAATGGAACACAAATTATTGTTATATGCCTTACTGATAATTATCAATGTTCTTTACCAACATTTATGGACATAATACACTTAGTTGGGTTATTCAATTAATTTGAATGTCTAATATATTCTTTGTGGGATCTAAAATGCCTATGGAACTTTATAAAAAAACTAAGCCTCACATGTTTTTTGGATATCTTTAATATCTTGGAATAAATATTAAAGTGTTTTCATTGTTTGAGAGTATTTTTTTTTCAGTTTACTACTTCAGATTGATAATTTAAATACATGAGTAAAAATATCTCTGATTTCATGGAGACAAATAATTAGATAGATAGATAGATGATAGATAGATAGAGCGGGTTTCAAAACCCATCGCTACCTGTTTGCTCGTGGGCGCTCTTGCGCACACACAATGCTTCTGCGCATGCGAAGAAGCATCCGGACAGCTGGGTGGAGCCTCCTGCCATGCCACTACCAGTTCACCTGATCCAGGGTGAACCGGTAGCAACCCACCACTGATAGATAGATAGATAGATAGATAGATAGATAGATAGATAGATAGAT
>WNWU01000003.1:12523843-12576650 GCA_012654045.1 Ptyas mucosa | reverse complement strand
AGATAGATAGATAGATAGATAGATAGATAGATAGATAGATAGATAGAGTCTCTGGGTGCATAATAGCCTATATTAATTCCTGTTAAGTATTTTTAAATAGACGTAGGAATTTTTTTATGGGATGATCAAATCCCTAGGTTTTCTCTTCCTAATTTATACCTTTCACATGAAAACAGACCTTTCAGTTTTCCAGATTTTCAATTACCGTTGGACTTATATTTTGATATAATTATTGGCCCTATTAAATATATACAAATATACATAGGATTTAGGCTGTTTATTATATTTAATCAAAGAATCTGTAGAATAGAAACATGCATGCATACATACATAATACATACTTACACACACACACAAAATTAGTTTCAAGGTAAATCCAATGCAAAACATTTAAATATTTTAAATATATAATTATTTTATTTTCTCATGATTTTTAATCCAAAGATCCAGTTTTTAAAGTATAAATTCCATGTTTCTCAAATTTCTGTCCTTGTGTAAGTCATAAGATATTTTTGGCAAGTAATTTTCTAGAAGTCAGATGCCATCTCCTGGGAATCAAGAAAATTGCAGATTCTGTAGACAAGATGCTTTTTTTGAATTCATTTTTATGAGGGTTTTGCAAATGTTCAACAATGACTTTATCTAAAAATAATGTATTTTAGTGATTGATTGTTTCTTGTGTTTCTTTGTCTTTCCATCTCACACAATGATCAGGACAGCTCACAAAAACTCAAAAGAAAATAGGTTAACGCAGCTAAAGTAAACCATAAAATAATTAAAAATTCCTAATTTCTTTCCTTAAAACAGGGAAAAATGGGGCACACAGTTCTTATGAGGATGTTTTCCATTAACTTGTGAGTGAAGTAGGTAAAATCCATGTCTCATACTAAGTCCTAATTAACAAATCTCAAACAGCAGGGACTTTCCTAACAAGGTTATCCAAAGGGTGAACTGTTTATGACTATGGAGCTAGAATACATTCCTGTGTCCTCAGATCATTAACACCATCTTAATAGAATACAGGCATGTACCTAAGTATTAATAAGGTATACAACATCCTCAGCCATTCATGATTCATAGTTACTGGAAATTCCTAGAATAAGAATGCCAGAAAAAGCCAGCATCACTCCTAGGAAACCTAGTCTAGCTTTCAGTGGCATAAATCATAAACAAAGGTCTGCTGATATCATCAAATCAATATTGTTTTGGTGTATTGGCTATCATCAAATCAGTTCAGTCTAGCGGTTAAGGTATCAGGCTAGACAGCAAGAAATGGCGGGTTCTAATCCTGCCTTGGTTGGATGATTTAGGGATGATCGCTCCATTAGTCTAACTCAGCTACAGGATTGTTGTGGGAAAAATAGGAGGAGAAAGGAGCATTAGATATGTTGGCCACCTTAAGTTATTTATCAAAACAATAATGATGTGATAAAAATAAAACAAATTTTAAAAAACCTCATGGCTTTGTGGCAATGGGTGATGACATCATTGCATACATTGTCATTCTTTTCCTGTCAAATACCACATTGGCTCAGGAACGGAGCCAGTTTTAGGAGGGGTATGTGTGTGTATAATGGATGATTCAGTAGAAGAATCCCTCACTCATTAAATTACAGTAATATTACTCAAAATCATCAGGCTGCTGCATCAAGCATTTGGCCAAGCAATTAATGAGTTCACACACTATGGTAAAATAAACCTCTTTTGAGTCACAGTTTATTGGAATATAAATATATTTATAGCCAGTTTGGTCTAGTCCAGTGATGGCTAATCTTTTTGCTGTCGTGTGCCAAAAGCGGGGAGAGCGGGGGGGGGGTCGCGGGTGCCCACATCCATAATTTAATGCACCCCGCCCTCTCGCGCATGCGCATGTGACCCCCTCACACTTCCCCCTGCTTTTGGCATGCGATGGCACAGTGGGCCCCGTAGGCCCGTTTTTCCCCCTCCCCAGGCTCCAGTGGCTTTCTAGGAGCCTGGGGAGGACAAAAACAGCCTTCCCCATCCCCCCGGAGACCTTCCGGAGGCCGGAAACAGCCAGTTTCCCGACTTCCGGTGGGACCAGAAGGCCTGAAAATCAGTTGGCCGGTGTGTGCATGCGTGCTGTAGCTGAGCTAGGGCAACACTCGCGTGCCCACCAATATGGCTCCGCGTGCCACCTGTGGCACCCATGCCATAGGTTCGCCATCATGGGTCTAGTCTAGTGGGTTAAGGCATCAGGCTAAAAAGCAGGAAACCTAGTCTAGCAGGAGTTCTAGTCTCGGCTTAGACATCAAAGCCTTCTGGGTGAGTTTGGACCAGTCACTCTCTCTCAGCCCAACCCACCTCACAGGGTTGTTCTGGGAAAAATAGGAAGAGGAAGGAATATTAGGTATGATGACGACCTTCAGTTCATTATCAGCATATTAAAGGTGTGATAATCATCTAAAATAAAATAAACCACAATTTTATCTGCCATCCTGTTAGCTTCCATTCTCTGCATTGGTGTGGACATCTGTACTGAAGTAACATTTTCATCTGTAGCTACTCGCATAGGAGGTTTCTAGGTAATTGGGAGTTCTATCTTGCAAGGATCCCAATACTACAGAAAATATCATGCAATCAGCCATTCATGTCATGCACAATACAGATATCATTTTCAATATATGTAATTCAGCATAATGATCACTGACTGTATGAAGTAGGAAGATATGAATATGAACATAAAAGCCTACTCTTTTTTATTTATTCTTTAACACCATCCTGGCAACACTTGGCTATTTTTCTCTAGGCATAATGGAATTAACACAGATTTAGAAGAAAAAGCTGTTTTTGTTTTGGAATGCCATCTCATCAAAATATTAGCCCCTATGGGGTAATTTTAAATGCTATAATTAACTATGCTTTTAGTTAGGCTCATAGTTATTCCCAACAACCGAAGTCTTCACCTAAGTGAAGAAAATGTGTGTTGTGACATCACAATGCAAGTTGAAAGGGAAAAGTTTGCATCCAATGGACATTGTCCCATTTATCATCCCTGCGTTCCCAATGCCAATGGCTTACTGTATTTTAAACGTTTAAACGATAACAAAAGCCATGCTTAGCAAACCTGTGTAAACAAAGCCAGGAAGCATGGGCTTCCAAAAAAGTGGGGGATGCTGCAAAGGTCATAAGTGTGAAAAACGATCATAAGTCAGTTTTTTCTGTGCTGTTGTATCTTTGAACGGTTACAAAATGAATTGTTGTAAATCGAGGACTACCTATATCGTTCTATCTTCATTTAACCCCATGGTACACTTTATAAACATGTTTTTTAACATTTTAAAAATGTTTTGAGGGTCAAACTTAGAAATTATTCTTATGAGCCATTTAATATATGAAAGGAAAGCATTTTTACACTCCATTTCTGAAGGGTAATTCCTTTCCCAGCAAGAATGAAAACTATCCTTAGAGTATGAATATAGACAAGATTCAAGGTACTAAAATGTGGATATTCTAATAATATCGGTATTAGCTATAGTTTCAAATATTACTGTTGCAAACATCATAATTATTTCACTTTTCTTCAAAATTAAATGTAATTAATATATGAATAAAATGAAAAATAAAGAAAGAATATACATCGATATGTTTGTTTTATATTCATAGTTTTAATATAAACTATTTTTACAATAAAATATAAATTACTTGTAATTAAAATCTCCATTGTGTTATTGCCTGACGTAAGTAGATGTATATTCACACGCACAACAGAACATTAGGAATCTAATAGCAATAGCACTTAGACTTATATATCTCTTCACAGTGCTTTACAGCCCTCTCTAAGTGGTTTACAGAGTTAGCATATTGCCCCCAACAATCTGCGTCCTCATTTTACTGACCTCGGAAGGATGGAAGGCTGAGTCAACCTTGAGCCCGTGAAACTCGAACTGCCAAACTGCTGGCAGTCAGTAGTCAGCAGAATTAGCCTGCAATACTGTATTCTAACAAACTGTGTTACTATGGCTCTTAATTGAAGCATATTATATAAATATTACTGTATCAAAACAACATATTGTACTAAAACTGAGGAGATGGAACAATAAATGGTATACATGGTGAGATTTAATGATATGTTAAAGGACTGAGCCTGTTCTATAATGTTTTATGGGTATACCTTTAGTTTCCAAAAATGTCACTTATTATTTATTATTCTATATTTTTCCCCCTCTGATTGTATTAGTCCTGCTATATTTTTGGTTGTACTTAATCATATTTCCTGGTTGTTATACCTCTCTTCACAAACTGTGTAGACCTATATTCCTGATATTAAGGTACAAATGTTATGTGTCCCTGAAAAAAATACAAAGTGAAAGGGGGAAAACGCAATTTTAAAACATCAGATGGTTGCCTGTAAAGTACAGTAGCTGTCTTCTATGTTGTTAAATCATATAATTTTTAGCTATAAATATTGGAGAAAAGCATTGCAAAGGAGCTATAATGTGACTGTCTGGTGCTAAGGGGCTTATTCAGATACAGAACAAAGCTTATTTGCTGCTTATTATAGCCTTTGATAAGTTTTAGATTTTATATCTACAAAGAAGATACATTTCCCCAAGAATATAACAGCATGACAGATTAGTAAATCAAACTTGGTCTATCAGCAGTCGGTTTATTATGGATTATTGATGGCTTCCTGTTCAGAGAAAGACAATTTAGCAAGCCCAAAATGACAAGCTAGAGCCTTCTGTTTATAAGGTGTTTTCAAAATGCTGTAAAGGGGAAATCGAAATCAGGAATCAGTTTACTACTGTATCAGTATTGAGATTAAAAATATGAACAATATTCTCTTAAATGCAGGATCCCTTTGAAAGAAGGCATGTGAGTTATATAAAATGCAGTGATATAATTCAATTACCCCACTCTTGTCTTATCCATGTGTTTCACTGCAATTTCTGATAATAACCAGTTAGTAATAGCCTCAGCTTTGCAATTTGCAATCCATTATATACAGAGAGTAACAGATTGGGAAATGATAATATAGAGAGGTATACAAAAATGTGGGAAAACAATCCACTTTCCTTAAGTATGCAGCTGTGTTATTGAACACTGAACATACTGTGTTTTTCCATGCAACATTAAGATGAACACTTTAATTAGTTTGTCGCAATCAATTATGTTATGGTGGAGGTTGCTACTTTGATAGCTGCTAGGAGATTCTCAGGTAAATATAATGTATATGCAACAATTTGGATGCTGAATACTGAGCATTTGCATTGATTCACCATGCACCATGATCCTAAAGATATCTCCCCGCTTATGCATAACTAACAGTTTCCATAGAATTTTTTTCTTAAATTACCAAACTCAAAATAAGGTGTTACTAGGTTCTGGATTAGCCTTAGCTAAATCAGTCCAATCAAGGGTGTGAATCAGGGGTGAAATCCAGCAGGTTCTGACAGGTTCTGGAGAACCAGTAGCAGAAATTTTGAGTAGTTTGGAGAACTGGGAAATACCACGTCTGGCTGGCCCCAGAATGGGGTGGGAATGGAGATTTTGCAATATCCTTCCCCCAGGAGTGGGGAGGGAATGGGGATTTTGCAGTATCCTTTCCCTGGAGTGGGATGGGAATGGAGATTTTACAGTATCCTTCCCCTGCCATGCCCACCAAGCCACGCCCCCAAGCCACATCACGCCTTCTAAGCCACACCCGCAGAACCGGTAGTAAAAAAATTTGGATTTCACCACTGGTGTGGATCATCACGAACATGACAAGCAAAGTAACTTTCTGCTTTCCACCACCTAGCCACTGGTCTAAGACTGGAAAAGACACTAGCAGCACTTGATTGACAGTCACCTGTGAAAGATGAACTAGTGAGATGAATCCCACATCAAAGAAAACAAAACTATTGCACAATGGTTTTTGTTGCTGGAAGATCATTTTCTACCTGATGTTACAAAAATTTAATGAATCCTTGTTTAATTGGCTTTGACAAAACCTGCTAGATTCAAGTTTTGTTTTGATTTTGCCAACAACCGACTTTACCTCAAAAATTAAATCTATTGTTTGATAAATCAGCCTGGACAATGTTTGCTACCTCACCTCAGAATTGGTACTTACTGTTAGCATTTAGTACTGGTTGTGTTTTTGTATTTGAAAAGATACATTCACCAGTTAATGGACATTTATCTTTAATGGACACTTGTTTCTTCTTTACTGTAGTAATATGCCTAATAGATTAACAATGTACTGTAATAAGTAACTGTATTTATTGGGCAGGGGAGATTGCAAGGTAGTGGCTGAAGACAGGAGACAGAATTAGATTTTTTATTTCAAATGGATGCCACTACTAGGACCACACAGGCTTCAGACACAGCAACTTCAACTAATTTTTAATTTTTGGTCAAGATGAAGCCCTGAGCTGCTGTTTGCTTTTTTCTCCCTCCATGATCTGCTGAAAATTATGGTTTGAACTGCTTAGTTTTTTTAAATTGGTTAAGTAGAACTTTTAATTCTATACTTGGAATTTTGGGAAGGTGATATGTCTTGTTAAGTATAAGAAACAGATTGTCCACTCTTCTTTGTATGGGCTGATGGTATGACATTACCCCAATGGAGAAAATGAGAATGAAATCCTTAGCAGCTTCTGTAGAAGATCCAGTTAACTTCTGAGAATGTTGCACATCAGAAGAACCTATTAGTTTGGCTGTTTTTAGGATCAATTCTGACATAGATGTTAATTTGGTAAGTGTTATCCAGATTAAAGCTGAGAGAAATGACTAACTTTGAGCTATTTGTTATAATGTAATCAATAAGTAGAAAATTCATGAAGTATATGCTTCAAGATCAGATGCCTGAAGTAAAATCTGATTTCAGACAAAAGGAAATTAAAAAGAGTCTGGAAAATGATGTGGGAGAGAAAAGCCAAAGCTATTCAAACAAAAGGCAAAACGAAGAACAAGGAGCTGGTGTTAAATCAAGAAAAGTGAACCAAGTTTAAAGTGAAAAGAAAAAGATTTAGTATGTTACAGTAATTCTTCCAGGAGTTGATGAACAGCACCTAGTGGCCACAATGGAGAAAGGATTTTCAGAGCTCTGTTCTCTTAAAGTATTTAGTCAAAATTTGTACAGTTATATGGAGATATATCAAAATTCTAATGTTATTGTGAGCCAAATCCAGCTGTGGTAGAGATTTACATGAACTAATTTCTTGCAGCTCTCCTCTACAAGATGTTGGAAAGAAATAAATGATCTTCCAGATCTGCCTTCCAAAATAACCTTTTTAAAATATAACTTTATTAAAAGTTTTGAAAACAAAGATAAAAACTAATACAAAGCAATGAAGAAAAAAGAAATAAAAAAGAAAGCTAAAAGTGCAAGAAAGAAAAAGCGAAAGATAATAGAAAAGAAAGAAAAAAACATAGAAGTGGTTTCTGAACTTCTTTACAGAATTTATAAGTACAATTATAAATGTATTTATTTCTCTAAAGTTACATCATGACCCTCTTCTTCCCATAACCTATCAAATAAAAATGAAACATAAATTCACTTTTATTCTGTTTTACACAAAAAGTCCATTGGTTGGGTTACAGGCAGCAATAACTGTAAATAAGAAAACTGTAGGCAGTTACAGTATATCCGTCTGCCCTGATCTGCCTTTCAAAATAATCAAGAAGCATAAAGAATTAAACACTAATTTTGAGATGGTGAGAAAACAAGTGATAAAGGATCAGGAGTCTGGCTGTACCTTTTCTGATTAATAAAGCTTACTAAAAGACCTAAACTTTTGTGAGCTGCAGTTCACTTGAGTAGGATCTGATGAATTACAGGCCATGAAAACTTATGCTTTTAATAGGATTTGTTAGTCAATGTACTACTAGATTCCTGATTTGTTTTTGCCACAATAGAAGTTGGCTTAGTGATAGAGTACAGGTAGTCCTCACTGATCACCATAGGGACCACAAACTCCATCACTAAGCAACACGGACATTAAGTGAGATATCCTGCAACTCAGCCTGATGATGTTGCTTTGCAACAAAGTTGTTAAGTGAATCACTGAGGACATTAAGCAGCTTACTGCTGGCTTCCTCATTGACTTTGCTTGTTGGAAGCTGGCACTGAAAGTCACAAATGGTAATCTTGTAACAATGGAATGCTGCAACCAAAATAACTGCCTTCCAGTTGTAAAGCACCCAAATCAGTGATTATGTGACTGAAGAGATGCTATGATGGCCACGTGTTCGAGGATCAATGATAAAGCTGCATTGAGAGCGAAGTTATGGTTGAGTCCCTGCTGTATGAGGTTTTTATGATATGTCTTTCTCTGGGCTACTCATGAATTCTTTTCTTTGAGACATTGCTTTTTATTCTTTTATTGTAAGCTGTTTATCGCAAACCAGCAGAATTATTGGGAGTATACTATAAATTATATCCACAAACCAAATCAGAGCAAATCAAATCAAAATCACCTTTCTTATAAATAACTCCTCATTTTATTTAACTTAATTTTGGATGATGTTATATGTTATATAATATTAATATTATATAACATTATATTTTGATGTTATATTATTATTACTGTGGTATAATAATATTGTTGGTATACACTATGGTGTATTAAGAGGGGTCTGAGTTTAGAGTCCTTGCGCTCCAAAAAGCAGCACAACCCTGACCTTCCCCAGAATCCTTGAAGTCTTATCTTCACGAGGGGTTCTGGCTGCTTTCACCTGACCACCCACTATTTTACTGTGTTTGCTAGTCCATCTCAGTTTGTGTGGGGATCTTATTGTTTTAAAATATTGAGTTTGCAATTGAATGATTTTGAATTATGATTCAACAAATGAAACTGAAGCAATGGTGTCAGAGAACATACTGTACAAAAATATGTAACAATGTCCCACCCCCATATATATGGGGATTAAATGTTGGAACGTTGAGGGAGGTTTCAGAACAGAATATTAGATGCGCATGGAAGAATAGAAGTTTCCCTAATAATAGCCTTGGGCTTTTTATTGTCATTGCACAAGAAAATAAACTATAAAAGCTCCAGAAATAGACATTGTGAACAGAAGCCTTCAGGGAATATATAAAGGACACAATAGCACTTAATTAACATGAAGAAAGAAGGTAAACAGCTAGTATCTAAAATGGGATATATGAAAATGGGTAGCTGTATTGTTTATTCAGAGGTACAAAAAGAAATAGGTCAGTTAGTTGGTTTCCATGGTGACTGTTATTGAAATAAGACAAACTGACATCACAGCTGATATATTTGCCTATTGGCTACCTTCTCTGAAAATCTTTTCCATTGGAGATTACGAAAGTATACAAACCAAACTTTGTGGAAATTTTCACTTAAAATTGTGTTTATTTATCTGTGTATATGTGGGCAGAGGAGATGAGGGGACTGATGGAAAATATTGGTGGAAAATATTGTTATTTTTATGAAGATTTTTAGCTTATCTCAAAATAATCAATAAACAATCCTCAAAAGCAAAATTTTGAAGACTTTCCTCTGTTTAGCTGCAAATTAAAGGCAACCACTAATGTTTTGTTTTCAGTAGTTAATTGTAGAATTATTCATTCTAATTATTAAATATTAGATTTCAGGAAAGAAAATAAATCTAACAGTTCAGATGAATGACAGGCCCGCTAAGTTAGCCAGACCTGAAAATCAACTCCACAGGAAGGCTAAAACTCCTTTTATTGAAATTGATTGCAATATTAGAATTCTGCCCGTATTTTCTTTCCCCTTTTTATACTATAGTTCAAGAAATTAGGGAGGTTTCTTCCTGAGCTGTTTCCATTGTTGTGGTCTCAAAAAATGTCCCATTCCCTTTTGTCTAAAGTACAAGTAGTCCTTGACTTATAACAGTTCATTTAGTGACCATTTCAAAGTTACTTCAGCATTGAAAAAAGTGACTTTTGACCGTTTTTCAAACTTATGGCCGTTGCATCATCCCCATAGTCACGTGATCAAAACTCCGATGTTTGGCAGCTGACTCATGTTTATGATGGTTGCAGTGTCCTGGAGTCATGTGATCACCTTTTGCGACCTTCTAAGAAGGAAAGTCAATGGGAAAATCAGATTCACTTAACAACCATGTTACTAATTTAATAACTGCAGTGTTTCGCAACTATGGCAAGATAGGTTGTAAAATGGGGCAATATTCGCTTAATAAATGTCAGCAATAGAAATTGTGGGCTCAATTGTGGTCGGAAGTCAAGGACTATCTGTTATGTGATCTGTTATATGGAGTTATGTAATGGTTCCTGCATATCTCCAGCAAGGTCATCTCTCTTACTCTCTACAATAAGTTAATGATCCAAATGTTAACTTTTGTTGCACTTACAGTAAACAATAGCACTAGTATAGAAAATCAGAAAAAAAAAATTTCCCAGTAAACATATAATCTGTATTAAGCACTGAATATGGTAAAAAGCCTACAGTATACTTGGAATTAGGAATGTGTAAAACTGCTCCCTATTAGAGCTATATGTATTCACACAATTTTTTTCCCCAATCAATTTCTCAGAAATACTATTTTAAATATCCAGGAAATTCTCAGCTGTTATATGGATTTTTTTCCCTTTCTCTTTCTGCAAGGTACATATTTTCTGTTCAATATATATATATATATATATATATATATATATATATATATATATATATATAATGTTTTATAAGTGATTACTTTTATTTTCTATGAAATTTTCCACAGTGTGCATTTTTAAAATAACTTTTGGCAAATATAAATATTGATTTTTGTATAGAATGTTATACTGATTTTCTATATCACTTTCTCATGCTATAATCTTTCTTTGCTGAGAACAATGGACACCAGCAAATTCCATTTATTGCTCCCATCCATGTTGTGGCCAAATTCATTTTGGCAGATCATGACACGGTAAGGCAAAAGAAATCTGTAACAGTTCTTTGGTGTCTTTACTTAAGCCATATCCAATATAGGCCTATAGGATTTGACAACTAGCAATGTTTATAGGGCTATTGAGAGTGGAATGCGATTTTTTTATTTTTATGTCATTTAGATATTTGGATTTGTATATTTTATTTCCATGAGTTAGTAAATATAGAATATGGTAGTTTCCACTGCTGTAATCTGCTTTACCATCTTAATGGGTTTAATTATAGTACATTTCATAGAGAAATAAATAACTAGTTGCTATAAATTAATGTGATCTATTTAACTTAAGACACTAGATTTGCAAAGTAACTATAAATACTACTAGTTCAACAGACCTTTCTTCTTGTATCTATTAAAGGAGCTATTTCAATCTCTTGCAAATGTTATGTGGCATCTTAACCAGGGGTGGGTTCTACTTATCTTTCCTATCGGTTTGCATGCATGTGCTCTTCTGCATATGTGCAGAAGCATTCTGATGATGTCGGGGTCAGTGGGTGGAGCCTCCCTCTGTTTTACTACCGGTAAAGAACCAGGTCCGAACCAGGGGCAACCCATCACTGATCTTAACACTATACCAACCTAAACTGAAATAGTAGGCATTATGGTTTAATCATGAACAAGTTTACTACAACAAACAATCTTGTTGTAATCTTAAAAAATGAACAAATGTATTACAGGATAAAATTCCAGATAGTGTGAATTCTAGCCCACATTAGACATTAGTAAATAGTATTCATGAACCACAAAACTCTGTTGTTCTTAAAAGTATATTTAGCAAATATATGGAATATGGAAATATTATCAGCAGTGACTGTAAAGCAGTTCCAGTTATGTTCTATGTTAAACATAGGAACACAAGTCCATTTTGCATCAACGTTCAATAGTTGCTTATCACAACAATCCAAGCAGGCCTCCAACTCAGTTTTTAGTACTATATGACAGACTTCAACACAGATGAAAATAAATTGCAGATTTTTTACTTTCCATCTACTCAGAATTGGTTTGGGTTTTTTTGTAGCAATAATTCAGATATACTGAAAGAGAGTAAACTAGATCAAAATAAATTTCTGAGCAGATTCCTGATATAAAATATAGATCCTTTCTCAGAATAAAAGCAAAATTTATTTCTTATACCTTTTTTATCTGATTCAGAAATGAAGAATTCTCAGTCTTTGTATAAAACCTTTCCCAGACGACCTTTCCTTCAGAGAATTATGCACACATCCTGAAACCTAACGCACTATTCATGGAAGTAAAAAGTTCTTAAACACGTGAATTGAGGACAGGTGCAGAGAGAAATTGACAGGCCCAAAAGACCAGTCAAAAGCATCTGCAGTTTTACTTTATAGTAGAAACTGGCCCCAGTTGACCCAGAGGCAACCAAGTGCCAGAAATAGCAGTTTGGCAGCATAAAGATGAAGTCTTCTATCTAGTCAAGGACATGATGGTCCCCAAAAGAGGCGTCATATACTCCTGAGAGTACTAGGAACAGCAAACCTTGCTGTGAGCAACTGAGGTTGATTTGGACCAGCTGGGATGCAAGTGAAAAGAATATAACTGATGTACAAAAAACAAAATTGAGGGTATGGTATACCTACAAGGTGAAGAAAATAAAATACAGATTTTAAGAATGCATGTAGAAGCAGAACCTTAATGGAACAAGTAACAATAGAAACCAAGAATGACTATAGTATAAGACATAGGAATAAGAAAATCTATCTCCAAATGCACAAAAGAGGATAGAAACATACATTTTATAATAAAAAAGTCACACCAATTTGGAAGCAAATGGGGTATTCCGTGTATTTCATTTGTGTAATAAATATTACAGTTGTTATTATTACAGAGAACCGAGTGTCGCAGTGACCTAGAGGTGAAGATGCTTGCCTCCAACTTGGCAGGTTGAATGTTCAATCCTAGGCAGTGGGAGATGTTTTTCTATCAGGGTGCAAAGAGAAAATACCTGCTGCGACCTTCGCATAGACATCAGGAAGGGCATCTGGCCAGTAAACGCTCAGCTCCATTTAGTTACCCCGACTCCACCCTGAATAAAGGGATTAAAAGGTGGTAAAAAGAAAAATAATTATTACAGAGAACCACTTTGATGTAGTGAGTAAAATAAAGATTAATGGCTAGAAGCTGAGAAATTGAGTTCTAGTCTCACCTCAGGCACGAAACCAGTTGGATGACCTTGGGCCACAGTCATTTGCTATCAGCCCTGGGATTCAAGCACTGGCAAATGACTTCTGAAAATCTTGCCAAGAGAACAGAATGGAACAGAATAACAGAGTTGGAAGGGACCTTGGAGGTCTTCTAGTCTAACCCACTGCTCAGGCAGGAAACCCTATACCAGGGGTATCAAACTCATGTTGTCATGGCGTCATCACGTGACATATTGGGACTTTCCCCCCCCCCCCTTCAAAAACCGGCCAGCGCGTGATGCAGAGGTGGGTTTCAGCAGGTTCTGACCAGTTCTGGAGAACCGGTAGCGGAAATTTTGAGTAGTTCAGAGAACTGGTAGCAGAAATTTTGAATAGTTTGGAGAACCGATAAATACCACCTCTGACTGGTCCTGCCCCATCTATTCTCTGTCAGATATTGCCTACGTATGATGCCCCAGGCACCAGAAAGGGTTAAGTCTTCTAAGTCTACAGACATCCCATGTGACTGTATAAACCAATGAACTCCCTTATTGGAATCATACCCACAAATCAATTGGATATCTTCCCTAATTCTCCCCATCCATCTCAACAAGACAGCAGTGAACTTCTCTCCCTCTCAACCTCTGAGTCATACAGTTAGGGTAATAAATGCAGCAGGACACCCTGTTCATTATTGTATATTTGTAAATAATAAAATAACTTTTAAACCTGAAGCTGTATGGCCTAAATAACTTCCGCATAGACTGAATGAGCACGACCATCAGTATATATCTGACATTCTCTGCCTCCCAAGTCCCAGCTGATTGGGAGGAAAGGATTTTGCCGTAAGGTTCCCCTGGATTGGGGAGGGAATGGAGATTTTACAGTATCCTTTCCCTGCCATGCCCACCAAGCCACGCCCACCAAGTCATGCCACACCCACCAAGCCACGACCACAGAACTGGTAGTAAAAAATTTTGAAACCCACCACTGGTGTGATGCATTCAGCCCGCAGGCCGGGAGTTTGACACCCCTGTCCTAATACCATTTCAGACAAATGGCTGTCCAATCTCTTCTTAAAACGTCCGGCATTGGAGACTGCAGGGACTAGTCCAAGCAGTCATTAAGGGTCAACATGACTTAAAGTGTATTTAATACATTTAATAATCTACAGTGTATTCTTTTTCCCAAAGGGAGTAGACATGTGCCCTGCTTGAGGCTATGCTATGCTAGAATTTTACTATATTTCTTCTCCAGATATTTTCCTTTGTAGGAATTCCAATTGCATATTTGTTTTACTCTAACAGAAAGCCAGTTTGGTCTAGTGGTTAAGGCACCAGGCAAAAAACACAGGAGACTGAGAGTTCTAGCCCCGCCTTAGGCATGAAAACAAGCTGGGTAACTTTGGGCCAGTCACTCTTTCTCAACCTACAAAGTCAAACGCTGCATGGAACTGCCATTTCCCTATGCTTTAGTTCAGTTGTACATTCTTGTGGTATTAATGTTAATAAAAACAGTATTTCTGTTTATAAACCAAGAATGTGAAGTAGCACACAAAGAGCACATAAATGGCAACATTTAAAAACTATTAACTTCCATAATAGCTGCAGGACTTGCCTTACATTATTATTATTATTTTGGAAAAAAAACACCCGTTTACTGTGTGGCAGAACAGAAGTTGGCTAAGAATAGCTGTTTCCTCCTTTACTCTCTTGTTTGTTATCTATTTTGTCTTGTAACTACAGTGAAGAAAGCAGGGAGCTAACTATAAAAGATGTTGAGACTTATTTTAACATATTTGAAAGTTACAGCTCGAAGCATATTTGTTTTCCTAAAAATCCATACATAACACCTGGTTGTATTTCCACTGAGATCCTTTTGCTCTAGTGAGCTTTGAATATGTTTTCTGTTCCTCAGATACACAATATATTTGTGGTTGATGACATCAGCCCACTCCCATTAAGTGAATTACAGCCTTGTATTCTCTCCAGAGCCATCCCCATTCCTGAATTTCTTTCATTAAACAGACTAAAATAGAAAATTACTAGTTGCCCTATACACCCGCTCAATTTGTAGGCAAAGTCATTTTATTGCTTTTGGTGTGGTTTGACTCCTTTTTTTCACATGTCTATGCTTCAAATGCAACCCCCCCCCCCGACAAATATATAATAAACATTATCTTGTGACATCATAGGTGTTCTTAAGAAATCCTACTATGCTATAATGAGGGCTACATTAATTTATATTTTCTATCATTTTTCTCATTTACTGTAGGGAAAGGAGTGGCAGAACCTGGGGGCCGAGTTAAAAGGCGGATCATCTTAGAATCTGTACATAGTTACAAGCGGACTAATTCCAACCCGCCATGAATTCCATTGACTCTTATCTAACTCCTAGCAGGAATTAACCATTAGTTGAGAATATTCCTGTGCATAGGCATGAGTAGCAATATATCAGTTTAATTGGACTTTTATTTGTGACTTTTATTGGCCTGATCTTTCATGCCTGATATTTACAAATCTAATGAAATTTAGCTTTTTCTTTTTTAAATTAAAAAATGAGGTTTATTGGCCCAAATGACCATGAAATGCTCTCTTATAGTCGATCAATAGGAATTTAGATCTGAGTCTTCTGTACGTAAGTATAATTTTGCATATACTAAGTGTCAGCCTTGGAAGCCATATTAGGTTGGAAGCTTCAATGCTGCCACCGCCTCATGTGTGGGAAAGTAAGAGGGAGGATTTCTCCTCTCCTAAATCCCCCCTCCTACTTTCCCACACACAAGGAGATGGCAGCATTGAAGCTTCCGGCCTAATATGGCTTCCAAGGCTGACAGGCGTCCCCCCCTGCAGAAAAACCACATCCTAAAAATAAAACAGACAAACACAAAAGAAGGGGTTAACGCTAGCACCAATCCCAGCAACCCCGCCTCCCTCCCCCCGGAGGACCTTTCGGTTTGTCAGGAAATTTGTCATGAAACTGTTTCACGAGTGCATCAGCCTTCACATCCCAACTTTTAACCCAAGTAGCTTCAGCCAAAGGGTAGCCTTTCCAGTGCACCAAATATTGTAATCGCCCCCTGTAGAGTCTAGAGTCTAGGATTTTCTTCACCTCATAATGAGTTTCCTCTTGTACTACTAAAGGAGGGGGAGAACATGCCTTGCTGGCTGGAGGCTTGCAGATCAGATTGTATCATATACAAGTTAGTTGGGGGTTTGTATGTGTTTGCAAGAAAAAGACAATCTCTTGTCCTTGTTTTGAGAAGGATTCATACTTTTTTTAGATTCAGGCTCCTTCAGCATATGGAGATTATGTTGATCACATCCCTACAATATTGTAGGGATGTGATCAACATAATCTCCATATGCTTCCATGGGGCTCAAAAATGTTTAGCTTCAATCTTTGGCTACACTACTGAAGAACATTGACAAGATAGCTTTTCAACATTTCCTCTAAGCTTAGAGGGAATCAATTTGTCACCGATGGAAATGCCCACCTCATTCAGCTTCCCAGACTCAGAGATTCTGCCCCGCTTTACTTCTTGCAATCAGTACCATGTTGTCTCCCCACAATTTTATCATCTCCTCCAGTCCACTCTGAGCAGTGGCTTTGCTTTTCTTTCCTCTGTAATTTATTGCCATTCTACTACTACGTGAAGTATCATTCTAGGGAAGAAAATGGAAGGACTCCAGATAACAGCCATTTTGACTACTCCCCACTGGCTATCTGGAGGTATACAATTTTGAGTATTTGTAAACTGCCCAAATTCCATTCTCAGATAGACCAGTCAGATGCTATGGCAGTCTAACCTATGTTTAAACACACCTTTTTAAAAGATGTGTGGAAAGCCAAAGACTGAAGTAGCAGAAAATCAGATTCCAGATCTTTAAAAAACAACATCCCAAGCGTAAGACCAGTTTGACAGGGGAACCAACTACCAGAGAAGCAGCAGACTCCTTTCATTGAGTGTGTTCAAGCATAGTTTAGATTGCCATTTGTCTGGAACACTTGAATTTATATTCCATCATTGGACAGGGGGTTGCACTCATGCCTAAAAGACCCCTTTTATCGTTTAGTGAACTCTTAAGGCTAATTACAGATTGTAGTCAAAGGTATATATATTCCAATCCAGGCAAATAAATGCTATAATAAATTGCAGCAGGCTTAATTTTCACATTAGCAATGAAAATTACTTTTCTTCTTTCACAGACTTTTTCTAGGGGAACACTCTATATCTCTTCAGTCCTATGGTTAATAAATACGGCATTGGAATTTATGTATGACATAAACTTCAGACTGTTATTCATACATCTCTGGATGACAGAAACATTCTGAGTTATGAAACATGGATAGCGATGTGGTCCTTGTTGGATTCCATTTTCTTAACACCCAGGTACATAGCATGTGGAACATCTCACATTTGTTACAAAGGCACAAGTGGTAAGAAGAAACTTGCTACTCTAGCTGCAGATCCAGCTGGGGCAGTTTGACTTGTTCATTATCATGCATTAGTTAACTCAAAGATTAAGCCTTAAGTACGGTATCTTTTTAAAAGACAACTTGAGAACTTTACTTGGTGCAAAATGTGCCAAATTTCCAACATAGGTTTTTGCACCAGTTTCATTGAATTTCCAACCTAATTTAAAGTGTTTCTATTAAATTTTAAATTGCCAAATGGTTTGGGACCAGGCAGCTTACATTAGAATTGAAGTTCCATGGGGTGGGGGGAAATGGGGCAATAATAAGACTACTTTCTGTTGTTTATATTCAATCCTTTCAGTGCAACCTTTTAACTGACCTATTTGTTATTTCTGTATCCTTCCTTCCTGTGTAGTTTATGGTATAGTTCATAACCTGGTGTTTGATGTGGTGGGTTTACATCTGCTATAACGAATTTACTATATTAACTATTTTTGTGACTGCTTGGTGATAAAAACTTTACATTTTGAATATATAAGTAACAAAATGAATGAGATAAATATATATAAAGCTCATGCCATTGCCATTTCAAGGTCATTTTATTTAAAACAGGGAAACAGCATGTGCTTACTCCCTTCTCTCTTATTTTTTCATTATTAGTTTTTACATCTGCCAATATTCTTGCTGCTTTTTGTTATTTGCTGGGAATTTATAGCTTTAGAGCCCATTGCATGTGCTTTTATTTTTGTAATCTTGATATGTTATTTCTATACAGGCTTTCCTTTCAATTCATTCCATCCCAGTGGTATACTCACTTTTCTGTTTCTCAACAATTAATGAAATTGTACAAACATCACCACACAAGAAAAAAAAATAAGAAAAGAAATAACTACCTTCACAGATCCAAAGAAAATACCATGCATCTGCCAAATAATATAAGTAATAAGAAACTAGCTGGGTGAGGAAAAATATGATGAGATTGCTTTATATGTCACCTTGAGTTTCTGAATAAATAAAAAAGCCCCACAAACTTTTAAATTAAGCCAGGTATTTAATTTATGGTTCTATGTCATACAAACCCAAATGATTGGATTAATGGTACAAATCAAGGTTATCCATGATTGTGTAATGCAAACACAGCTAAAAAAGAATAATGTACATGCTCAGCAAAACCCAAATTAGAACATCTGTTAGGAATTAATTTGCACATTGCTAATACACAGTGAGAATGAAAGTACACATACAGTACATTAGTCTATTTGGATAAGGAATATTATACACATAAATGGAGGAAGAATTTCAAAGTCAAAAAAATTAAAGGCATGAGACTATGGAGGAAGAAATAATAATATAGGCAAATCTTGACTTACCACCACAATTGAGCTCAATATTTCTATTACTAAATAATATAGTTGTTAAGTGAGTTCTGCCAAGTTGGACCTTTCTTGTCAGTTGTTAAGTGAATCAGTGCAGTTATTAACACGATTGTTAAATGAATTTGGTTTCCCCATTGACTTTACTTGTCAGAAGATCACAAAAGTTGATCACATGACCCCGGTACATTGCAACTGTCAGAAATATGAGCCAATTGCCAAGTGTCCAAATTGTGATCACATAACCATGGGGATGCTGCAACGGTCATGTGAAAAATGATCATAAATCACTTTTTTCAGTGCCGTAACTTTGGTCACTAAACAAATGGTTGTAAGTCGAGGACTACCTGTACTAACTAATCATTCTTATAAGCATTTTCTCGCCCGAAACTCTTTTCCCAGTCATCCTTTATTATATTTCTAGTTAGTATAACTCTATTCATTTTTATGTCGCTGTTCAAAATAATGATTTTCACTATGATCTCAGCAGCATCCACACGATTCTTCAAGTCTAACTTTTTCATTGTTCGGAGATTATCTGGTACTTCTTTTTTCATACAAAGCTCTTCCTTTTCCTTCTTATAGTCATTTTACTATTACTCTCTTTTTTTCCTTCGATGTCCTTTCTTTCATAATGAAAACAATTGTGCTTTTGGATATTATTTGTATAAATATCTTTAAATCATCTATTAAAAAGAGAGAGAGGGAGAGAGATCTCTTTCAAAGCTGCTAAACAGTCACAAGTGTAATTAATTTTTAGGTCTCCAGCTGGCCCAAATCACTTTTTCTACATTATCTCATCTTGTTCCCTCTTATCCCTCCTGGAAACAATACTGTAGAATAAATTACAAGGAAGTTGATATTGGCTGAACATAAGGGGAAAAAATCCCTAACATTACAAGCTACGCAACAATGGAATACACTGCGTTGGGAAAGGGCAGACTTTCCTTTGTGGAGGTGTTTAAATATTTGGCCATCTGTTGAGGACATTATAATAGTGAATTTATGCTCTGAACAAAGGGATGGATTAGCTGTTTCCAAGGTTCTTCCAAGTCTTAATCTAGAATTCTGTTCCACCTAATATTTTATACGCATTGATTACAGCAATAATAGATGATTGCAGTTTACCTCAAAACCCCTATGTCAGTGATGGCTAATCTTTTCTGGACCAAGTGCCCAAAGCGTGCGCCTGAACCCCAAAATGTAATGTGTGCCCGGTGCCTGTGCATGCTCGTACAACATCCATGCATGCTTATACAGCACCCATGCATGCTTGCATAGCACCGCCATATGCATGTGTGGTCCCATGTGCCCCACCTCCCATGCATGTGCGCATGGCCTCCTGCATGCATCCCGCCCCACACATGCGCACATGCCCTGCATGTGCCCCACCCCATGCATTCATGCACAGCCTCCCACATGCGCCCCACCCCCCCGCATGCGCAGCAGAGACCCAAAGACCAGCTGGCCAGCGGGAGGCACGGCACGTACGCATGCACAGCGAGGCTGAACTGAGGCAATGGCTCACGTGCCATCAGAGAGGGCGCTGCATGCCACCTCTG
Source organism: Ptyas mucosa (assembly GCA_012654045.1). Lineage (NCBI taxonomy): Eukaryota > Metazoa > Chordata > Lepidosauria > Squamata > Colubridae > Ptyas > Ptyas mucosa. Next base: position 12,556,274 of record WNWU01000003.1, on the reverse strand, counting down.
GCATGCATCAGAGGCCCTATGTGGTTCTTCCATTATCACCATTTACTGCAACTTAATATGCAATTACACAATCTATGGTGTCCTACTTTTATATACACCCACAATAATCTAAATCAGGGGTGTCAAACTCACGGTCCGCGGGCGAGATGCATCACGTGCTGGCTCCCCCACCCCATTAAAGAGGGGGGGAAAGTCCTGATACATCACGTGACTTTGACACCCCTGATCTAGATTATATCAATACTTTCTGCCATATATTTTAGTTCTTTTATTTACAAGTAAACCTACACTGTAACTTCCCCTATATATTTTTAACAAGCCCAGATCACTCAGTTCAATTAAACCCTTCTCCTTTTTTTCTTTCAGACAGGAAATGTATCTATTTTTCTTTCATGTAATTTATTAGTTTATGCTCTTTACCAACACCTATAACGTTCCATCACAATCTTCCTTCTCTCCATAAAGCCTTTGATTAATCAAGTTTTTCCAGGTTTGGGTTTAGAAAAATAAAATGCAGAGCAGTTTACCAGCCTCAGCCACACTCACGTCACTTTCTCTGCAGTATTAAGGGAAATACAAGTAGTCCTTGACTTACGACCACAATTGAGCCCAAAATTTCTGTTGCTAAGTGAAACATTTGTTAAGTGAAACAATTGAAAGTGAAAGTGAGGTTGCCCCATTTTACGACCTTTCTTGCCAAAATTGTTAAAGTGAATCACAGCAGTTGTTAAATTAGTCAAACTGTTGTTACGTTAATCTGACTTCCCCACTGACCTTGCTTGTCGGAAGGTCACAAAAGGGGATCACGTGACTCTGGGACACTGCAACTGTCATAAGCCTGACACAATTGCCAAGTGTCTGAATTCTGATCACAAGAATTCAGACCACGGGGATGCTACCTCAGTCATAAGTGTGAAAATCGGTCATAAGTCACTTCTTTCAGTGTTGTTGTAACTTTGAACTGTCACTAAATAAGCTGTTGTAAATTGAGGATTATCTGTACTATAACAGTCAATTTGGGCATATTTTAGTCAGTACTCTGTACCCAATCCTCACCCTATTCTCAAAACTTGTATGGCCACTCTAAAGCCACCTTGATAGTCAACTTTCTGTTGATTGATCCCACCAACTTGGAAGTACTTGCTATGTATTGACACACTGCTGTACTAATGAAAAAAATTAAGGGGAGTTGTATGCTCCATCGCTGGAGGTTTTCAAGAAAAGACTGAATAACAATTTGCCCTGGATGATATGAGGACTCCTCCCTTGGGGGAGACTAGAAGACCTACCTTGAGGGTTGGACTAGAACAGAGGTCTGCAACCTTAAACACTCAATGAGCCATTTGAACCTATTTCCCACAGAAAAGAAAACACCACAAAACCCTTCCCATGCCTGATTATTTCCTAAGCAGCCACAAAAATAGCATATGTAGTTGAATTAAACATTCTGTTTTCTTCTGAAACTTTTCTTTTCTTGGATTTATTCATGGTTGGCCTACCGGGGGTTGAAAAGCTCAATAAATCACGTGCCAGCGGGTGTCGCACATTGCCGGTTGTGACGCATATTTTGAGTGACAGGGAGCCGCAGCAGAGGGGTGAAAGAGCCACATGCGGCTCCAGAGCCGCAGGTTGCTGACCCCTGGATTAGAAGACCTCCAAGGTCCCTTGCAGCCCTATGATGCTATGTTTACATCTGCAACACAAAGGAACTATGAAAGAATTTTATCCCAAAGGATGTGTGTGTGTGTTGGGGGGGGGGAATCCTCCTTCATAGGATCCCAGTAAGTCACAACAGAACTAATGGCTGAATCTTTACATCCCACACTTCCTACTGAATCTGTTGAAGCAGCTTATTCATTGCCCTGCATAGAGTTTTAGCAGTATCCTTATAAGGCAAATAGTCTTTTCAGTCTTCGTGTCCAAAAATCAAAATAAAGAGTGATGGAAGTTTCGCCAGCTGCTGGGCCATTTGGTGAGAGACCCAGGGACCATCCCTCGTCAGTCAAAAAAAAAAAAATTCGATTGTCAGAATGGGCGGAACCAGCCTGTCAGGTAAACTTGGAACTACAACTCCCAAAATTCCCCACGGTCGAGGAGGAGGGGCTGTAGCCGCCATCCTCTCTCGGAGAACACCAGGCCAAAGACGACTCCTTCCTTCCGATTCGTCAGTTTGCGCTTTGACCGCCCCCCCACTCCTCCTCAACTCATTACCCTGCCTCTTCCTCCTCGGCTCGCGAGTCGCGCTCGCCTCGTGCCGGGTCACGTGGGCCCTCCGCCCTGAGAAACATCCCCGCCTCCTCCTCCTCTCCTCCTCCTCCCCCTCCCCTTCCTCCTCTCTGGGTCCGTTCCCTCATCTACCCTCCCAGCCGCGCTTCCGGCGGTAGGTACCGTCCGTCCCTCTTCCTCCCTCCGCCGCCAGCTGCGCTTCCGGCGGTAGGTAGAAATGTATTTGATTCCTCTTTTCGGAGCTTGGCGAGGGGTGTTGGGGGTGTCGTTCCCGTCCGCTTCTTTCTCGACGCGACGGGGCGAGGGTGGCGGTTTCTGTCTTCTCTTGCTCGAGCCGGGGAAGAGGAAGGAAGGAGGGACGGAGGGCTGCCCGTTCCTTTCTCCTGGTTGACTGCGGCCAGTAACTGGGGCAGTGCAGTTAGGAGAGAGAGAGACCTTTGCAGAGCTGCGTTAGGTCGGCGGCCGGGTAGAGGGAAGAGTTGTTTTGAGTGTGACGAGGAGGCAAAGAAATAAACAGCCTACTTCGGCTACGGAGAAAATGAACGAGGAACAACCTTCCCTACCTCCCTTTTGCTGAGAAGCTTCCTGGCTGGGCCTGGTTTTGGTCCGTTTGTAGAGCAGAAAAAGGGGAAGGGGGAGCAAACTCCCATCCCTTACAATTTATCGCAAGGCAGGACACTTCTGCTAGTCGCCAAACCGGCGGCTTTCTAGCTGACATCTGATCCATCGTGATTATAGGAAATGGCCCGAATTTGATCTGACCATCAGAAGTTAGAATCCACAACATCCTCCTCCTTGCTTGTAAAACTTCAAGGAATCCCTGAAACTGTTTAATAATTTGTTTTGTTAGATTCTCCCACTTTGCTTTCCCCCACTACCCCCCCCCCAACTTAACTATGGAAGACTTCTTTATTTCCTCAGCATCGTTAGTCTGTCCCCCCGTCCCGCCCCACCGGATTTTCTTTAAATAGTTTGAAATCAGTTGCTGGGGGAACCTTATTTCTCTCTGCCCTAAACTCAGCCCTAACATCTGTTCCTTGAACTCTTTCCAGAGAAATGCAGAATCGGATAGTTGTAATCCGGTCAGAATTTAGGTATGGCTTTTTACCGTCTTCATAACAGCTCCTTTCATCTTTTACTCCATTGTGCTGCCCCATTGCTTCTCCATAGTGCAGTTGATATCTCAAAGAACAGATCTGTAGATATATATAGGAGCCTGGAGCCTCATTGAGACACATACTGATACCTCAAACTCTTGTTTTCTACTTGTTCGTATATTGTTGTGTCTTCCATCCGTCTCTGTTTCCAACTGAAGGTATCTGCAAACAGTATGTGTAATATGTGGCCTTTCCCTTGACGTAACAATTTTCATAATGTAGACTGGGTGTTGATCATAAGCTGACTTTGTATAAATATACAAAAGTATGAAGGCTATTGCATTGTAAGCCGCCCTGAGTCTCCGGAGAAGGGCGGCATATAAATAAAATTAAATAAAAATAAATAAATAAATCATCTGAAATATGTGCCTATTGAGTAAATTTTGGATAGCCACTTGCTGGATGCATTGTGACAGCGGGATATATTTTCTGCTGTATATCTCATTATATGTAGGATCACATTTAGACAGCAGGTATATGACACAGACCCACACTGGAGCTGATGTTAATTCTAGTTCAAATTACGTGAAGAGCCCTAATTGACAACAATAAGATGCTAGAAAAGTTCTAACACTCTGATTTCTGCATGTATTTCCCCAATTTACCAAGAAATTATGTCCTTAAATCTGGTTTTAAGAGTTTGTTATTTTATCAGAATTGATAAAAATGTGTACCCAGTGAACATAATAATCCAGCATGAATCATGTTGCTATAGGTTTTAACAGGGAAAAGGTTTATTTTTCATTTTTGTATTTACTCGGCTCTGATTAAAATGAAGTGTGGTAAAAGATTGTGATAAAAAAACTTCCTTACAACATCTCATTGTCAATACTGTGACAAGTAGGCAAATTGTTGTCCTATATTAGTACTTGGCAAATCCAGTTTGAAAAGACTAAAAATCAATACTTTGCTTCATAGTAAATCCTTGCCCCCAAAATTTTTAATCCCGCAGTTGTATTTTGGAAATGTAATGTATTAAATTAGTCTATAGGTAGTCCCCTACTTACAACAGTTCATTTAGTGACTGTTCAAAGTTATAATGGCACTGAAAAAAGGGACTTATGACCATTTTTCACACTTACCAGCATTACAGCCTCCCCATAGTCATCTGATCAAAATTCAGATGCTTGGCAACTTGTTTATATTTATGATCGCTGCAGTGTTGCAGCAACCTGAAGGTTTTGCAACCTTCTAAGAAGGAAAGTCAATGGAAAATCAGATTCACTTAACCATGTTACTAATTTAATAACTGCAGTGTTTCACTTAACAACTCTGGCAAGATAAGTTGTAAAATGGGGCAAAATTCTTTTAAGAAATGTTTCGTTTAGCAACAAAAATTTTGGGCTCAATTGTGGTCATAAGTCAAGGACTACCTGTATTATGATTTAGGCAGGAAATTGTGGCTAAAAAAAATCATTGTTTACTTTGCAAATGAACCCACTAAGTATTGTAGAAGTGAAGGAGCCCATATCTATGCCTATTACACAAGTGTTGGATTTGGAATTCAAAATTTGGGATTATTAATTTTGTGAATATTTATCATTTGAACAATTAATATTGATAGTAAGAACTATGTCATTGTTATCTGTTGATTGAATCTTGAAATCATATGTAATATAATTTTAATAAGCCTTTGTCTAATGTAGCATTGGATTTCATTTAAATAACAGATCATAATGATGAACATTCAGGTTGTTTTAAAATTTTAGCTTCTTTTTAGTGCAGTGGTTAAATTATAAAATTTGGCAATATGAAAATAGTAGAAAGACATAAATTTATTATATGATTATGCAATTCAATGTGGTTTATATATGTATATATATACCCACAGAGAAAGAGAGGTGTGTATGGTGTAAGAGAGAAAGATAAGCTTTTAAATACTATATTATGTATTATATCTCAAATCCATAAATTATAATTCTAGTGATACATTCAGACAATGTCCAATCTCATACTCAGATAATGATTAAATAAAAATGGTCTTTTGAAGTATATTTCATTCAGTAAGGTAAAGTATTTCAGTCTCCTCTGAATTGTTAATTTTCATCTAAAAAATAAAAATAATAAAAAATATTTGGGTGATATTCTTAATTTTTGTCCTTTAAAACTTTAGATTTTTTCATGAAGGATATTTCATTGCAACACTTATTGAACTGACTATAAGAAGTTATTAATGTAATTATTTTATCATTACTTTCCCTGATTTTTTAAACTTAGCATTTAAAATAGAATAAACTAAAGAATTTCTTGATCTTTTTAACAGTTGCTGATATGGTGTTTAAAGTGTTGGGAGACTGAAGTTCATGTCTACACTCACTCAGAGAAGCTCAATGATTGACTTTGAGACAGCTTCTACTTCTCAGTTCACAGGGTTGTTATTGTAAAATACAGAGTGAAGGCAGGATAGAAATCTAATAAAAAAATAAAGATGAATCAGTTTAGCCATATATGTCTTCTTAAAAATATGAGAATAGAACCATCTAAATGGACATTGGTAATTTTTGCTAGGCACGATTAGTTAATGAAAAGTATAATTCTATTAAAATGTTTTGTCTTTGTTTGTAGATGCTGTTCTAGCACTGAATGCAGAATATTAATTATCTCTGGCAAATTTCAGACTTCTGTAAGTGTGAATCTTTTGGTCTTTTTCAAAAGACACACTGTTTTGGCGCCACATGAGGGATCATGAGCAAAATGACAAGGTATGTATCTCACTTAATTTGGAAAAAAATACTGAGAAAATTGATACAAAAAAGTGCATATGTTGTTCAATTTCTTCATAAATCAAATTTCAAGATTCTTAATTTTGCAAAATATTTGATTTATGGAATTTTCTTTTTCCTTTCCCTTATATGTATTTGAGAAAAACAGGGAAAAAAACCCCTCATTTTATAAGAATATTTTATTCCAATTTTAGCAATGACAAGCTCTTAGATATTGTACTATCCTTTGAGTGTTTTTCTGAGTTAAAAAACAATGCCACAAATGCTTAAACTTTGTTTATAATTTTTTCCCTACCTATAGACCAGGGGTGTCAAACTCCCGGTGGCATCATGTGACGTATCAGGACTTTTTTCCCATTCTCTAAACCGGGCATGGGTGTGGCCAGAGCGTGACACATCCAGCCCATGGGCCGGGAGTTTGACATCACTGCTATAGACAATTTATTAAGATTATAGAACAATATATTTGTTGTAAAATTTATACTGGAAATTAGAAATCTGAGATTATAGAAAGAGAATATTTTAAAAGGAAATATTTAAAGTTCACTGGCATTATAAAAATAGTTTGATAATAGGGATTATTTCATGTAGACTTCAGGGTATCTACATGCAGATGGTTTATAAAACATGCTTGTATATAAAGTTATATACACACTGTACTGTCAAGGATGAGACTTTAAAATAATTACTTTGTATTCCCTCCTTTATAGGCCTATTAAATTTACTTTTCATTTTTCTTTTTTATAAACAGCCTCATCAGTGTGACCAGTGTCCAATGTCATTTAATGTTGAGTTCAATCTTACATTGCACAAATGTACTCACAATGGGGAAGATCCTATGTGTCCTGTTTGCAACAAAAAATTCTCAAGGGTGGCTAGTCTTAAAGCTCATATTATGCTTCATGAAAAGGAGGAGGTAATTATATTTATTTTTAAATATTTGTACAATATGAGTATTTGAAGTTAAGGTGTCTATTTTGACATAGTCCTTAAATTGTTCTTAATATGTAAGAAAAAAAAGAATATATTTCTAATTTTAATAAGAACCTAATATTTTCTTTTACTAAATTTCTATTTATTCTTAAATAAAATTAATAGTACATGCACAGCTTTTCTTCTGTCTTACATCAAAGGCATTTCAGCATCATAAGCAGAGATAATATATCTGACTTTATGTCAAATAGCTTTCGATTTAACCCCAGCTATGTAACTATGATCTGGTTTTTCCCTTTATATATTTTGGTTCGGTTGATTCCAATTTGGAATTAAGATTCAAATTGATGTATTGTGATTTGAGTTTATAAAATTAGGTTTGAAAGTATAGTTTCAGCATCAGAATGGTTATTAGGGGAGTGAATGCAGGCAACTGTTTGTAACAGTTCATAAATAATGCAAGATCATATTGACAATATTATTTCATATTGAAAATTTTTATTTCCCAAGCTACATATCTAAAAGCATATTTTTATGTATATCTAAACTGCAAAATGTTATGAAATTCAAGTACATCCTTGACCAAAGTACAATTGGGTAAATCATGTGATTCGTTGGATTTTATAAATAGATCAGTACTGTACATATTGTAGTTTTGAGAAGGTTTTACAGATTTGCTTTATAACATCAGATAATGAAGTCCTGCATTTAGTGGGCCTTTAGTTTGACATTGATGAAGGGGTAAGAAAAGATTCGATAAATCCATTTACACATAGTCCTCAAATTTCAAGCACAATTGGGAATGGAATTTCAGTCATAAGTTGTTGTGGTCATAACTTGAGGCATATGATTAAACTCAATTTTATGGCCATTTTTATGATAGTTAAGCAAATAACTTGATTGTTAAGCAAGCCACATGATTATAAGTGCAAACCCATTTTATCCAATGGGCATTTTTTGCCAGAAAATGGCAAAAAGGTATTCCAAAAGACAATCATGTGACTGCGGGAGGGGTGCAGCACTCATAACTTTGAAGACAGGTTGTAAGTACCTTTTTTTTAGAGTCCATCATAACTTTGGTCATTAAGTGACTGGTTGTAAGTTGAGAATTATGGTACCTATAACTCTGCTGGGTTTTCTAATTTTTTAAAAAATTGTTCACTTTCCTAAATGTCATAAAATATACTTACACATTTCCAGAAGGTAATCAATCTGACATTACCTTTACAGAATCTCATCTGTTCAGAATGTGGAGATGAGTTCACTTTGCAGAGCCAGTTGGCCCTTCATATGGAAGAACATCGCCAAGAGCTGTCTGGAAGCAAAACCCATATCTGTAAAACCTGTAAGAAAGAGGTTGAAACTGCTTCCCAACTAAAGGAACATATGAAAACTCACAACAAAATAAGGTGAAAATCGTCGATTCTTTACATATGTTCACAAGTAGGTTAAATGATAATAAACTGCTCTGGTTGACTTACTGTGCTGTGTCATTCTCAGACGCATGGCTGGATGATTTTTAATAGTTCTGGAAAAGCCCCAGATTTCATATCTTGTGATTTTTAACATCCTGGGGCAGGGGAAACAGATTATATCCTATGATGGCAGGGAATGGAATTGAAAGCTTGCTACCCCCAGATTTCTGAGGATATGTTTTGTCCTGCTTATAATCAGAACAGAAAATGGAGGATATGTAAAGAATGCAGCAATTTATCCTTTGTTAATAGGAAAGTTTTTACTGATGTCCTCAATCAGTAAAAACCTTTCCATAACAAAGGATAAAGAATTTGGGAGTGAAATAACCTCCTAGTATTTATTGGAGTGAAGAGCTGACAGGAATACATCTTTCAGTTTAAAAAATGAATTTATGAAACAGAGAACGTTTCCTGTAAAGGTTAATTGCAATTTAGATACCTTACTTATACTCTTAGGCCCAGTTTATACATTCGCTGGGGCATGCATTCCAGCAGTGTCCGTGTGGAGCCCAGATGCTCAGTGGTTTATTATGTGTGGTCTCCGCTACCTACATTTCCCCCCTTTTCTATGTGTAAAAAATTGGCTGAGAACTAGTCTGATGTAGCAAATTCCCTACTCTTTATCTCAGATACTGTAGACCAGGGCTGTCAAACTCCCAGCCTGCGGGCTGGATACGTCACATGCTGGCCACGCCTACGCCCAATTTAGCAAAGGGGAAAAAAAGTCTCGGTGCGTCACGTAACACCGCCGTGAGTTTGACATCCCTGCTGTAGACAGCATTTCTTCTTTCTATGAAGGACTGGCAGTGTCTCTCAATCCAGTCCCACTGCATGTATTTCAACAAGGATGACAGCTTGGTTGGGAGACATTTTAATGTATTATGTAAACTTTAATTCATTAATCAACAAATTTATTGGTTAATTATGCATTTGGGGTTTTTGTTTGCTAATGTACATATGTCAGATGCATAATCTTAGTAAAGGTACTCCATATAAGAATTCCTATTTTAATATGGCGTTTGTTATCTGCACTTTCTTTAAATTAGAACATCTCTTTGATCAAATAGAAATGTAATTGCAGTCTTGAATAGCCCAAGCTTTCTGAACATTGATAGAAAAAAAATGATAAAAATTAAGATGATCACTGTTTTGGCACTAATAGTGTAGAATTTGTTGCATTTTGTTATCGGTATCACAGATAATGCTTATTAGAAAAAAAAATTGCTGGATAATTGTGATTATATATTAATAACAAGGTACCTATTTTACCGTATATCTTAATTGTAATTACTTAATTGTTGATTTTGTGTATTAATAGTGGAAACAATAACAAAACTAGTTTACCTTAAGATCTGTTGATGATTGCATGGTTAAAATAATGTTTCATTGTTTTTATGTTCATAGGGTATCAAATACCAGGTCATATAATAGAAATATTGACCGAAGTGGGTTTACATATTCATGTCCACATTGTGGAAAGACTTTCCAGAAACCAAGTCAGTTAACACGACATGTTCGAATACACACAGGTAAGGTGAACAAATGCATCAAACATGTATTTGAATTCGTTGGTAGCCCTATGAAATACATTTTTCTTTTTCTTTTTTGCTTTGTGTGTATGGGTAGGTAATATGGTTTTTTAAAAAATCAAGTAATGTCTTGCTAGTTCTTCATAAAAAAGAAAGCTTAAAAATTATCTGGCACAGATTTTATTTACAAAACGTAAATATCCACATTTTACCACTGAGTAATCCTTAGAACAGATGAGGATTATATGAGTGAGTTACATTGACAATGCATGCCAATATTCATTTCCCCCTTCGCTGAAGGTAAACCTCTGAAGTAATGAGCCTCATTTGTTTGTGGAAATCTTCTGTGGTCAAGATTATCGTATATGGAAAGCTCACATGAATATAAAAGAGACTTCCCACTGCAGATGTTAATTTTCATTATTGAGAGAATGGGGCAATTGAAATTTTGTCTATAGCAATCTTTGGTTTTGTCTGCTTCAGACAAGAAATTTTTTGCAAGAAATCAGCATTTCGGTTTTCAAAATTGTAAATATATACTGTGACAAGTATAACATAAATTTGAAGCAGTGCAATAACTGTTACGATTTTTGGCAAATTTACTTTCAAATTTATCAATAAAGATATTTTAAAAAGCTTTCAGTCCTACAAATCTTTGACAATCATTTTTTTTCCTTTCCCCCCAACATTTTAATGAAATTTGGTAATAGCACAGTAAGACTTTTTAGATGAATATTAATGAAAGGGTAAGGGAAAAAAATGAAAAATCTTTCATTGCAAAAAATCCTTGGAAAAAATATCAGAAAATAATTTAATTAGCTTCTCAGCAAATTCCAGAGTGCTGAGTTTTTCCATGTATGTCCTTCCTAAACAGCTCTGTGCAAATCATATCTATCTGTTTGCATAGGGATTGCATTCAAAGGATTTTGGGAAATAAAACTCCACGCACCAGAAGGATTAATGGTGCCTGATATGTGACTCCAGCCCATATATTCCCATTAAAGAAAAAAAATGTCAGGCAAATCTAAAGTTAATTTGTTGGCATAAATCTGGTCAATTTTCCATCTATCAATAGCCACTATAATGGCATAGGACAGTGGTGGCAAACCTATGGCACACGTGCCAGAGGTGCACGCAGAGCCCTCTCTATGGGCATGTGAGCCGTCGCCCCAAGTCAGCTCTGCCGTGCATGCACGTGCGCCTCCCACCAGCCAGCTGGTCTTCGGGTCTCTGCCGTGCATGTGCAGAGGGGGGCGCATGCGCATTGCATTTTGGGGGTTCGCGCACGCATTTGGCACTCGGCCCGGAAAAGGTTAGCCATCACTGGCATAGGATGAAAATAACCTGTTGAGTTTGCAGCTTAAATCATTGTATATTCTTTTAACTATGCAGGCTTTTTAGAGATTTCTTTTTTCCACTTCCCTAACGCTGCCTTTATTGATGAGAAAGTATTTCTTTGTTTGATGTGTGCATTGTTTTAGGTGAAAGGCCATTTAAGTGTAGTGAATGTGGAAAGGCTTTTAATCAGAAAGGTGCATTGCAAACCCATATGATCAAACACACTGGTGAAAAACCGCATCCTTGTGCCTTTTGCCCTGCAGCCTTTTCTCAGAAAGGCAACCTTCAATCACACGTTCAAAGAGTACACTCAGAGGTAAATCACACCGTTGATTTCAGTGATGTGGAAATTTATTACTTTCTTTTGTTTTAATTTTGTTAGTAACATTCTGGGTTTCCAGGATTTTTCAAGCAACCACAATATTGTTTGCTACTAATTTGAATTTTACACTGCGTTCTTTTATTTTCCGTGCATAAAAGGATGTTTCTGGGGAAAACAAACAAATAGACCATAATTAAATTAAGGTGAAAATAGGGAGAAACGTTCTTTGTTACAGTAAAACTTTCCTTGTTTGGGGTCGATGGCTGTCCATTAAATCCAAAAGCCAAATGTTCTTTGTATCATTACGTAATTGATATTTTATAGGTTTTATGTCAATTTGTATAATTCGCACTATGCAATATGTACTTGGACATTATTTTGAAAATGAAATTTGAACACAAGTTTAAGGTGTCACATCCAAATTCTACTTAATGAGGGTCTGTCAAGTCAAGGTGTCACTGTACAAATAGTCTTTGTTTAGCGACTGCCTTGTTCTGTGATCATTTGCAGTTACGATAGTGATAAAAAAGTAATTTTGTAACCAGTCCTCACATTTACGACATCAGGTCTATAAAGCTGATCTGAAAGCTGAAGTAAGATCATAAGCACAATTATGGTTTCATTTAGCAACTGCTTTGCTTAAATGACCAAGTTGCGGACCCTAATTGTAGTCGCTAAATGAGGATTACCTGTACATTATTTTTACTCCTGGAATTTCCCTGTATATTTCTTGCCCCCTCTTGCAATGTATCTTTCTTGGGTGCTCCTATATATGGTCAGGTAAATGAAGAGTTTGTTTGATGGCAAGCCTACTGCATCCTTTTCTATTTATGCTATTATGTAACATGTATCTACAAGAGCTTGCAATATAGTGCCTGGGAAATTTTTGGACCCTGAATTTTTCCATTCTCATGATAAGTCTTTTTTGTTGCTGGATGGTGACTGCCATATCTCAGTTGGGAATGGGATAACTTGTCACAGCCAACTTGCTGTAGTAAACTCATTGCGGCCAACTCACCACAGGCAACTTGGCGCAGGACAACTCACCAGGAGACATCTCGTCGTGGAACAATTTAACAATTCTATTTCATTATTTAAAATAATTTAATAAGACTCACCTTATTTTGGGGGGAGGAAAATAAGAAAAAAAAATTCTGCTTGAGAGGCTCTCTATTTGGAAGCCTCCAAAAGGGTGGGGGCTGGCGGGTGGGTGTGGCTACATTTGGTATATAAGACGCACCCAAATTTTCACCCTCTTTTAGGGGGGGAAAAGTGCATCTTATACTCCGAAAAATATGGTATTTTAATTTTTGCCATTCACATTTCATTCTGTCACTCCTTCTGCATCCTTTCTTTAATGATTCTATTCCACCATGTCTTTGATATTAGTGTAACTCTTGTCCAGCAGTGAGTTGTTTTGTGGCAGGATGGCCATGGTGAGTTGTCCTGCAGCAAGTTGGCTATGGTGAATTTTCATAGACCCTCTCAGATAAATGTGAAGTAGATACTGCAATACTGAAGCTAGCCTTCTTTTCCATGCATCATGCTTTTTCAAACCCCTCTGTCTTTGATCACAGCATGCTTGACAGTCCTGCAACTCAAGAGCGAAAGAGATGTTTTATCACATAGGATTGATTTTATTTAAATTATTTTCAGAATAAAACCAATTATAACAAAATAGTGTATATTAAGTACCCATGTAATAATTTTTTGTACATAAGAATATATGTACTAATGTATATTCTTTCTTTTGTTTCTAAAGGTAAAGAATGGCCCTATGTATAATTGTACAGAGTGTAGTTGTATTTTCAAAAGTTTAGGCAGCTTAAATACACATATCAGCAAGATGCATATGAGCTCCACACAAAACACAACAAACTCTACGACAGAAACAGCTCATATTACAACGGTAACTTTTATATTCTAATATCTTTGCCCTCTTGCATTATATTGTGTGCTATAATTTTGCTTAGATGGTACAATACACTATATACTATTAGATCATGTATAAATGTACAGAAATTTTATTATTACTTTGCTTAAAAAAGAAACCCTTTCCACTGATTGTTGAAGTGACATATGCAAAGTGACCCTTCAAAGAGCTGTGGGGAAGGGGAGTGAGAAAATACTTTTGTGAACTTTTGTAGAATTTTAATGCAGCTTCAAAATGTTCTTCTAAAACTAATAAAAAGTCAAAATGAGCCTGCTAGAAAATAGTTATTCTTCATGTCCACAATAGACTAGTTTCACAATAGGGAAATTATTTGCTTTTCTTGGTATTACTTATAAATGTTTTTACAAAGCAGAGTTTTTAGAGCATTTTCTCTTAATTAAAACCATCTTCATGACCCAGTAAATATTTGCAGAATATATAAATGTGCTAACTTTTGCTTCAAGGGATGTTTTTGACCTCAGCTGAAAGCCTTACTCCGCTTTAATAGCAGTCTGATAATTTTTTCATGTTGCTACTGATTTTGATCAGAACATACCAATAGAAAAAAGCAAACAGAAATTTTCTTGGTATTCTTTGACCAGAAGTACAGACACATAAAAAAACCATTTCAGTTTTCAAATAATAATAATAATAATAATAATTGGCACTTATTAGTCATGTCTTAAAGAAAAGCATGTTAATGTTTTTTCATCCTTAAATAAATAAATATTCAATAATTTCAGTCAATAAATTCTCTAGATATTTTATATCAGGACTTTAACAGATTTATCCTAACATAGTCCTAAATTAAACTAATTCTGAAATTTATTACTTTACCATGTTTTGTTTTGAAAGGTAGATTTATATATACATACATACATATATATATATATATATATATTTCTTAAAATAGGATTCGGTGGCTCAGCCATTGACGTTAACAACAGTTAATTTACTGCAGACTGTGGACAATAAATGGAAAAATGTAAGTATTCAGCTTCTAACCTTAACGAGGTATTATTATTGTTGTAAAATCTCATAAGGGACTCATTGCAGAACTTTTTATATATTTCATGTATTCCACATAATTGTCTCAGGAAGATATAGTTATCCTTGAGAGATTTTAAAGGACTTTATGGTATTTGTGAATTTGCTGTTATCAAATAGGGATAATCTTGTGCCACTTACAGGAATGCTGAGTGATCTACCAACCCTCATAACTGGAGTATATATTGAGCATTCTTCCATTGCAATTTAGCAGCAAAGAGGAGATTAGCATGGCTATTCATGACATTACTGGATGCCTATTTAAAACAAAAGTCAAATGTAATCCAATAGAAGACAAACACTGCCAAAATCATGCTCAAAAAAGTATGTGGACTTCAGATGTAATAGCCAATATGAATACCAAAAATTCCAGAAAGGCCAGAAACAGATTATCTAGCAGACACCATTGGAATCAGCAAGGAATAAAATGATCCTGAAAATAACCAAAACTAGACATGAAATCAATAGTTATTTGTAGCTTACAAGAAGATTAAATGTATTGCATAGCTGAGATTTTTTTTAACTTTGTTTTTCTGCTTTTACTTTTTCACAAAGTGCCCTATGCAGTTAAAATAGTTAAAATGTGAAGCTGAATAAATTACAGGGTAGGTGTAAAGTAACACATTAGGGAACTTCTAATCAGCACACTTAGAATATATTTTTAAAGTAATAGGTTGGAGTAATAGGTAGGAAGGTTCTTGCAAATAATTAGCTGTTGTGAAATATTAACAAATCAGCAACAATGCACTCAGAGGTACTTCAGCAACAGAGCACTTATGGCAGCATTCTGTAGAACTTGAAATTTCTGAGCTATCTACAGAACCAGAAAGTATGCCAAGTACAGAAAATCTTAAAAATTATGAATCTGCTGTTCCAAGGGAAGAATGTTCGTTTACTTATCGATTTGTGTGCTCACAATTCCATTCCAGCTCATGGCACTTAACAGTTAGAACAGGTATTTTTATTACAGTCCCAGAACAATAAGGACTGGTTGTTCTATTGGCAGAGAATTATGCTTGTGGTTGCTTACTATTTATTTATACATTTTACCGGGTTTCTATAACACTCAGCTCAAAAGATTCAGTGGCTTATACTCCTCATTACACTAAGTAGTATGTATAATAAGAATTTGAAAGAATATAAAAAGCAAAATCCAAGAAAACAATAAATCTTACCTGTTATCATTTTTTAAAATTTGGGTTGTGCATGTAGGCCATCACTGATTTTATTACCTTTTTAGACACAGATAATATTTTTTATTGCTAGTAATTGTTCAGCTTTAACAGTATCCCCACAAACATTTATAATGGAATGAGCCTAAAGTTACAGGGCACTAGAATAGTTACATTTCATAAAATATTTTCTCACAGCAGAACACTCATGCTATTAAGTCTCCTTCCATTATTTTAAAGTTATTAGATTACATGGTGTATAAAACAGTACGTGTGCCTTTCTTGATTTTGTTATGCAATAAAGCTCCTCCAGTTAATGAACTGGCCTTTTTTTGCGGGGGTGTGTGTGTGTGTAATTAATTCAGTCCTATATGCTTTTTTAAAAATAATACGTCTCTGTGAAAATTTTCATGTTTGTGAAACATGTTTGAATTTAACATTGCAGAAGAAGTGCCTTGGTAAGGTAAAATTAATGTTTTTGTCCAGCTTTTAAATATTGCTCCTTGCTTGTGGTTGGATTATTAAACAGTATGGTTCAATTTTATTTTAAAATATCAGTTTAATTCCAAATGTAATACCTAACGTGTTTGCAAATCACATTTGTATACTCACAAATGACTTATCCACAGGCAGAAAATCCAATAACTCCAGCTGCAGGACATCAAGGTCAGCAATCAGTAACTGATGTCATTCAACAACTGCTTGAATTGTCAGAGCCAGTGGAAAATAATCCATCCCAGCCATCTAGTCAGCAACTCAGTATGGCTGTGGGAATCAACAGAGATATTTTGCAGGTAGGGTAACCTGTTTGGAATCCTCACCTTGTCTTTTAACATATTGCAGTCTCCTTACTTGGAACAAAGGAATAATCAAAGCATCCCAGACTAATTTCTCTCTCACGTGGATTTAGGAAATGCTTTGCCTATGGAGATTCTCAATCATCCAGGTCATGGTTGTCCCGAAGGTGCTTTTCCAAAAGGCAACTGGATCTTCTTGAGTTTTTTCGGTTCTGAAAAAGCTTCTTAGATGAGAAGTAAAATGTTGAGGAAAAAAACCTAATAAAGTCAAGTTGCTTTTTGGAAAAGCACCTTTGGGACTTTGGCAGAGGTGCTTGAAATTCAGACTGCTCCCGGTGGCTGAAAACAGGACTAAGTTGTGATTGTGATTATTTTAGGAAGGAAAAGTGCTGAATGCCCACAGGAGCATTATCCTCACTCAAATATTGCTACTTAAATGCTGTTTTCTTACAGGAATGCCATTGGCAGCTGTTAGTACTTCTTCCTACTGGATTCAGGGTTTTCAAAATACCTGTGAAACTCCAGTTTTCAGCATTAATATGACTATAAAAATATAAAAATGTATCTTACAAATAATGATATTATGTGACAAAATGTTGTTTAAAATGAGCAGCGGAACATGAATGAGGTGGCCATTTTTCTTAGTTGTTGAAGAACGAAACCTTTCAGCAAATTTCTAGTTGCTTCTGGGTTGAAAGTGTTAGAAGTAATGGTTTCCCTTTTTGGCCAACAGGGTTGTTACTTTTGTTGGAATCTAAATAGAGCTTCTCACTTTTACTATGCTTTTCTTACTTAGAGAATAGAGAAAACAGAAAGCTGTGAAGTGTTGAAATTGAGATAGAATTTGAAAGGGTGAAATAAATCAGGCAACTCTGAAAAACAAACCAGTTTAAAATATTCTTCTCTGTTTGAAAGTTCCACGTGAATCTTGCTCTCAGTTTAATTCATTATGTTTGTCTTAGCAAGCCTTGGAAAATAGTGGGCTATCCTCAATACCAGTTTCAGCAAACACCGACTGTGGTGAAACGAAGACTCCTCCAAGTCCAGAAGAAACTTCAGATGCTCAGAATCTTTCCGGCCATCAAGTCAACTCCAACAATACGGAACAAGTTAAAGAGCGAGACAACCCAGAGAAAGTAGATAAAAAAGAGAAAAGGGTTCTGAAGAAAAAATCCCCATTTTTACCTGGTAATGGCGAAAGGTTATTTCTGTCCACTACATTATACATAAGCATTATTTACTAGTATTTATGTTACCGTCATGTGTGAAAAGCTGGCATTGTATAGAATGCCTAGGAAATCTGTATAGAATGAATGGCGTTTTTAGGCAAAGAATGGAATGGCTGTTATTTATATATATATTTATATATATTAAGTGTTTTTCTATCGAGACACCTGGTCTATCCCAACATGTGGGAGGGGGCATTCTGCTCCCTTTCACCTCCAATCCAGGAGCCCTCAGGCAGTCGCATTCATGACAAACCATTTTATACCAAATTTATATTTTGCTGATAAGAAAGTCATGAAAAGGGTTAGGGTCAGAGTTGGGTTAGGGTTATTGACTTACTTGTTGCAACAAGGAAGACTAGAACGGCATTTTAGCAGGAGTATTTTATACTTTGCTGGTTTGCCTTTTGCCATTGCATAGAATGCATATGAAATGTGTGAAATATTAAGATTTCATACTTTGATGTCTCATTTGTTGGCATTCTATAAATTTCCTAGTATTCTGTAAAATGCAAATTTCACACATTTATAACAACATACACTATAAGCATTATTTAGCAATATGTAGTGTAGCATTATCACTGCTGGTTGCCTTTCTGTACAGTACTACAAGCTGAATATATCCTTTCTGTTCAATATTTGACAGGTTTCTAAAGTAAAAAAAGTCTCTATAGACATTGTGTTGTGTAACTATTTTCTGTTTAGAGCTAGCATATCTAGTAAATTGTAGGGTCAAGGCATACTGTACTGTAAAGGGCCATTCCTAGTCAATCTGACCTCTAAACAGGAGGGAAAAGGTGAAAAAAATAAGGAGAAAGCCCTCCCTTCTACCCCAGGTTCTATTCCAGACTGATGCATGCTAAGAGAAAGGGCAGTCTCCTCTAGATACAAAGAGAACCCTTAAAATCTGCTTAATCATTTGGAGAATGTTGTCAAAGGGTGTCTGTCCAGAAAGCTTTGCTGGCTGGGGAATTCTGGGAATTGAAGTCCACCAGGCTTAAAATTGCCAAGGCTGGAGACCCCTGCTCTAGAGAGATCTAGAAAAATAAAATCCAAGAAGAAATTCAGACATATGTTTACAGGAACTGCTGTCAGATCTGAAGTCAAACTAACTTACAGAACCCTTTACTTTGATTAATTCATAGGGTAGCTATAATAGTCTGTTTCACTGAAACATTATTCCTCTAATAGTGAGCAATTCAGTCTCCCAATTAATGTCACAGTTGCTTGATGACATTTGCCAAAATGTAACCTTAAATGCATTTCAATTTCCAGTCTTTTTTTCTTTCACAATTAATATGTCAACCTTTTCAGATTGTTTACTCTAACATTATATTTCAGGTTCCATACGCGAGGAGAACGGAATACGATGGCATATTTGCCCATACTGCTCTAAGGAATTTAAAAAACCCAGTGATCTTGTACGGCATATACGCATTCACACTCATGAAAAGCCATTCAAATGTCCACAGTGTTTCCGGGCCTTTGCCGTGAAGAGTACTCTCACAGCACATATAAAAACGCACACGGGCATTAAGGCTTTTAAGTGTCAGTACTGTATGAAGTGCTTTTCTACCTCAGGAAGTTTGAAAGTACATATTCGCTTGCATACAGGTAAAATCTTGCAACTGGACTTCTAATGTTTTGAAGCCCTGTTTATGTTTAATCTTAGCAAAAAAGAAAAATGAAAATTTTCTGTGTCATAACCCTATTTGGTTGTCAGCTGTGTTCAGATCAAACATAGTAAAGCAGGACCAACAGTGTCATGTTTTCATTGTGAAATATAACTCTTGCTTTCGTATGTTAAATTTAATATACGTCAACCCAGAAAGAAAGGACCAATAGAACTATAAATTGTGTACTATTGACTTTCTCTGGGTTCATATTACAGTGTTTGTGCAGACAAGTGGTGGAGACTTTGGATCCAATTTGGCTACTGTGGAGCCTTAAACAACGCCTTATTTAAAATGTCTATGGAGATTCTCAGTTGTTATGATTGTCCCAAAGGTGTTTTTCCAAAAGGCAGCTGGACTTTTTTGGAAGAAAGTCTGATTGCCTTTTGAAATAACTAAGCTCCAGTTCATGCTGAATAAACTAAATTATTTATATTTCTTAAATAGAAAACTATCTTTAGATAGATTTTTACTCCAAAAGCATTTTATTAAAATAAATTCGATAAAAATAAAAAAAAATATTTATTTAAATAAAAAAATCTGATTTTTTTTTAAAATCAATTTTTGTCTACCCTGTCTCTCGTGATCCTACAAGGCCATCTATGTCCACATGCTGGGGAAAGCAGGATTTGTAGTATTGTAAGTTAAATTTTAAATAGTAGAAATTTTTTAAGGCAAAGCTTTTGAATGAGATAAGCATTATTTAATAAGATTATTTACCTTATCTTTTTACCTATCTATTTTTAGAAGTTGGAATAAAGACGTAATCTCTTTGTCTTTTGTAGGTATTAGACCCTTTGCTTGTCCACACTGTGACAAAAAGTTTAGAACTTCAGGTCACAGAAAGACACACATTGCTTCTCACTTTAAACATACTGAACTGAGAAAGATGCGGCATCAGCGGAAACCTGCAAAAATTCGAATAGGCAAGAGCAATGTGCCAGTACCTGATATTCCTTTACAAGAACCAATCCTCATCACAGATTTAGGTAAAGTGTATAACATAATTTTGCTGGAAAAAGATTTCATTATTTAATTAGAAGAGAGTAGAAGTGAAAGGAATGTTTACACTTGATCAAACTAGGTTCAGATAGTTTGAGAAAATATTCTTGCATGGTTTTTAATATTGTAGCTATGATTATGCAAGAAACTTATAATTAGAACATCTCCAAACTGTTTAAAACAAGCGGACTTATTTTCAAAAGAGTTAAAAAAGCTGTGCTAATTGTGACCGCTTAGAAAGTTTCCTCCATACAGATTATTTTCAAATGGTTTGCAAAGCCTTATTAAATATAAATACATTATATTGGAATAGGAATCTGCATTTTATCTGCATTTTATTGCATTTATCTGCAGTACTGATACACTAGAGTAAAACTGTTTTTTCATCGAGGGTATAAATTCAGTATGTTGTGCTGTATATAAGCTAAACTTCTTTCAGGAGACTTACAGATACACAATTTTATTAAAGGTTCTGTTTTTCAAAATTCAATGTAGGAAGATATAAGAAAATAATTATTCACATTTGTAAATATCTCCTGATATTTAAGCAGCCTAGTAAGTTTTAATAATTGGGCTATCTTAGTCTTGGATAAATTAATTGGTATTTTCGGTTGGAAACATATTCTTTTTTAAAAGGGTTCTTAAAATTGATACATAGGAATATTTCTAATGGTACAGTTTATAAATATTTTATTCACATAAATCAAAGGCTAGTGCCATGCTGCACCTTTGGAGACAAAATGGTGCTTCGGGGTGGGTGTGCTTACAAATGTAAAACCAGCCTTCAATTTCTTAAATATGTCTGGTTCCTAGACCTGCATGGAAGAGGCAGAGGACGTCCATGTGCTTCTAGAAAAGGCATGGCTGCTTTAAGAATTTGCTGCATTCATAAGCACAGGTGTTTGAAAGCTCCATTGTGTCTCTGAATCTGATACATTGAATAATGTCACTGCTAAAGTATTTAATTTTGAAAATGGATAATTGGTCTAGTACAATGTATTGCCCTCTTGAGAATTTTATATACATTAAGTAAAAAAAGTAATTATGAAAAAAGCATAATTTTCATTTCTGTTTAGGAACCAGAATATAATAAATATTGGAAGAATTATTATTATTTTTGCTTTAAAATAGTATTAATCTGCCATTCTTTCTACAGGTCTTATTCAGCCAATCCCAAGGAATAGCCAATTTTTCCAAAATTATTTCAATAATAATTTTGTGAATGAAGCAGACAGGCCATACAAATGCTATTAC
The DNA here is from genome assembly GCA_012654045.1 of Ptyas mucosa. Lineage (NCBI taxonomy): Eukaryota > Metazoa > Chordata > Lepidosauria > Squamata > Colubridae > Ptyas > Ptyas mucosa. The sequence continues at coordinate 12,534,467 of WNWU01000003.1, read as the reverse complement.
TGTCACAGAGCTTATAAGAAGTCTTGTCATCTTAAACAACATATCCGGTAAATTCTATTTAAAAATAGAATGTTTTGAATTATTATAAAAATTAAAGAAGAACAATTGGTTCTTTTCTTGTTTTTCAAGCTCCCTATTGCAAATCTTATTTTGGTAATTTCAAGAAATTCTCAGTATTAAAACTTTAAGACAGCACAATTGTGCTTATTTTTGTTTAACCAAAGAGAAAATAAAATTAGTACATATACATATATACAGTATATACCGTATATACTCGAATATAAGCCGAGTTTTTCAGCACGTTTTTCAGGTTGAAAAAGCTTCCCTCGGCTTATATTCGAGTCACGAAAAAAAAAGCCTTTTTAAAAGAAAACAAATGAGTAGACCCGTGTCTGCAAAAATAGAAAAAACAGCCCTTTCAGCTTCAGTATAGGTTAATTACCATAAGTTGTTTTGAAGAGCCTCCCGACCCTCAGCTGATTTGCTCTCAGCTGTTTTGCTAGCTGCAAAGAGGTGCAGATTTTTTTCCCCCCAAGCCATGCTGAAACGCGAAACTGAAAGTAAAGCAGGGTCTTTGCTGCAACCTGACAAAATGAGGCAGAGAGAGATTTCTTTTTCTTTTTCTTTTTCCTCACCAAAAAAGGTTGGTGAAAAACTGCAAACAATGGGAAATTTAGGGCAAAAGAGGAGGTTCAAGATTTTAAAACACAAAAGAAAAAAAAAGCTCTATTTAACTAGGGAATTGTAATAATTGAGATATTATTAATTGTATATTGTGTTGAAAGCAGAAATGGTTAAGTTGTGGTTTGGAAGAATATATGGGGGAAATTATTTGGTTTATTATTATTGGTAAATATAATTACCGGTAATTGATTTGTAAGAAATTGGATTGCATGGAAATAATTGGAATATTCATGTTCATATTGATTAATATACAAAAAAGATAGTTATATAACTAATTGATTTATATTAAAATGTTGAATTTGTATTGAACAACTGTAATATTACATAATTAACCAATGTGAGGATGGATATAAAAATAGATGACAATGGGAAGGGGTATAATATAGAATAGAAGTGAAAAATTGAATTTGATTAAGATTAGAGATGAGGATGAAGGGTAATATTGGTTTTTTTAAAAAAAGATGAGGAATAAATATGGCAAAAAGGAAATATAGAAATTGTAAACTTAAGTGAAATGACTAAACACTGTTTAAATTTGTGAACCGGCCAAATACTCTGTTCAAAGAAAATACATTGTATGTTTGTATGTGTGTTTCTAATTATTGCTATTTATTCATATTTGTTCTCTTTTATTCTTTAAAGTTTAACAATTCATTCTTTATCTTGATATCTTTATATTTGTTTGGGGTTGGTTTTCTTCCCTTTCATCTTTTTTATTGTACAGCAATCTTTCTTCTCAAATCTACCACCTCTCTCTTTGAGAAAGGGGGCAGAATGAGAGAGAGAGTGTGTGGAGGAGAGTGAGAGAGAAAGAGGGGGAGAGAGAAAGAATGAGAAAGAGAGGGGGAGAGAGAAATGGTGATAAGATAGGGCAAAAACGTAAAATGTGAGGACAGTCGTAAGTTCGAGGACTCGTCACAAGTGCGAGAACCAGTCAAAAATTACTTTTTCAGCCCTCTGAGTAGTCCATATGCACAAAAGGACTACCCAGAGGGCTGAAAAAAGTGATTTCTGACAGGTCCTCGCACTTTTGACCAGTCTTTTTTTATTTTGAAATTTACCAGTAGCCGCTGCATTTCCCACCCCCGGCTTATACTCGAGTCACTAAGTTTTCCCAGTTTTCTGTGGTAAAATTGGGGGCCTCGGCTTATATTCAGATCGGCTTATACTCGAGTATATACGGTATATAAAAATCATGAAGACTTATAGGGAAAAAAATGTTTTGGAATGGACTTTATAGTTCCCAGACTTGAATGCTGTTACACCTCTGTGAAGAGGTCTAAAACAGGCAATGCATGCAAGGAGACCTAGGCATCTTTCTGAACTAGAAGAGTTTAAGAATGGAAAAGATTTCAAAACAGGAAGCCTCTTATCTTGCTATAGAAAATGTGTTCCCTCTGCTAAAGATGACGTTACAAATTCTGCTGCACCTGTGAAATTCATTGTATTCAAAGACATGTCAATGCAAGGAAGGGGAGTTCTCAATTAACTGGACTTCAAGGATATACAAAAAATAGTAAAGGCAAAAGATAAACCCTTTGTGAGGACTTGAAATTTGCTGAGCGTAATTAGTGATAAATCCCAATTTGGGATTAAGAGGAGAAGAAAATAAGAGGAAAGGGAATGGAGTAAAAATTTTAACAGGAGACTGTTGCAGTTGCCATTTCTGATAACTTAGTTATGTCTCTCCTTTCCTCTTTTAATTGCTATTTCTTTAGTATTTATTTCCCTATCTGTTCCTCTGACTTTTTTCTTTGATTTGTTTCAAAGATCACACACTGGTGAAAAACCATTCAAATGTTCTCAGTGTGGAAGAGGCTTTGTATCAGCTGGAGTGCTAAAAGCGCATATTCGAACCCACACTGGATTAAAAGCATTCAAGTGTCTTATATGCAATGGAGCTTTCACCACTGGAGGGAGTCTGCGGAGGCACATGGGCATCCATAATGACCTTCGACCCTATATGTGCCCATATTGTCAAAAAACATTCAAAACCTCATTAAACTGCAAAAAACATATGAAAACGCACAGGTTTGTGTATCTTGAAATTCAATCCTGAACTATAATTAATTCCAACTGTTATACAGTGCTCTCTTGAAATTCTATGGGGCCTGTCAGTAAATTCAAGTTGTTGAAAGAAGTTTTAGGTCATTTTTTGAGACTGGGAACCTAGGTTGAATTACAAACAACTATTTTTAATGAGTAGATCAGTTTAAAAGTGAAAATACAGAATGAGAAAAAGCAAAAAATCTCATCACTTGTTTTTTAAATATATTTATTGTGGGCATAATATAGTAGCTAAGTATATTTCTGCTAATTAGGTAACTTCCTATTATTAACTCTAATTCCTTGTTAGTTTCTCTTAGCTTCATTAGTACTTTCAAGTTTATAGTATAGCAGAAGTAGAAATGTGGGCACGTTGGGGGAATTCAGGAAGTAGCTCAAATTATTGTGTTTTTCGGAGTATAAGACGCTCTGGAGTATAAGATGCACATTAGTTTTTGGGGAGGAAAACAAGAAAAAAAAATTCTGCCTCTGCCTACCAGCATCCATCGGTATTCATCTGGCTAGCATCTTTGCAGCAAACAGCCTGGTCAGCTTCAGCTCGTTATCGTAGCCTGATTCAGCATGAGCAGCTGATTGGCAGTTGGATCAGCCTCCTAGAATACTGCCAATCAGCTGTTCCAGGCTGTGGGGATTGCCACAGCCCATTGCCTCCTCCGTGTGTCGTGTTTTTGGTCCCCGTGCGTCGCGTTTTTGGCCTCCGCACACCCCATTTTAGACCCGCCATTGCTGCCGACCCCCACTGCCTGGAACCGGCTGTAAATGTGATGCGTGGAGGCCAAAAATGTGACATGTGGAGGTAGTGATTGGTGGCCTGTGGCAATCCCCGCAGCCTGGAATGGGTTTAAAGTGGGGCATGTGGAGGCCGAAAACACGACGCGCAGAGGCTGAAAACAGCTGGTGGGTGGGCGGAACTTCAGCAACATTCGGTGTATAAGACACACCATGATTTTCACATACTTTTAGGAGGGGGGAAAGTGCGTCTTACACTCCGAAAAGTATGGTAGCTATATTGAGTGATTTGATTATATTACATCAAGTTTGTGTCAGTTCTTGGGAACCACACATAAATAGATTTTCTCCATGATCTGTCCCCAACCTAATCCTTCGGGTCTGTCAGTTCTTTGCTTATTGCTGCTGTGATTGAGTCTATCCACCTTACTTTGATTGTCCTATTCTATTTCCTTCCACCTTTCCCAGCATTAAAGAAGAGCCTTGTTTAGAGACCTATTTCTTCGCATAATGCGTCCAAAGTTCTAATGTGTTGACATTGCAAAAAATGTTTCTTCCTTTTCTTCTAGGTATGAGCTCGCTCAGCAGCTTCAACAACATCAGCAAGCTGCTTCCATTGATGACACAGCTGTAGATCAGCAGAATATACATGTTTCTACTCAAATGCAAGTGGAAATTGAAAGTGAAGAGTTGCAGCAAACTGAAGCTGTTGCAACAGATCAGGAAGCTATTTTAGATTTAGAACAGCAGCAGGTTGTTGACACTGAAGAAGCCGGACTCAGACCTCAGTTGACTGATCAGTCATTAGGTCAAGAGGAAGGTAAACTACTGAGTGTACTAATTACAGGATTAAAATCTGCAGGGTTGTATCACTGATGGTGATATCAGTGAGCTAAGGTGTTAAATAAGCATTGTATTGCCTGGATCAAGGGTTTTCCTAAGAAAGGGGGATAAGTATATATTAAATTTCCAAATTCCAGATTTGGAATTTCTTTCTTAGCAATACTTTTTTGACAATTCAAAGATACTTTGAAGTTTAATAATAGTTAAGTGGCAGGGTTTTAAAAATATCAAAGTAGAAAATAATATTTCCTGTTTTACTTACCATCTTTTTCCAGTTAAAGTAACCCTCAATTTAATGGATTTTATTTGGGAAGCAACTTGGGAAGCAACAACCAGAATTTTTCTTATGTAGATATCTTTAGATTGATGTAAAAATACATATTGCGAGGATACCATTTGTCCACACAGTGTATATTTCTATGAAATATTATTCGCCATTCTATCCATGTGTGTCACTATTTTATGATGGATAAAATCACTTGGATTTAACAGACATCATGCTTTTCTCCATTAGCCTGTTAAATCAAAGATTTCTTTTTTGTTAAACAACTTCCGCAGTAACTGCTGAATTACTTAATGTCATTTCCTTTTCAAATATATATATTTAATTTCAGATAGATTTGTGACATCCCAGCATGCACTGCAAGAAAATATAAACCAATTTGAGCAGCAAACAATAGTACAGCAATCGTTTGATCAGCAAGGATTATCACAAGGTTGGTAAAGATACAGTCATTTTAAAGGTGTCAGCTTTATGAACAATTTATTTCAATTCCAAAATGTTATATATAGAAGGCAGTAAGAACTTATGCAGTCGCATTGCTAGAGGCTAAAGTCCAGTTATTTATTTATTTTTAAATTGCTAATCTGCGAACCTTAAAGTTTATCTTCTATGAGTTCCATCCAAAGGTAATCCTTTGCAGATGAAAATTCTGCTTCTGTTCTCAAAAAAAGAACAGAATAGAAGCTTCCAACGAGAAGTATGGTAATTTTCTATATTTCCCTCTTTGCCCCCCCCCCACCCCCCCCCCCCGCCAGCAGTGTTCTAAAGGTTTTCAGTCTTTGTGTACACTGAAATAGGTTGTGCTGGGGAGCTAGACTGATCTTCAGCAGCAATAAATTTGCATAAAATATAATTTGCTGCCAGCCTTTTGCATTTAGAATTAGAATGCATACTGAATCATTGGTGCAGTTTTTGCTTTTTTAAAAAAATAATAATTGTTATATTTGATCAAGGACCTTAAAATGCAAATACTAAGACGGAATAATTAAAAGTCTATATTGTACACAATTCCTATTCAACTTGGAATACCCTCTACAGATTTTCCATACTTTGGAGTTTCCTTGAAGTTCCTGGAGCCCTTCAGGAATTTTGAATTTCAGGTAGGTGTGTATGGACACATGTGTTTAAAATGGTGGACCCTATCCCTTTGTCTGGATATGTGTTTCATTCTTTCCCATTTTCCTTTCTGCTAGTCAAGAGAGGAAAATTCAGTTCAGGTCATTGTCTCTTTACTTCTTTGTTCTGATAGACAACATTGTTCTTAGGTATCACTTGTTGATTCCACATTACCTAAAAAACATTATTTGCTCTGTTATTAGATGATGGTTCAAGTTGGCACTTTTCTCCTGCTGTTTCCACAGTTCTCCTTTACATGTCATAGTTGCTCCTCCTGATGGACAGCTTTTAGATCCATAAGGTCAACACTCAGAAATAGCACATATTTGATGTGAGGAACTGTTCCTGGAAGAAAAAGGGAGCAGAATCATAAAAATGACTTCTGTTATAACTATGGTTGTTACATTATAACCTTCAGCATTAGAGTATATTTTCTCACTGCAAGAGCCTTTCAGTACAGTTAAATCTAAATGTGATACAATTCCATTAAAATAAAGGAAGAGTTGATAGAAATCTTAACAGCTTAAAGGTTTGACCCATATCTCATCTGAATGATGCATACATATAAAATAGTATCAGTTTCAATTTCTTTAAATATTATAAAGACTCTTTCATTAATACTTTTCATTACATAGTTTTGTTTGGAGAATTATTGTATTTCTGTTTAATACATAGGAGATTTGTTAGTTCTGGGAACTATTTTTGTATGACTACAAGTGCTGAAATATACATGCTATTTTAAAATAAAATCATTGTCATAGCACACAGGATTTGAATACTTTTGTCTCTTTCATGAATACTAAGAATTAAAATGTAGATCTTTTTGTTCTCTTTTAAACAATTGATCTTTAGACGTGAACAAAATTAACTTCTCACTGTTTCCAGTATTGTTCTCTGCATAGAACAATAATTAAATGACTCACACTAACTGTTGAGCCTATTATTAACCACACTGTTAAATTTGGTCTATTGAACCATGGCTTAATAAACCAGGATATAAATATAAATTTCATGTACTCATTTTTACTTTATTTTTCTTTTCCACTTGATTCAGATAGGACATTAATCCAGATTGTGGTTTGTCAGTTTATTCAATTTAGCAAACCCAACCATCATAGCTTAATATTAACTATGACTTTTTCAATAAACCATAGTTTAAAAATTCTGGTTTAATGTTATATGCAAGCATTAGCTGAACAGATAGCTCAGCCTCCCTCCTGGGTAAGTTGACCTGCCAAAATTAATTTTACAGCATGGTTTTTCCATCAGATATTTACTCTCAACCGCCTTCTAGGCAAAGGAAAATTTTAAACAGAGTCTTAGATATCAGTGCCCAGACATGTAGGTATTGGGGAAAAAAAGAAAAGGAAAAGGAAAAAAAGCTCTTTACATTGGCTGGCTAAAAAACAAAACCAATTGAAAAATAATTAATTTCATGCAATTCCTAACAAGGTCTATCCTAGAGCAAGAGTTGCTGAATTCCATGGCTAAATATGGATGCTTCATCACTTGTTACATCATGAAAGGATATCTATAAGTGGAGCCCCTGCCATCAAAGATATTGCTCACGTTTTGTTCAGCTATCAACTCTAAACCCCCTTTAGGCTTAGATATTTAAAATCCCTATTTGAAACAACATCCCATTGAGACCTGAATCGTAGCTTGTTCCATTTGACTATAATATATAAATTGTGAGCAGAACGACTAATGCTAGGCAATTCAGCTAAAAATCCATTATATTGAAGAGATCTAGATTTTATATAAAGGCGATGTATTTATCCAAAAGTTCAGTTTTTGTATTTAATACATATGTATTTTATTATTTTCTCCTACCTATTTTATCTTCGATAAAAAAGTAGGTACTACTACTACCTAACAATTAACAGTCTGGGAACCACTCATTGTGATTCTTAATCTAAATTGGGCATTCATTATTTCTAAATGTAGTTATTTTTAAATCCGCTTTAAAGATGGATTTCATATCCTGATATAAGAATTTGTTAAGCACAATTTTCCCAGTTTGAACCAATGGGAGGCTTCATGACTCGTTTTTCAATAAATCTGAAGAGCAGAAAGGGATTAAAAGATGGTACACATAAAGCTCATGCATATCCTGGTTTATGCAGCCAAGACTTCATTGTTCAAATTCGTCTATTGTGAAGAATAAAAAATCGCTCAGATTCAGCTGCCATATAATAACACCAAGCAAATGATTTTCCAATCTGCTTTAAAGACTTCCAGGTCAATGGTAGCCATGGATTTTGTAACAAGTAAATATGGAAGGTTCTTGCATCCTCCCTTCACTGCATTTTCAATAGTTCCTTCCGCTTTTTAATGGGACTGTTCTTTCTCAGAAAAGGAAGCAGTAGCAGGGAAACAGTGACTTCAAAGAGAGTGCTTTTCAATGTGCGATGATGCATTTGTAAGTTACATCATTTAAAAGGAAGAAACAATGCTCTAGGATGAAAATTCAATTTGAGGAGAATTGTTGTGTGATTATTTTTTCTTTAGATTAGGGCACACACTTACGTTAATATTTGTCCAATTATCCTGCTTTATTTGGTGGGTAATAAGGGAGATAAAGGGTACCGGGTCAACCTCTTAGACACATGCATGTGTACATGAATTCAAAATTTGAATGGCTCTAAGTTAAAGGAAACTTCAATTTATGTTCTGTGGAAATGACTGTAAAAAAGAAGGAAAATGAAAGGTAAGTGATCTTACTATGGTTATTTAGTAAATTCTTAGAATGTTTCCACATTTGTTCTTTTCTTCTAGGTTTGGAGAATATAGTTTCTATATTTCCACAGCCATTATTATAATAATGAGCTATTATTACATTGTTCTTCATTTGATATTGCTGATTTTATGGATCCCTGTTTTTCTATAGCAAATATGTAGGGTTGATTAAATGACATCAAGTTGGCATGACCACATGTTCCTTATATCACACTATCTCTAGCGATAATCTGTAACTATTCCAAAAACATTGTAGTGATCTCTTGATTGCCATCTGTCACTCCCTATTTTCATATAGTGTCATGCTTTGGATAATATATGTATAATGTGGTTTAAAGAGGCCTATCCCTGTCTATTTATGTTAACTTCTTTCTAAAGCTTCGAATTTAGAAAACTTGCTTTCCTACTTCATAATTCCAGGTTTCTCTTATTTCATGCATCTCACATTCTATGTTCTAGTTATATGGGTCCTTCTAAGTAAGGAATTCCTCTTTCAGGATTATTACTATGAAAGCCAGTTTGGTGTAGCAATTAAGGCATCAGAGTAGAAACCCCGAGACTTGTGAGTTCTAGCCTTGCTTTTGACACAAAGCCAGCTGAGTGACATTGGGTTAGTCACTTTCTCTCAGCCCTAGAAAGGAGACAATGGCAAAAATCACTTCTAAAAAACACACTTGCTGAAGAAACTGCAGGGAATTGTCCAGTCTCTGAAAATTGGACATGATTGAATGGAAGGCTGGGGGGGGGAGCGGAATAAGGAGTTCCTCTTTCAGGATTGATACTATACGTAATCAATCTTCTTGCAGTTTTGATTTAGACCTCTATATTTAAAGAGAAGGCCAGTCTGTACTGGGGAAAATGTGTCATCATCTGCCACCCGAGCATATTGGAACAATGTTTACATACTTTTCTTGTCAGCAGTAAATAGTTTGTCATTGTCTTCTTCTGGTTTCCTTTTTCCTAGATGGACTATCTTTCCCTATTTCTATAGAATCATACCAACATTTACCTTAATTATCCTTAGCTTCACCTTTTGATTTTATTGGTGAAGGGGACCCTAATGGGAGGTAATACATGTATGGATCAGCTAATGCTAATGCTGTCAGGATCACTAACATTATTCAGCTGTCCCATTATATCCAGATGGTGATTTGTCAGGCTTTTAAAATATAATATTATGGTGGTATTCACTTACATAAACTTTGAAACAATATCTCACAATCTTGCCAAGAAAGAGGACAGTGAAGGATCATTGACCAGTGCAACAATTTGGACCAAACTTGGATCTGTCCCAGGGATCTGGAAAGGGATTTTCCTTGCATTCCTGTTTGCCGACTTCAAGATGCCATTTTATATGAATCACGCTAAAGAGCTCATTTAGTTAGCAAAACCTGAGTTGTGAAGGATTTTTTTTCATTTTGTTTTAGGTGTGTTTGTGTTACAAAAAAATAGGGGGTTGTTTTGTTCATTTGTATTTGTACCAGGTTTTACAGTTAATGATGGCTACAGTCAACCAAGTCAGTTTCCAGCAGTACAGCAGCTTCAGGATTCAAGCACTCTTGAATCTCAGGCTCTTTCAACAAGCTACCATCAACCAAGTCTGCTTCAGGTTCCTGCCCCCGACACTATCAATGTAGTAAGTACTTACTAAAAGGCTGAAGAAAGTATTTATGCCGTTTCTGATTTGGGGCTCTGGATGAGATTTTAGATTATATTTAGATCTGTTTTTTATGTGTCTTCAAGGCTAATAATAGATAGCAATAGTTTTGATGGAGAATCACCATCAGGAACTGAAAGAATTGTATGTCTGTCTCTTGTCAGTCTCTTGAAGCCTGGTATTTAAAAACAGGGCCATAGTATGTCTAGTTGGGAAGGAGCTCAGGGGCATCGTTTTGCCAAGTCTTAGAAATCCAATTAGATCCTTAGATCCAATTTCAGAAGATTGTGCTGAATGTAATAGCTGATTTAGATGGATTGGTTTGGTAATGGAGAACTAATAGAAGCTTAATGTGGATAAGATTGCAGTCAAAAAGACAGATATAAGTTAGGAATCATTTGGGAGGATTTATTGTGGTTTTGAAGAATTAGATTTCTGGTGTCAAAAACTGCCTTTTCAAGAATAGAATAGAATAGAATAGAATAGAATAGAATAGAATAGAATAG
>WNWU01000003.1:12428247-12523833 GCA_012654045.1 Ptyas mucosa | reverse complement strand
AGAATAGAATAGAATAGAATAGAATAGAATAGAATAGAATAGAATAGAATAGAATAGAATAGAATAGAATAGAATAGTTTTATTGTCACTTTCAATGTACACTGATCAGCATACATTAAAATGAAATTTCATTGCATACAGCTTTCAAACGGTCACCACCTCCAATATACCCACATGAACGTGATAAAATAAATAAATAAATACAAAATTATGTGTATACTCACATATATTATGTGACACAGAGAAACAACACAGTCTACTTTGGATGTATACATGTACATAGCAAGAAAAACGAATCTTGCAAGTTTACCAGATGGATGGCTTAGGGAACAAAATTGTTTCAGAATCTGGTAGTCCTGCTAGAAATACTTCAAAACCTCCTTCCAGAGGGAAGCAACAGAAACAGACCCTAAAGTGGGTGTGTGGGGTCTCTAACAATGCTATGAGCTCTAAGCATATAGTGCTTATAAGCAGTATCCTGAATAATGGAAATCGAGCTTCCTATAATCTTCTCGGCTGTCCTTACCACTCTGTATGGACTTTCTATCTGAGGCATTGCTGCCACCAAACCAAACAGTGATGCAACGTATTTCAACAGTGTCTATTTTATACAACTAAATGTACCAGTTGTATTATCAGTTGTATTTTGTATCAGATCTCTGCTAAATTCACCTCATTTGGATGACTTCCTATATTATATTGCAGTGAAATTCTTCATCAGACCCAGTTATAAATAAGGTTATGACTCCTTTATTACAACTTTACTGGTTACCAATCTTTGTTTAGGCCCTGTTTTGACTACAGGTGAAAACCTGTAAGCAGGATATTTGAAAAATACTTCTGCCATAAAGAATGCTACAACAGGCCTTTTCAGTTGCTTCTGCCAAATGCTGGAAATCCACATTTGGAACCCAGATGATAGAATTCTCTTCCTGTTATATCTTCATACTTCTTTTCAGATAAGCTTTGACTTTTAGATTGACTTACTGGTAAAATAAAAGTTAATTGTTGGGTACCTTTTTTCATTGATCCCTTTTATTTGCTTTTACATGAATTATTTTGATTATGTGTTCTGTATTGTATAGTTAGCCATCTTGAAAATGCATTTTGGTAGAAAAACAACATATATGTTGTTCTCTCCAAAATTAACATTTATTTAAATCAGAGAAATAATGTAGGATGAGAATAGGATTATGGCATTTTGGAATCCCTTGAGTTTAAATCTTCTACCCTTATGGGCTAAATCAGAAGTTATTTATTATCCTATATATTTAAAGGATTTATTTTAATGTATTGATAACCAGGCTACCAGGTTAGTTCAAGATCAGTCATCAGACCTTGAGATGCATGCCCAGCGTTCCCAGTTTCTGGAAGATAACGATGATCAAAGCAAAAGATCTTACAGGTATGTCATATTTCAAAAAGTTATATGTAAGTTTTTCTAGCATTGTCAGAAACTGTAATTAACGTTTTCACATATTCCTAGATATTCATCAATGCCTTTGTTTCATTTTATCCAACATAAACTTTCATTTTAATAGGTGTGAGTATTGCAATAAGGGATTCAAGAAATCTAGCCACTTGAAGCAGCATGTACGTTCACATACTGGGGAGAAGCCTTATAAATGCCAACTGTGTGGCCGGGGATTTGTCTCTTCCGGAGTTCTTAAATCTCATGAGAAAACACATACAGGTGATGAAATTTTGGTAATATTTGGTTCACTTGCAAATCCTTTTAGCTTACTTAAAATGAACGTACAATTGGATCAAGCCCGGAGATACAAGTAGTCCTCGACTTAGGACCATAATTGAGCCCAACATTTTTATTGCTAAGAGAGACAGCTGTTAAAAGTGAGTTTCCCCCCATTTTATGATCTTTCTTGCCATAGTTGTTAAGTGAATCACTGCAGCTGTTAAGTTAGTAATATGATTGTTAAGGAAATCTGGCTTCCCCATTGACTTTGCTTGTCAGACGGTTATGACACCAGGACACTGGTGTGACCATCATAAACATGAGTTAGTTGCTAAGCATCTGAATTTTGATCACATAACCATGGAGATGGTGTAACAGTTGTAAGTGTGAAAAACGGTCATAGATCACTTTTTTCACTGTCGTAACTTTGGTCACTAAATGAACTGTTGCAAGTCGAGAACTATCTGTATTTAATTCATCTTTCATTCACCATTTCAATAATAATCTATTGAAAGTTGCTGTGCAATCCAAAGAAAAGATTTATGTAGGTGATCGTGACCATTTCCAGAAAGTGGAATGTATATCGCTTTGATCATGGAGATTCCATTTAATTAATGGAATTAATAGTTACCAGTTACAAAGTCTTCTATAGATTCACAAAAAGCAGTATCAGTGTAGTGACTTGTTGAAAAAAACTGAAGTAATAATGAGAGAATACATTTGAAATCCTCACTCAGCCATGAAGCTCATTTGGTGACAACTAGTCAGTCTTTATTACACAAATTTTATAGGATTGTTTTGAATACTTTTATAAGGGAGGAGTAACCTTATATTGCAGCTGAATGTAGATTAAAAATGTGATGAGTAAATAAAAAATAAATAACATCTGTGGAAGTCATCAGGATATGTTTTCACATTTGCTTGTTTCCCCCCCCCCCCACCCCAGGAGTTAAAGCATTCAGTTGCAGTATTTGCAATACTTCTTTCACCACCAATGGAAGCCTTACTAGACATATGACAACTCATATGAGTATGAAGCCCTACAAGTGCCCATTTTGTGATGAAAGCTTCAGAACCACAGTTCACTGCAAAAAACACATGAAAAAGCATCAAACAGTGTCTTCAACAGCAGCAACAGGTGGAGAGGTAGCTGGAGGGGGTAAGCAACTTTCTCTGTGTAGCAGAAAAGCATATTACAGTTAGCTTCCATTTACTACTGGTTGTTTAACTAGCATTCAAAGTTATGACAGTCTTGGAAAGAGTGCTGTACAGCTCATAAAGCACTTCTGGCCATTGTAAAATATTGGATCTCTCTCTCCCCCCGCCCCCCCCCCCCGTGTCACATGACTGTATTTTCTGTACTTGGCAGGTGGCTCACATTTATAACCAGTTGCCAAGTACCCTATGATCATGTGATCGTCGTTCGCAATTTTCTCTGCTGGCTTTCCCAGAAAGTCAGTGGGGAAGCCCGCAGAGAAGATTGCAAGGGGGTGGGCGGGGGGAGAGCGGAACTGAAATCCTTTGTGCACAGAGAGGAAGGAAAGCCCTTGGTGGGCTATCAGGAGGGTTTCAGCAGGCAGATCTTTTGTTCTGACTCTTTTAACAACCTGGGAGATCATGTAACAATCACAACCTAGAGTGCCAACATAATAGTCTTTGAGCAAAGCAGTCATGGGCATCTCTCTTAACAACCAGTTTGTCCAAAAAGATTCTGGTCCCAATTGTATTAGTAAATTGAGAATTAGCAGTAAATTAGCATAGGTCTTTTTTTTTTGCCTGGAATTTTATCAATTTTATAACCTGAAAGAGAACATGCAGCACAGTATTATGTTGTTAGTTGACATAGAACATATAGTGGCCTTGTAGACACATTTCTGATGCCCTTTAACCTTGGAGTGTCTATATTTTTGTACAATTGCTAAGAATAACTGGATTTTGCATTAACATCAAGAAGTTTGTTTGCTATTACTAAGTCTTTAAAAGTGTTGCTTCCCTATTTAATTATGTAGAAGAAGAAGAGACAGCATCTGAAAAGACAAACTCTCGAAAATCTAGGCCGGGTGTTATTACATTCACGGAGGAGGAAACAGCCGAACTTGCAAAAATTAGACCTCAAGAAAGTGCCACTGTCTCTGAAAAGGTTCTCGTCCAGTCTGCAGCAGAAAAGGACAGGATTAGTGAAATCAAAGACAAACAAGCAGAAATGGAGGCTGAGCCAAAATATGCCAATTGTTGTACTTACTGCCCAAAAAGCTTTAAAAAACCTAGTGACTTAGTTAGGTAAGTGAATGTAGATTTTTTTTTAGTTTTGATATATGAATTATATTACTTTGCGGTTTACTTCTTTCATCCTTAATTTAGAGGAAGAGGCGGGCAACCTTCCAGTGACCATCTGCATATAAGCATGAGCAAATGAGTACCACCTGCCACACCAACTAGCTTGTACTATCTCTGAATAATTCTTTACAAGACAGTCTGACTTCTCAACGTTGGCAGGGTCTCGTCTATCAGTGCAGTATCAACTGCATGGTCAATATTTTGATGACATTATTTTCCAGTTAGAAGCTGGTCATACTGAAACCGAGTTTTGAAAGCATTTTACAGTAAAGTGTAGATATAGCTCTATTATCTCGGGTTCTTTGGATTTTAGCAGTGATAGTAAAATGCCATAGGTTTTATCACTTTTGAAGAGTTTACATTCAATGATACAATTAAATACATGCACTAATAATTGAGATTTTAATGGTTTTCTCATAGGTACAAATAAAAGTTGTGATCATCTGCAGCAAAGCACTGGTTTTGACTACTTAAATGACAACTGATCTATGGACTTTTTGGCTAAATATTATTTTTTATCATCCTTTTCTATTCAGATTATCATTTTCCCTTCTTTATTCTTTACTTTACAAAGTTATGCTAACCATTGGGAGGCAGTATGTGGTTGGCTTCGTGCTTATTGAGACTCATCAGGTGTATGTCTGATGAGTCCTAATAAGGGTGAAACTAGACATATATTACATCCTGGTGGTCAGTACAACTGAAAATACCATACAGGGTTATAAAAACATAGAAATTTCTCCCCCCCTCAGCCCAATAGTGGAAATGAAAGTCATTTAATGCTGTATAGGAGAACATGGCATAACATAACAATTGACTCAGAATTAAAGAAAAGTGGATTGTATGTAGTAATTTCTTCCCCCGTGTCAAATTATTTATAATATGTATATCCTAATTTGTACTCAGAATCAAGTTTGGAAAATACAGTATATTGTACGCGAATTAAAGAAAAAAAATGGTTTTTACTGTGTGCTTAAGCTACATTGAATATAGACCATAAAGTAATTCTATAGGAATATGAGGCCTAACTGAAAATGAAGCCTAACTGAAACTTTTTAGCTATTTTAATAAACATAATATACCTTATAATGATTAGAACAAATATCTTTGGCTAGGCATGTGCGTATCCATACGGGAGAAAAACCTTACAAATGTGACGAATGTGGAAAAAGTTTTACTGTAAAGTCGACTTTGGACTGTCATGTAAAAACACACACAGGTATGTAAGATCATGAGCACTTCCAACTTAATTAGATAATAGTGAATAAACATCAGGTATATTGTACCTTGTATTTTAGGCTGATAAACTGGCATAGATACTTTCTAATGAATTAACAATTTAGCTTTTAATACTTAAGTATACAGTTTGGTTTCCCTCCCCACATTTATTTCTTCCTCCACTTATTTGTTTGAAAGGTGGTTAAGCCAATATAGCAGACTTTGTCTAGTTATGACCTAAAAGGTATTTTTTCAAAACTCGAAAACTTAGGAGTAGATTCATGATTTAGGAGGAAGTCTTCTTTAAACAAAATTTTTATCAAATACTATAAAACATTAATGCAGATTGTTTAATGTCCAAACAAAATCTAGCATAAATTGATATGTGATCAGAAATAATGTATATTTCGCTGTACACTATTTCATTATTCTCCAGGTCAGAAACTTTTCAGCTGCCATGTATGTAGTAATTCATTTTCTACCAAAGGGAGTTTGAAAGTTCATATGCGTCTACATACTGGAGCAAAGCCTTTTAAGTGTCCTCATTGTGAATTAAGGTTTCGGACTTCTGGACGCAGGAAGACTCATATTCAGTGCCATTTTAAATCAGAGGCCAAGAAAGCCAGGAAAGCTAGCGCTCGTGCTCCAGCCAAAGGTCTACAGTCAGTCAATCTTCTGAATTCATCCACAAATGATCCTAACGTTTTCATCATGAATAACTCTGTGCTGACAGGCCAGTTTGACCAAAATTTGCTCCAGCAAAGTATTGTTGGTCAGGCTATCCTTCCTGCTTCTATGTCAGGTAAACATGGAAGTGTTTCATTCTATTTTCCTGGGGGTTCAGTTTGAGAAAGGCGATGTAGAAATGTTCATGCTATTCAAAATCAAACTTCTGTGGCTCCTGTTAATGTTGACGGAGAGACTTTCATGACAGATGATGGTACAGTCACGTCTGTTTGGGCTCTCTGAACAAAGGCTTCCCCAGATGATCTAATTGAGTCTCTCCATCTTTGTGTAGTTTATAACTTATGATTTACAGTGTGTTTCAAGGTCATTCATAGAGAACATTTGTGGTGTTTTGTGGGAAAATACTTGGGTTATATTAGGAAAAAAAATCTTATTTTATTCTTATGATTACAGGATTTCTATCTTTCCTTACATTAAGATATGATCATTGATATCTTGGAAATAAGATATAATAACTACTAAATTGAAGAGAATGATAAAATATTTTTAAAATCCAATCAGTTGCTTTATAAAATTAGCAATAAATCACAGTGCTAAAATATCAGTAGCAAAATTATTGAAATCCATAAATTCTGGTAGATTTATTATATATTATAGAATGCTAATTATTTTGGTATAAATAGTTTTAGCCATTTAGTGTGTATGGATTTGTGTTGTGTCATTCCCACTCTATGTATATCCACTCACTTAAATTCATTTGTATGTATAGAATACACACATTCTCTGATTTCATTGCTATCAAAATCAATCAGGATTAATCAATTTGGCACTTTTTAAAATACACAGTACCAATTTTATGGTTTTATTAGTATTACCACTATTCAGTATTGCATATTTATTTAAAAGGAAGATTCATTATTCAGTAAGGCATTCCTCAGTACGCATCTTTGGGTTTTCAGTTTTAATTATTGTAGTATAGCTTGCTTAATTCACTGATGTAGAATAAGGATTAATTCATGTTTAATTTTAATTTGTGTATATAAAAACTGAAATATATATAAAATATGGCTGTTTTCTTTGGTAGCTGGAGGTGATTTAACTCTATCCTTGACAGATGGTAGCTTGGCCACCCTTGAAGGAATACAGTTGCAACTCGCTGCCAACTTGGTTGGACAGAATGTTCAAATTTCTGGAATAGATCCTAGTAGCATTAACAACATTACTTTACAGGTGGGTTTATTCTATATTATCCTTCGTAAGCTGTTAAATAAGTTGTACATAGACAAATGCCCATAATCTCTTGCTTTTAATCTCCAGATCTTTCATTTAATGATTAAATGGTGTTTAAGTGCTGTTTCTTCTCTCCTTCCTACAAGGAATTTTCTTTGCATAAGTGTATTTATTCTATTGCCCACTTATTTAGAATATGGATTCCTAATTCTACCTAATTACTCAAAAATTTTGAATGCTAAGATAACGTAATAGGCATCCCTCTAAAAGGGGATTTAGAATAGCTGAATTGATAAATGTGAAAAATCAATCATATTTATCATGTCATATTGCTGAGAATGATTCTTATCATCTTTCTGACCCAGTATCTCTCCTATTTTATATTTGAAAGTTTTTATCAGGTGACGAGGCACTGTGAAAAGAAAGCCCTTGACCTGCAGCTGTCCAACATTTTGATTTTCTAAGAAAGTTAATCATGTTCATGTAGAGTTTAGAAGCTTTCTTATAAATAACACTTGACACTTTGCTTTGAACAAGTCAACTTTAAAAAAACAATTCTTCAGATGAAATAAGAAGTCTGCTGTGTGCCAGTGGACATGAAAAATTTAGATCTTTTAATGCTAAAAAGGAAAATGAAGCGGCTCAGATTCACAAAATACAACTTCTGGCAGAATTTGTATTTTAATTTAATACCTGCCAATTATTGGCTGATGTTTGAAATAAGCCAATGTAACATTTCCATAAAACATTAAAACTATCCAGCTTTTGTAAGATTGAACAAGTTATTATCTATGAGATGAGCCAACTTTTGTTGCTTGGGTATTATAGTTTTATTATATTCAGATTTAGAAAATAAAAATTGAATATATTCCTATCGGACTTGTTTCTTTTCAGATTGACCCCAGTCTTTTGCAACAGACTCTTCAACAGGGTAATGTACTGACCCAGCAGCTAACAGGAGATCCCAGTTTGGCATCTCAGAACTCCTCCCTACAGACAGCAGAAAGTACAGTGTCAGCAGCAAATGTGGTAATACAGCCTTTGTCAAGCTTGTCCTTACAGCCCAATGTTACTTCTTCAGCAAATATGACAATGGGGCCTATGGCTGAGCAAGAATCTGTATTGGCTACAACTACTTCAGGTAAATATAGTAGAAAAACAAATTCATCGGGAAGCTCTTTGATTAAAATGATCTAAATTCTTCTTATTTTCCTATTTTATAATCACACTGCTATAATCTGATAAGAGACATTTCTATTAATAAAAATTCCTAAAATAGATCAAGATAGGGCCATCTTATGCTCACAGGCCAGAAATTCAAGACTTCTCTCAGGAATATCCCCTTGAAATCACTTGTGATCCTCCTGAGAAAAAGCTGGCCTATGTCTGAGTACTGAACTGAGGGATATTTTTCTATCTTTTATTTGCTTAAATAATTTAAAATATGATTGCTTAATTCTTTTGAAAAAACAAAGATTTGATTCCTCATTGAGGATGGTTCTACAAATGGTCACCTGGAGAAGTCTGGAAGAAAATTCTTCAGATTAGTCCCAAGAGTCACAAACAACCTTCTTACTCCTTTAGATCTAACCCAGATAGACCACTTGTTTTTCCACTATTGTGATTCCAATTCTTGGATTATCTATATGGGAACCATTAATATGTGATATGTATCCAAGCCAGCTCCCTTACATTTTTCAGTTATGTGCCCAACACTGTTAATAACATTAACTATGAATAATGTAAAACTGAACTACTTTTATTTAGTTTATTTTGCTCATGTTCAGGTTCACAGGATCTCTCTCAAGTTATGACTTCACAGGGAATGGTATCAACTGCCAATGGTCAACATGAGATTACACTGACAATAAATAGTTCTGGTCTTAGTCATGTTTTAACTCATGCTTCTAGTTCAACCACTACAAATTCATCAGGAACCCCTCAAGAGATCACCCTTACTATATCTGGCAAGTATAATTGTGAAGTTATTCTGATTATTCTCCATTGACTCTTTTTAATGAAACATACTCATTTGCAGGTTTATCTTAGGTGGAAGATTTAGGGTATTTTTAATTTTTTTTAAAAAAAATTATATCCCATCTTCAATTAAAAGGGTTTAGGGTATTTATGATGGGGTTATATTTGGTGGGGTTAGAAATGTAGTGTTATAGTAAGTTTTGTACAAATGTTCTTGATCTTTAACTGATTAACTGATTAATACCCATTGAGTATACATTATAGAATTTTTTAAAAAATTTTGAGGCTTCTGGTGAAGAAAAACTTTAGTGCAGCTTCTGCTTCACATGTTTCTTCCATATATTGGACAATATTCAGTTTATATTGTGAAATAATTCATAATTATATACTTTTGAACTTGATAAGATTCACTATACTTGTCTTTCAATTTGTTATAAAAGTGACAATAATTCTGTGCTTTATTTCATTATTGGTATGCTCTCTGTACATACTGATCCTGTCAGTATGTATTAAAATACCGTAGGATGCAGTGGACCCTTTAAATGTAGAGCTTAGTCATACTGAAACTTTCATTCTGAAGTTTTTACATAACCTCTTCTCCTTCAGAAATGAAAAATTGTTCATTTTAAAGAATATTAAACTGTATAAAGTTTCATGATGGCACTGAGGACTTTGTTACTGTAAAAGGAAAGTGAAACTTAGATCTGAATTGGCTAAACAATTCCATTTTCCATTTAGGCCAAGACCTTATTCAACACATTTCCTCTGGCAACAATGAGCTGAATGGAAACCTACGATTGGCAACACCTAATATCACTAATCAATCACCTGCTACTACACTAACTATAAATAATGATCAATTACTGTCTCAGAACCCAGCATTGAATAGTTCTTCAGGTAAGTTTTCATTTATTTTCCTCAAATTTGCTAGTTTGCACATAGTTACTTAGAACTATTTTACAGTGATCTCAATGGAATTTACATTTAAAAAGATGTTATAAATTATTAGTTTGAATCACATGCAGGGTGGATTTGATTTAAATCAAGTCGATTTAAATCATGATTTAAATCACTAGTAAAAAGGCTTGTTTTTTAAAAGAGCAACTGTTATCTCTGCTACTCCTCTGACCCGCTATTGACTTACCCACAGAATATACAGCCTCATGCTACATAACTAAGCTCCATTTCCTGCTGAATAAACTAAATTATGTATCTTAAATAGAAAACTATCTTTAGATAGATTTTTACTCCAAAAGCATTATATTAAAATAAATTTTATTAAAAATTAAAAAAATCTGATTTAAATAAAAAAAATCCTTTTTAATGTTATCCACCTTGACCACATGATTATCTTTAGTAGGAAGTATGTGAGACAGCCACAGTTTGGAGGAATAGGGTCATGGAGAGAATGTGATTTACCTTGTCAAGATGCAAAGATGGCACAATTTACCTTCCCAAGGGGCTTAAGTTCAGTCCAAAAATATGCAACCGCAGGAGTCATTTCCAATGCTAGAACTGCCAAGGAAAAGTTTGCAGTCATAGAAAGCATCCCATTTCACTGTGGTGGGGTGGGTATGTTGTTTTGCATTGTGTCTTTAAAATGATGCTTTGCACAGATTTCATCACACCGAAGTAATCATTTGAATATTTGAACATTCTTGTAATCTAAAGTCCTGTTCACCTTAACCTAAATTTCACTGTACTTTGTGCTTGTTTGCTTGCTAGCTTTATTTAGGCGTTCAAGGCAATACACTTGATTTTCCTCACAGCAATCTTTTGAGATAGGTTGAGCTAAAAGTATGGTCCCTTTGGAGGCAGACCAGTTCAGGAGGCAAATATCCAAGAAAATATGTTGTGGTACAGGTAGTCCTTGACTTATGACCACAGTTGAACCCAAAATTTATATTGCTAGGGAAAACATTTGTTAAATGAGTTGTGCCCCATTTTACGATCTTTCTTGCCACAGTTGTTTAAGTGAATCATTGCAGTTGTTAAGTTAGTAACGTTGTTAAGTGAATCTGACTTCCCAATTGGCTTTGCTTGTCAGAAGGTCACAGATGCTGATCACATGACCCCCGGACACTGCAATCGTCATAAATAAGAACCAATTGCCAAGCATCTGAATTGTGATCATGTGACCATGGGGATGCTGCAATGGTTGTAAGTGTGAAAACAATCATAAGTCACTTTTTTCAGTGCCGTTGTAACTTTGAACGGTCACTAAACGAACTGTTGAAAGTCAAGAACTACCTGTATAAGCTATAATAACTGAATCTTGGAAACCTGACAATTTGT
The DNA here is from genome assembly GCA_012654045.1 of Ptyas mucosa. Taxonomy (NCBI): domain Eukaryota; kingdom Metazoa; phylum Chordata; class Lepidosauria; order Squamata; family Colubridae; genus Ptyas; species Ptyas mucosa. The sequence continues at coordinate 12,512,396 of WNWU01000003.1, read as the reverse complement.
CTTTCCCTCTCTTATACCCAAGATAATCTTGGTGAACCAGACTGATCTTTTTCCTCACTCTCTTCTGACTTTTCAGGCAAAATTGATATTTTGGTAATGACTGATATATTTTCTTCAAGGTCATTTTCAGACCCTCTACTGAGAGAGTGAATTACCCAAGGTCGCTCAGTTTTGTCTTTCACGAAACTTGCTGACTTTCCCATTACAAATTACACTAGTGCAACCTTCCTAATCCTGACATTCTAAATCGAACACATGTTAAGCATATTAAATCATATTAAAGTAGTACCAAGATATTACACAATATACATGTTAATGTAATTTAAGCTGTTGTTAAAATCTCTGTGATTCCGGCCTATTCTGTTGAATTTGTTCATTGCATGCAGAATCTATGAGGGCAAGTAGACGTTATTGAGTGTTTATTTTAATTGTTAGGAATGCACTCCTCCCCTTCCCCCCCAGAGGTGAGTAGCACAGAACTATTTTCGAGTAAGATACTTACAGTTGTAGCTGGAATTTAAATTTTGCATGGGTTACAAAATGGCTAAATAATGAAGAATCTAAGAATGTTGTACAGTATATCCCCAATTGTGAACTGCGATTCTGATTTTGAATTCTTGTGGTATACTTTTTGTAGAACTTAACACTTCAAGCGGAAACCTTCCAACGACACCACCCATGTCTCAGCCAGCTCAGAACCTAGTAATGTCATCCCCAGGTGTGGGAGGAGATGGTAGTGTCACATTGACCCTGGCTGACACTCAGAGTATGTTATCTGCTGGTCTTGATGCAGTGACACTTAATATAACTTCACAGGTTTGTGTCATTTCTCTGATCTGTTCTATCTTGTTCTTAACATTTGCTAAAATCATAAAACTTTTGGAAAAAAATATTAAGATAATCATAGATTAATCCTACTTGCATAGCAATGAATATTGAACATATTTTAAAAATTGTGCTATATACCTTGCTCTTTGTGTGGTTTCAACTTTATGATATATCTGGTGCTGCAAAATTTCAGGGTCACTATGTAATTGAATTTTTGCTTATATTTCCTAAAGGTAAGATGGGATATTCAGGCTTTGCATCCAAACTTCTGTTGTTCCCTCTCCCCCCCCTTCTTGCTATTCCCTTTCCTTCCTAAAACTTGCTCCAGATAATATGGAATTCTAAAGATGGCATGAAAACTGCAGGGGGAAGCATAGATTAACAAATATAGCTCCCTTCTTTTCTTCCCAGGAAGCACTGAATTGGTGGGACTAGAAATTCTGTTGTAATTTTTGTTCGCGGAACAATAGTTTGAATCCAGCTGACCATTAGCTCTCATTAGTTACAAAGCACTTTTGTTTTCCCTTAATTTTCCCATTAATTTATCTACCTGTAACGTATCCATAGATTGAATATAAACCCATCCCTTGCAGTAAGAAGAAAATGCAGAAGAAAGTACATCTGTGGGAGATATTTTAAATGTAGAAAGATAATATATAGAAGGATAAATGTAGAAGGATAATATGGGTAATACAAATTGGTGCTTCTTTTGGTTGTATGGTCTTAAAACAAAGTGTAGCATATAGGGGAGATGGGCAGTAAATAAGTCTAATAGTTATTATAGGAAGAAAAATCTAAAGTGCTCTGGGGCTTTAGAATTAAAACTGATAGGTACCTGCCATGTAAAACCCCAGATTTAGCAATTTAAAAAAATAAAAGACAAAAAAATCTGGATAGTGGACATGGTAGTACCTGGAAACAGCAGAATAGAAGAAAAGGAACAGGAGAAGATAACAATATACAAAGACCTGCAAATAGAAATAAAAGAAGGCAAAGGTAGTACCAATACTAATAGGAACTTTGGGTACAATCCCAAAACAACTGGAGCACCACTTGAACATCACTGGCATTGACAAAATCACCATCAGTCAGTTGCAAAAGGCAGCTTTACTCTGAACAGCTTATATCTTGCAACAATACCTTTAATGTATCTACATTTCCCTATCCTAAGTCTTTAGGGTCGTCATAAATTGATAAAAATGCTGTGCGACGAGCATACTTTTTAAGTGACAGACAGATCAGAGAAAGAAATGTAGTGGGTAATACAGAAACATGCACCAAGGATATACATCTCACCCCAAATCAATTAACTGCACAAGTCACAGTTAATCCCTCAAGGATTAAGGGGTTAATCATGGATTAAGCCTTAGGGTTTTCATACAATGGCCTTGAGAACTATGAATAAAAGATAATATATTTTTTCCGAATCGTTTATCAGAATACGTTATATAATGCTGCATCTTCATTGCTTTCGTCTTAGTAGCCAAATCGAAGTATGTAAAACTGAAATAAATGTTTGTTAGTCTTTTATATAGCCTTCTCAACTTTGGTTTTCTCCCCTATGTTTAGTTTTTTTTATCAATTAATGAGTAACAAATTCTCTTGAATTTTGTTAATACTACATACTAACAAATTGATGGTGTCATAAGTGTGATTTGTTGGACAGATTTCAAATTTTACACAAAACTTTCATTAATGTGATCACAGGATATATAGTCCATAGCAGTGGTGGGATTCAATTTTTTTTACTACCGGTTCTGTGGACATGGCTTGGTTGGCGTGGCATGGCTAGGTGGGCGTGGCAGGGGAAGGATACTATAAAATCTCCATTCTCACCCCACTCCAGGGGAAGGTTACTGCAAAATCCCGGTTTCGTCCTGATCAGCTGGGACTCAGGAGGCAGAGAATAGATTTTGGGGGCGGGGGGGGGGGGGGGGGAGTCAGTCAGAGGTGGTGTTTACAGGTTCTCCAAACTACTCAAAATTTCTGCTACCAGTTCTACAGAACTGGTCAGAACCTGCTGAATACCACCTCTGGTCCATAGGCTATTAGTAAATTAATTTCACATTACATATTACTGCATTTAGGGTATCTTTAACATTAGAAAAATTAAATATTTTGGGTTATTAATAGAATAGTAGTTTAAACTTTATTTAGCCTGTGATATCAGATTATATAATATATAATCTTATCTATTGATAACTTTTAGCTACCTATGTGCAGAAAGTTTAAATAATAAATATGTTAATTGGTTTAGACGATGATGTGAGTTAGTTGCACATTTTTCTAAACATTTGAAAATTTCTTCGCCAGGGTCAACAGTTTCCTGCTTTACTCACAGATTCTACTCTCTCTGGCCAGACCAATTCAAGCTCACAGCAGGTCATCCTAGTCAGCCATGCTCCACATTCAGTACCTGCAAACCATGATGAATTAACTTATCAGGTAAGTGGTCTTCATTAACATTTCTTGAATGATAGTGCAGTCATTTTGTGTCCTGTATCTGAAGTTGTCATTTATCTTACTCATTTATTTCATTAGGGATAGAATCTATGAAAGCTTCAATTTGACAAAGTTGAAATTTGAGATGGCACTATATTAAAACTATAGTATTTGTCATTTTTCTAAATGAGACCTGAACTGCAGGCCTTTATATAGCGAGCCTGTTATTCAATGGGAATTACTCCAGTTAGTGCAATGTTTCCAGCCTGGTACTCTTCCAATGTATTAGATATTGTCAATTGCCATAATCCCCCTGTCAGTGTGGCCTCTAATTAATGGATTCTGAAACTTGGAAGTCCTATATATATAAGTAATTTGTTTGAAGAAACTCATATATGAAACATTAGCCTTAGGTTGAAGATACTTTTGTTCACAGCTATCCTAGTGAATTTAATACAGCATATTTTTGCCCAGATATATTGGTGTCAGATGCAACTTTTTTTATTTTAAAAATTTGATTCTCTCATATGATTGTTTTATTCTTAATACTTATTTTGTTCTTCTTCTACGCTCTGGTTGCACTTCATCAACACCTCATCATTATTGTTTAATTCTTCTGATTTTCGCTTACATCACTTATTTAAAACCTACTGTTATTCTAATTCTGCTTTTTTGGATTTTTTTAGAATAGTTTTTCAAATTAATTATGATCATTAGTGTTAATGATTGTTGCTTGTGATAGATCCAACAGCATCCTATAAGATTCCCTGAATAAGCAACGGTGAAGATAACCATTTCCATGTTGTTTGTGTCCAGCTTCTGAAGAATCTTTGAGCAAGGAGGCTCTGTTTAGTTGTTGAATTGATAGATCCTACATACATTTTGCTTTTTAAAAAATTAATTGAATTTAAATGTGATTTCGATAAAGCAAGAAAATGTACAACTTCCCTGTTTTTCCCGTTTTGGCATATGCATTGCTAGCCTTGACAGATGCCTTACTACTGTGCTATCATTGCATTTGAAATAATTTAATTTAAAGTATCTCTTTATAATGGGCTGTCTGATGAGTGCAGTATTCTTTAGGAAGTCCTGCTTGCCCACCTAGTTAACCTAAAATCCTGGCCAGCAAGATTTTGCAATGTATACAAGACGTACAGTAATACATGATTTTAAATATTACTACTTTTGATATTTTGAACATAATACGCCAGTATTTTCTTTGGATGATCTTTGCATTGAGGTTTTAAAAGAGAAAATAAAGTATTAAAAGTCAGTTCATATTTTTGCAATTTAATATTTATGACTTTGCTGTACTAAAAATTCCCATATCTCTGTTGATTGCCTTCACATCCTTTTAAGGAGAATATTATATTCAAATACGTAATTTATTATTGCTATTTGACATCGTTTTCCAGATGTACTGTGTGAAAAAAATGGTTTAAATATGACTAACTCTGCAGTAAAGAGTGGTACTATCAATTTATTTAACTTCTCAGCAAGTTCTGCTTTTCTTTCAATACCAGTTTCAGCCCCTTTGCCATTATAGCTTATTTTTTATAGCTAATATGCTTTAATAGAGTTTTGGTATCGCTATGCTCTACGGCAGGGATGTCAAACTCAAGGCCTGGGGGCTGGATCCAACTTGTGGGGTGTTTAGATCTGGCCCGCGGGGCTGCCCTGGAAAGTGAAGAATCAGCCCACGGTGCCTTTGCCAGGGAAAATGGAGCTCAGGGGGGCCCTTCCGGGCTCCATTTTGTGCTGGCAGAGGGTTGCAGGAGGCCATTGCGGCCAAAAAGTCAAGCACAACCCTGATGCGGCCCTCAATGAAATCGAGTTTGACACACTTGCTCTATGGTATTTGTTGTTTCTTTCTTACTATTTGTGAAATCTGTTTCTGAAGATCACATGTGAGGAGATACTCTTGTTCTACTATCTATTCCATTCTCTTTCCTGAAAACACCATTCTTAATTTTTCTCCCCTCCTTTCATTCTTATTCTCAACTAATCCTATTTGGTTTGTGATTAATTTCTCTCACCACACTAATAATTTTTATGACTTTGCATGTCTTCCTGTAAACTTAAGCTTCAGATAGTTCACCTGTCTGTTTTCCCTCTTCATTTTCATTGTCCACCACAAAGCTTCCTCTTTGCTGCCTTCCATAGAATTGCTTTTTACTGCTTCAACAGTAACTAATTATGACAAAGAATGGAAAGTCTTACCTGATGATTTTTTTGTTCATGGGTAATGTCTCTTTCAATCTTAAGTCAAGCAACTGATATCTAGATGTGTTTTTTTATTTGCTACTTGAAGAATACTGCAGTAAAACATTTATGTAGTATTAAGACATACAGACAGGCACATACACCAAGAGAGAGAGAGAGAGAGAGAGAGAGGGAAAGAAAGAAAGGAAGAGTACATATATGTTATCATTCTATATGTAAACTATGTCAAAGGCTGTGGAAATGCTACTCTAGAGAACATCTGTTGCTGATAGGGCTTAAGCCTAGAGCTTTCAGCCACAGTGCTTGAATTGCCTCTGGTTTTGCTCACAGAGTGGGAGTACTCAGAAAGATGGATTGATGGAGACATAAATCTTAGGAAAATTAATCAGGTAAGAACATTTCTGCATTCAAAGGTTTACTTACATCTGGAAAGCATTTGTCTTTTTAACTTTTAGTCTTTCTAATCAGTTGTGGACAGGGTGACAGGCTGATTCCTGAGTAGTAGCAGGTGGGTATTGTTTGTTTTCCCAAATGACTAGTAAGGCATGTTCAGTTCTAAATTATTTGGGTAGATAGAATCTCCTAGTTTTCAGATCCCCAATGCCTTCAGAATATGTAGGCAAATTGATACTAAGCTATGGCCTTCTACCATGTATTTTCATAGTAGTCTCATCAAGTTTACCTCTGGCATGTTTTCCCTTCTTTTTACCTGCCCTCACCCCAGCAGTGCATAATTTAACAGAATGGCACATGAAGTTGTCAATTATAGAAAATCTTACTTTGAGGAATTAGAAAATGGGATATAAAGACTACAGGTTTCAGTCTTCATTATACTAACCCAAATTGTGTTCATAATCACTACAGTGCTGACATGAGATTTACTTGGTAACTTAGGTTATGCCTAAGTCATCTGCAGCAACTCAAACTATCCAAGTCCATATAACAGATAACAGAACTCTGCATATAGAAACACATTGCCTGGAATTAACAGCTTAATGTAAGCAGAATTGTTCCTGTGTGCCTCTTTATAGTTGTAAGCACAACTATGATTTTAACTTTGGGTCTACCTATTCTTTTTGATCCATCCAACAAGTTGGCTGAGATAGAAATCTTGCATCCTTGGTTTATTATTGTACCACAAGTCAGCAAACATAGTTTGAAACAAAAGCAAGTCTATGGGATTTAAATAGACATTATCATAAGACTTATTGCATACCAGGAATAGAAGTTTCTAAACTCTCGTAATGGTATGTGGGAAAGATTTTAGGAGATGGGTGAAAAGAGGCTGCCTAGGGAATGGTCAGATAAGTGCGGGCATAGTCCACAGTAGATAGTGAGTGGGGCAAACAACAGAATTGTCCCTAGTTTCTTGGGCTGTAAAGGAGATGGCAGGAGATTTTACTTTCAGACTTAGAATATTTGATTAATGTAGCTTTACCATAAAGTAAAATTAGCTTATCCAGATGTGTTTCCTGTCTGGTCTATCCTGTAAGGCTGATATCTCTTTCCCTCAAAAGGAAAAGAGGAAATTAAGTGACATATACATGAATACTGGACTATGGGAACCCCTGGTGGCACAGTGGTTAAAGTGCAGTATTGCAGGCTAACTCTGCCCACAGCCTGGAATTTGATCCTGATGAGGCTCACAGTTGACTCAGCCTTCCATCCTTCTGAAGTTGATAAAATGAGGATCAAAATTGTTGGGGGCATTATGCAAATAATTCTGACATTGAAAACTGCCTAGAGCAGGAGTTCCCAACCCCTGGGCCCAGATCTGTTCAAAACCGGGCTGTGCGAGTGATGGGCAAGCACACGTGTGCAAAGCTTCACTCGCGTGAGTGGAAGCCACTTGTGCTCGTGCACAAAGCTCCACTCCATATAATAATAATATAATTTTATAGTAATAATATCAGGAGTGTAGGCTTGATTGGGAAACTAGAAAGAAACACCCTAGAAAAAGTTTATACAAAAGATGACAAACAGATGTTATGGTTGACAAACTGATCCTGCCTTCCTAGTCCATGTGAGAGGGGTAATTTGACAGCAAAATAACCTCTTGTCACATAATGAAACAAATTCATGGGGAAATTGGTATCCCTAAGTTGGGTTGAAATAATATTGATTAGTAGATCACTTGTGTGTGATGTGTGGTCTGTATCCACATATGTATACACGTATCTTGCAGGAAGTTGGTAACAAGATTATTAATCCCTTATTACATGGAAGAATTGGGGTAATATGTGTGTCAAAGCTGTATAATAAAACCACACTCTTGAGATGCAATTGTATCCCATCTGAAAAGGCAATTCAATATTCTCACAAACATTTTGTGGGCTGCATTTGCCGTAATTATTTGTCTATGTATTTTATGTCCCTGTTACAGGTGAGTGAGGTTTCTCCACCTCTGTCAAAAAGTATTCAAGTTGAAAAAGAGACCCGCGTGCATCATTGTTTTGAGTGTAGTCAAACGTTTTCTTCAATCACCGTGCTAATGCAGCACAGTAAGGAAGTTCATGGAAAAGAAAGAATCCACGTCTGTCATATTTGCAATAAAGCTTTCAAACGAGCCACACATCTGAAGGTACGAGGTGAAATTAAACTGTTTTAATAAAAAATTTAAAAAGCCAGCTGGGTAGACTTTGAGACGATCACTGTCTCAGCTCACAATACCAGGCTTGGGTGAGGAGCTGATTGGTCAGTTCCTGTTGCAACCAATAGGAGAATGCTGGATTGCGGGAACAGACCCTGCACTTGCAGAAGGATGCTAGGAAGAAGTGGAAAAAAATAATAATAGGAACCTGTGATCAATCTTGTCTTGCCTCTAAGGTTTAACTGTTGAGCCTGGTTATTACCGCATTTTCCCGAACTCTGAAATAAGCACTTGGCCTTATTGCCATGTGCTCAAAAGCCCGATTGGGCTTATTATCAGGGGATGTCTTATTTTGGGGGAAACAGGATAGTTGGATAAGATATTTCCAGGTAACATCAGGGTATTTGGATAAATTAAGGACTTGAAGTCCCAAAGCTGCTTTTTCAGGAGGCAACTGGACTTTCTTGTTTGCCTCCTGACAAAGCACCTTTGGGACAACCATGACCTGGGTGACTGAGAATCTTTACAGACTTTAAGGACTTGAAGACATCCCCTAGAAGAAGGAAAGAATAAAGGGCGACTTTATTGCTGTCAAGAAAACAACATGGGATTTCATGTCAACAACATGTCAACGGGATTAGTCATGAGCTTGGAGACTTTACCATTACCAACTCCTCGGTAGAACTGGGCAAAACCTTTTAAGGAGAGGTTTTGCAACATTTTCTGTCCAGCAGAGCAAGATAATTCAACAATATCTGGGAGCAGCTTCCAAATTAGCCATATGACTTTGCAACACACCTGCCTCTGTTTTAACAATTAAAAAAATGAGTTCTTTGCATATCACCCCCACCACCCCATGCATAATGCAGAACACCTTTTTCGAAGGTTTTGCACAACTCTGATATTTAATTGGATTTTGCACTGCCTTCAGGATTCCGGGTGGTTTGATCTTATTGCTGGAATATCCATGCTTCCACTTTTCATGTTTATTCAAAGAGAGGGCTATATTATCATTCTTTCAGCTCTGTACTTCCATGGTAACTATTAATTGAAGGGAAGCACTTTTTCTAGCAAATGAGCAAACTTCCTTCCAGGTGCACATTTTTTACAGAAACAATTTTGTTTCCCCTTAGCAGGATGGGCTGTGTAATTCCATGGCACTTTATTGACTTTCCCTAAGGAAACCTGAACTTGCTACTTCCACCTTGTTACTGTGTTTCAGTATTTCATTAAAATCTTGAAAAGGATTTTATGAAGACAAAGTGTTCGAAAGTATTAGCCCAGTTGCCTGTGTTTTCTTGCTTTGTTGTTTTATTTAATGTTGCAAACATAAATACCATTATATTTTATTATGGCATTTTGAACATTGTTTCAAATAGGAATTCCACTTGTTATCCAGACGACTAAATCTTAGTTAGGTGAGAAAAAGAAATATTTCATTCTGAATCATAGTTTGCTTCAGTAAAAACTAGAAATAGTTGTGTTTGAACGTTAATGAACAAGCAGTTCGTTAATGAACAAGCATCTGGAATCTAGACACATTTGATGCTTACCTTTCTAATATTATATGTAGAAATTATAAATAGCAGCATAACAGAGTTGGAAGGAACCTTGGAGGTCTTCTAGTCCAACCCTCTGCTCAAGGAGGAGACCTTATACCATTTCAGACAGTTGGTTGAATCTCTTTTTTAAAACCTCCAGTACTTCTGATGGCAAGCCATTCTACTGATTAATTGTTTTCGCTGGAAATTTCTCCTTATTGTCTCCTTGATTACTTTTCATCTTCTTGATCTGCCTTCAGGTGCTTTAGAGAATAGGTTGACCCCTTCTTTGTGGCAGCCCCTTAGGTATTGGAACACTGCTATTATGTCATCCCTAGTCCTTCTTTTCATTACTACGTAGCAGTAGTGTCTGTCTTTGAAGTGTTGCATTTCATATATCATTGCACATTTCTTGTCCTTTTGCTCTGAGTTATTTAATACCTCTGGGCCAGATCTGCAAATTGAATATAGGGTTGTAGAAACTGGAACTAAATTAACAAGCCTCCAAATATATTTCTATTATTTTAAAAAAATGTGCCAAATGAAATGTATTTTGTCTTTGATTAGGAGCATATGCAAACGCATCAGGCTGGACCATCACCGAGTTCCCAAAAGCCAAGAGTATTTAAATGTGATACTTGTGAAAAAGCCTTTGCTAAACCAAGTCAATTGGAAAGGCATAGTCGCATCCATACAGGTAACTAAATAGTACTGAGTGATACCCCTTGCAGTATTTGAGGTTAGATTCTAATCATTTTGCTAATTATGTCTGAATCACCAAAGGCAAAGAAGTCTCATTTGTTTTTAACCACCATGCATTTTTGAGGCTATTAATATTGAGAAAGCTCACCCTTATTACAATTCATGGACTGTAAACATGGCATATTAAACAAAGTGTCTAAGGTACCCTGTTTTCCCCAAAATAAGACATCCCCTGATAATAATCCTAATCGGGCTTTTGAGCACATGACAATAAGGCCAAGCGCTTATTTCAGGGTTCAAAAAAATATAAGACAGGGTCTTATTTTCGGGGAAACACGGTATCTACTTGGGCTGCTGTCCTCTTCATGCAAGACAGTTCTCATCTGTAGGTGCTGCACTTCAGGATAGAAGGATCCAGAGGGGTGGAACCAATTCTGAATAGCTGCAGATTCTATGTATCCTGCTTTGATAGCTTCCCGTTCTCTCTGCAGCGGTAGAGGACATAACATAAACATTGCATGTATGGATATTCGTCTGTTTGAAATTAGCTGCAGCATGCTCAGATCAAATAAATTATTTGAAAACCAATGGAGGAAATGCTACGTTACCTGGGGAATACGTATGGTGGAAGAGAAATAAGAGTCTTTAACCACTTTGTGATATTTGGGGAGGGTCAAGTTTCTAGACAAACGTTCAAGTAGAATTGCTCTATCTCCGAAATGTATTAACAGAGGTGACCCTTAAGAAATGTATTAAAGTGACCTTTGTTCGGATAATATGATAGTTATTTTGCACCAAGACAGGCTAAGAAAATCAGCTTCTCATTTTATTCTCCCATAGCAATTCCTAGCATACTGCCTTATGGTTGCTGAACATTTGTTACTATAGCCCTAAGCCCATGTGTTTTGCAATGGGCTAGATGATTGCTTAGCTCGGTTGAAATTAGAAAGATACTTTTCAGGTCATATTAGAAGAAATGGGAAGTTGAAGGGATTTTTTTGTTGCAATTTGCAACAAAATTCACCTGTTCTTGTTTCTTTGCTTCTTTACCAAAGGTGAGCGGCCCTTTCAGTGTACCTTGTGTGAGAAAGCTTTTAACCAGAAGAGTGCACTGCAAGTTCATATGAAAAAACATACAGGGGAAAGGCCGTACAAATGCGATTACTGTACAATGGGCTTCACCCAGAAAAGCAACATGAAGCTTCATATGAAACGGGCTCATGGCTATTCCGGTAATGTGATATTTGCTATGAGGAAGTTTGGCATATTGCTATTGCTTAACGCATTGTAAGCCGCCCTGAGTCTCTGGAGAAGGGTGGCATATAAATCAAATTTTTTTAAAAAAATCTCTTTATTTTATATTATTATACTGAAGAGACTCAACACTTCGAATTTTCTTGGATTGTACCAAGCACTACAAGAATTGGGCTTTGTGCTCTGGCTCTTAATCTTTAAGATAATGCCTGGCAGGGGTATTAATGTAATTCAGTTGCTTATTGAACAGAAATGTTTTCAGTTGTGCAGTACAGTTGTATTCCAGTCCAATTTTATAGGTGGCATAGTTGTTGAAAAGTATGGAGAAATCTTACCTCGCAAAGTGGTTTTTTAAGGTAAAACTGGAAGGAGGTGCCACCATGTATTCTACGTTCAGCTTCTGAATATGCATCTAACTAATACATAAATTAATTATTTTAGTTCTGTATTTGAGTTTGAAAAGGCATTTTGGAACTTGCTTAAGTTTTCCCATTTTTGTGACTGAAAAATAAAATGTAAGGCAAAAATGAGAGCCGTGAGAATGAAAGTAGGGTGTAATGCACCTGCATTAGCTAAGTCTCCCAGCCAGCTTGTCACCTCTTCAGACTTCTGTGTTATAATGCAAATAAATATTTAGGTGCCAATTTCTGCTAGCTTTGCAGAAAATGGGTAGATTAATGTAGACGTTATTTTAAATTTTTATAGAACCGCTTATCTCATAGTAGATAAAAGGAGAAGCTGTTGGATTGGATTGACATGAAGGGGAAAGCCTTAAAAAACACCAAACAGAACTGTAGGAATTGAAATGGAGGTCTGGAAAAAATGGCTAACAGTTTAAAATGGAGTCAACAGTAGTGGCTGTTGAAGACATTTTGTTTATTTTAATAAGTGCGATCTGGTAAATCTAAGTTGGATTGGACAATTATTACAATGCTAAAGACAATTGTTAGGCATAGTCTGAAGATCAAAAGAGGATGAAGAGCATTGAGGAAAAATAACTAACTAGCCCAGATGAGAAGATCAAAGCCATCCAGATGAAAGCCACTTGCAGAACATCTGAGAGAGACTGGGAGAAATGGGAAAGGATACCAGGTTATCGCATCCTCATGGAGATAGGTGGAACAAATCCATAACTAACTTGGTAGATATACCAAGGCAGGAAGGTACATCATTAAACTCAAGATTTTACTCTAAAGGGTAGAGAATATACAGCAACTTTAAACCCATATTGCATGTGCAATTCTATTTTCAAACCTACCTATGTCTCCATTCAAGAGTTAAGCAAGGGTTTATAGAGACTAATGACAAAATATTTCCCTGTCATTCTCAGATGCTCTGCAAATGACCTTTATGTGGAATGCTTTGATCTTCTCATCTTCTATTATCTCATGAGAACCTACTCGCCCTCTGGACTAGTTAGTTATTATCGTTCAATGCTTTTTATCCTCTTTTGGTCTTCAGGCTACAACTAACAACTATCTAACAACAATTTAGCATTGCAATCACCACCCAATCCAACTCAGATTTACCAGACCACATTGTACTTATTAAAATAAACAAAATGATTTCAACAGCAGTTAAAATGGAGTTGACAATAGTGGCTTTCCGATCAATATGTGTATTGGCTATTAAGGGTGAAGATGTGAGGCAATCTATTTGCATTGCTTATGTATGATAGATTCTGGAGCAATAAAGGCTTGCTTACCCGTTTATACAGGGACCTCTAGGAAGGCCAACACTTAATTATCAGAAAAGCATCACTGAATCAATAAAATGAAGTTACAAACTCGCAACCTGCATGCGTCATCTATATATAAGGTTTATATAAATATGATCCATGCATATTCATCTTCAAAGGGGAATAACTCTGCTTTTCCTGTTTTACAAGTCCTATTATTGGGGTCCTTGGTTAACAACCGTTCATTGAAGTTATGATGGCATTAAATGAGTGGTATTTACAACTGATTGTCCCAAGTGTTGGCTGTCCCAGCACTCCTGCTGTCAGGTGATCAGAATCAGGGTGCTTGGCGATTGGTTCATACTTTTAACAGGTATGGCATCCTGTGGTCATGTGGTTACCATTTGGAACCTTCCCTGCCAGCTTACAAGCAAAGCCAGCAGGGAAGGTTACTAGTTGCTCCCACCAATTTTCTCCTGAACATCTTTGCTACGGAGTGTCTGATTGCAGGGATTTCATGTTAGCACCCTTCCCCTACCAGCCTGGCAATCCACATCTGGGCCTCGCCACAGCATCTGCTCCCTAACTTGCACATAGTTATGTCTCATCTCAGCACTCCCTCCCCAACCACACAAACTCACGCCTCAGCACTGCACTCTTTCCCCATTGGGAGCACTCACTGGAACATACCACCCCTCTTCCATAGAACTCGCCCTACTATCTGCCTGCTTGTGAGCCACACAGGACTTGAGATTTCTTACTGGCTTTCCACTGACTGTGCAAAGTCTGCAGGATGCAGATGCAATCATAAGCAGTCGTTGCCTAATACACATGATACTCACTTAACAACATCTATAAGGACTTATGGGATTGTCAATGCTAAATGATATGGTCGTGTGACCACATTGTTAGCAATGGGAATTCCAATCCCAATTTCTCTCAATAAATGAGCACTACCTATAATAAACAGGAAGGCTGTTTTCTTTTCCAGAGAGTGTTGACATGAAAGAAAACACTGTACATTTAATTGATGTCACCATAATGTAAAAACCCAGTGGATATACTGTAGAAACTTGATTATATTGTAAGAAGACCTATGATTAGCAATAAATCTGACTTGCTAAAAGAAAAGCAGTAATTCTTTTTTGGTGTATAAGAAGTATAACAAATAAAAAATATATTTGGTCCTTTTTCTTTATATTTATGAAATTTCTTTTGATTTTTCTTCATCGTGAAATTTTGATGGCTATGTTGTGAATAAATACAGCTGTGGAAACTGCATTAAATGATTAGGTTGGAAAGTAGAATTTACGGATGACAACTTCTGTATGTTACTTTTTTAATCACAAAGAGCTTTTATGCATATAGAGCTCCATTACTTTTGAAGACTGATACATAAATTTTAATAGACATAAATTAAATATTGATTTTTTTTGAACAAGCTACTCTGTTAAAAGAAATGGACATATCACAGACTAGAACTGCATGTAGGGCGCTGTGTCCAAATGATAGCAATAAAGAAAAGTGATGAGTACCTCCTTTGAAGATGAATATTTTTTAAATTAAAATTGTGATAGGTATTTACTCAAAACAAGCCTCACTAAGTTCCAGTAACTCCCAGGCTCTTATTTCCTTTTTTTCAGACCCTCCCCCTTGCAAATCACTGCTCTGTAGTCAATAAAATAATCTTTTGGATTTAATTTTCCACTGTTTGCCTGAAGACTTTATGGCGTATCTCTTACTGTTCTTTATCTTTTTACTATGATAGGTGCAATGCAAGAATCGACCAGTCATCAAGGACAGGAAGGTGAAGACATTAATCGTGCCCTGAATTTGGAAGAAGTTGTTCAAGAATCGTCAAACGAATGGCAGAGTATAACCAATATTTTTTGATGACTATAAGATGAAAGCTCCAAACGCTTTCAGGACTAGAATTTTTTTTTCTCCCCCCCCCCCCCCCCCAAAATAGTCATTTGTGGATTTTTACTATTAAAGCGTATTGCAAATAATAAGGATGATACAGCTTTTTAAATATTACAAAACACTGAATGAATTACCTGTCTTTTGTAAGCATATAGAATATTTGAGAAACATCAGACAAACTTTGCTGCATTGTCTACAATCAGTGATCTCAGGTAGATGGAACTTGTTTATCTTTTCATTCCACCACAAGTGTATTCTCTAAAACAGAAATACACCCAGACCTTGAAATCAGTGAAGAGTGAATCTGAACTAGGCTTTCTTGGATGTTCTGCCAATCATGAAGAATGTCTTGAGTATTTAAAACAAAATCGTATGGGTGCCGTAGATCAGGGGTTTCCAACCTTGGCAACTTTCAGCCTGGCGGACTTCAACTCCCAGAATTCCCCATGATCTAAGGTTGTTTTAGACCATTAATTGGTGTTGGCAAATGTGTCAGGATGATAGCTCGCATTCATTTCATTTGATGAGTGCTGTTATTTCTCAGCTTTAAACACAGCAATAATTCAAAACAACTAACAACTGCGATTCCATGAGGTAAATGACAAACACATATACTTTCATGTGGATCTTTCAGCAGAGAAACATTTGCTGAATAACCGTAAAAATATAAGCCATATATTCAAGATGGTAGGACTTACAAGACTATATATATCCTGAAGAAGATCGAATTAACTGCAGGTTAAATAACAGTACAGTCATTCTGAAAGGTAGCTCCAGATTAGAAGTCCTTGTTACTATTGTCATGAATTTGTCTTGACAGTTATGACATTTTTAAAGACTACCTAGGCTTTTTCAGTATTACTCTGAAAGGTCCCATTCATTCAAAAGAGGTATAATCATATCAAAAACACCCACATTGGAAATAAAGCATACGTTCTGTTTTAGACATTCCAAAGACAGAAGGATCTTGCTTAATTTTACGTTGAGATTTTAAAATTTCTTTATATGTTATATATATGTATGTGTGTATATATACAGATATTTAAGCCTCTGTGTGGCTGATGAGTATATTTTGTAAATAATAATTCCAGTTTCAAGAAGTGTTTATAAAGTTTTCAACTTTAGATAAACATTTCAAAATCAGTATTGATTCATTTTAATGTAATGTAGACATGTTATATCTTTATGAAAATATTATTGCTTTTAATTTGTTTCTCAGTTCCAGAAAAAAAAACTATCTGTACATATAATTTATATTTTGTGTATTATAAAACTAGTACTTTCTATTTCCAAAAAAAGGAAAAATCACTGCTTTTGATAGGACATCTCATAATTCTTTTGTTAACTCTGGACATATGTATATAAGTAATATAGCTGGTGACTTGAAAATAACACTTTTGTTATGTGGAAATATTTAAGTCAAACATGTTGAATAATATTAATTTTTTTCCAAACATGGTTTTCTGTCTGGTACATTATTCCTTTTCAGGGGTATTAACTAGGTATTCTTATTGATGAGAATAATTATTATGCCTGAATTGATGCAAAACAATTATTGATCATGGTTCTGTAGATATTTCATGCTATTCTGTTATTTTATTTCTTCTCTTTGAATATTTTTTTTTCCATTTCAAGGGTTTTTTCTACCAGCCTTACTGACTGAAAGTGTTTTACTTGTTTGCAAATATTTTTGTGCTCATTGATATCCTTATGTGATTAGAAGAACACAATATCTTTAAGAAAAAAAGAAACAGTATTATGTATATTCTGTAAAGTGAACCCACAAAGTTTGTGCTTAGATCTGTTCCAAAACAGCAGAGGCACACAAATTAAATTCACATATTACCGTATTTATTTTTTAAGCACAAACTTATGAAGTTAGCTATCTGCTAACTTTGCTATTCTTTTCTATGGCCTATTTGAAGTCCCAAGTAAAAGATTCGTAGAAATATTATGTAGATTAAGGAAACTAATCTTAAATGTACAATTAATAATAACCTAGTCTGAACCACCATCAATAATAATATATTATTGGGCTATAATTGTGGAAAAATGAAGCTCCAATTATATTTTGCCTGATACTGTTGAGATTGTTATTTTGAATAGTGAGTGACCATTTTGCACTGAATTACTAAATCAAAACCTTAATGAGAAGTCTACCTCGTGGTTGGCAAGAAGGCAAGAATGTATTAATTCAGACAAACAATACCAAGACTGACAAATAATTCAAAAGATCAGCAGTTGTCGCAATTATGTATGCCTTATTGTAACTTTTTTTTGTTTTTCAAACCAAGAACCAGCTGAAAACATTTAGCGATTAAGAACATAAACAATATGCTGCTGGATTGAGCCCCCTGATCAATTTGCTCAAAAATCTGTTCTCACAATGGCCAACCAAACTGCACAAGGAAGCCCACAAGTCTTCCAGGAGATGACCTTCGAAAGCTATCACGCTGCCATCAAAACTAACGGCCCTTGATCCTCATGTCTTCCATGAATTGTCCAACTCTTCTTAAAGCCAGCCCAGCTGGTAGCCACGCCCAGTTCTTATACAAGCAGATTCTAAAGTTTAATTATGTATTGGAAAGGCCATGTTGCATCATGGCAGAGGCAGAGGTGGGCATCACATACTGTTAACAGCTGATTCTCCCGGAACCAAAAATGTGAGCATGTGCGTGGCATCGAAAAACAGTGATAATATAGGACATGATAGTGCCAGGGCCGGTGGGCGGGCCCAGCCGCAGGTCGGAACTACTGGTTCACCTGAATTGGCAGCAGCCCACCACTGGACAGGGGTCTCCAAACTTGGTAACTTCAAGACTTGTGGACTTCAACTCCCAGACTTCAAGTTTGGAGACCCCTGCTCTATAAAGTTATTTCAAGGGGAGGTGGTGTCTGTATATGTCATTCTTTCAAATCTTCATGTAAGTACATGTCTTTTTAAAGTATTGCCCTATAAATCAGTGGTGGGTTGCTACGGCGAGCCAGTAGCAGCGGCAGCAGGAGGCTCCGTCCACCCACCTGGACGTCATCAAATATGATCTGCGTATGCTCAGAAGTGTTGCACATGTGAGTGAAGCCCGCGCACGAGCGAACTGGTAGCAAAGGTAAGTGAAACCCACTCCTGCTATAAATCATATAGTATATGCTTTTTCTTATAAGCCGCCTAGAGTTGTGCTGTTCAGTTTGGACAGCCATATATACCCTTTAAATATTCATGTAGCGGTTAGATACTGGATCTCTGGAAAGTGACAGAAAGTTGTAAAAGAAGCTACTGCATAGAGCGCCGGTATTTTTGAATCTAATTTTAAATGTATCTACCTCAGAATTATATGAATTTCACAGGAGAATATTTTACAGTTTGAGAGAGGGTCCAGTGTGATGCTAGATTATATTTTATCTCAAACACGATCAATAACTCATTAAATAAATATTAGATTTAGATAATGTAAAAGTGAGCTTCTCTCAGAAACTCTTTCAGGTAGTTGAAAAAAATGCTCATTTTTCCTATATCCCACTAGTTTAGGTTAATGAGGGAAGCGTTTCTAAACTTGCATACAGATATTGGTCTGTGATTTGATTACATATATATTATCCCCATGCTAGCCTAACTTTTCATATTCTTTTGTTAGCCTGATTAATTTGCAGTTAATTTATGTTTTAGGAAAAAGAAAGGAAAATATTACTTGCCTCAGGGTATGATTTAAGATGAACTAGGAAACACAAGTCTCAGGGGAAATTTGATAGTATTCTACAAAAACTCTACGTCTAATCAGCCAGAGGCTTTGTTGCATTAAAATATTATTTGAAAGTAAAATAATTGCTCTCCTCCATTATGTTCTATGCAGATTTCTTGACAAGTTAAGTTAGACTGAGCTCATTGTCATTCAATGTAACTTTTTCCATCAATAAATGTTTTGAGAATTATTGAGGAAAATATCTGACATTTTCCCACAGTATTAAGCTGCAGGATCTTGCAATTTTTTTTTCATTTTCCCAATAATTAAAATTGCTAAAAAAAACAACAAGAAACAAACCTTGAAAGTTAACATTTAGGACAACAGAATATGGGAATTTTTTCCCCCTGTTTTTGAAAATCACTGTACCACTATCATTCTTTAGACAGTTCCGCATTATACCTCTGGTTCAAAAGAATGTGTATGTTGAAGTCATACTGGACAAATGTTTTTGATTTAATATTGAGCAGAGTTTTTGAGCTTTAATTATAGAATGATCAATTATAGAGCTACTTCCTTAGCTCTCAGAAATGTGAAACACACTTGAAACTTGGTATCAAATTTGCTTTTCAAATATTGCTAATTTTAATACAAGGGAAAGGAATTACTGCTGTTAATATATATATATATATTTCAATATGTGCATCTCTTCCAGGAATCCTATCTTACAGTTTTATCTTAAGACATCATGTTATATACACTTGCAATTTCTAGAGGTACCTCCTCTGCTTAAATTGCATCTGAAGATGCAGGTTGCTATGGATAAAAGCAATTTTGATTGTATCATGCAAGTTCCTTGTTTTGTTTTGCATTTTCATTTCAACAGCCCTGAAAGGCAAGTAGGTTTTTCTTTCTAATGTTCTGTCTCTGAAACGCTTCTTTCACTCTGTTCTATGCAAACCACATTTTCTCTGTGTTTCAAGCATCCCAGGTCAGAAATACAATGGATCACCTAATGGTTTTTCAGGCTTTTCAAGTTATAATCCTGTGCTCAAAGATGAGAGGTCATCATACTTTGACCAGATTTGGAGCATAAAGCAAGAATTGTCAAGAATCCCAAAGAGCTTTCATTTGTGTAAAGAGTGGCACTTTATCGCTACAGTCTGCCCACGCTTAGGATTAATTCCATGCATTCTTCCTTTAGACAATAAAATGTGGGGTTTTTTTCTGGGTCCACAAACAATGGGTTGGGGAATAGAGGCAAGGATGCTTCACTGTTCTGGCGGAACTCAGTTCACTGTTCTTTGAACCCAACCAATCTACTTTCATAATCTTTTAGCAACATTTGCTTAAGTTTAGATGGTTATTTTTCTGTCTAGAAGGTTATTCCATGTCATCCTTGGGGTATATTGGCCGGTTGGCTGATCTCTTATGTCCCTAAACACTAGCTAGTTGGAAATATATTCTGATTTACTTGCTCAATATATTTGCTCACAAATTTTAGACACCATTTTATATTTATTCTGCAAAGAGAAGGAAGACTTGGATCTTACATTTCTGACTATGAAAGCCCATCATGGTTCCATATTCGAATGCCTTTTAAATTAATGTTGCATGGTGAACCAGTCCTTAAACCCGGGATGGCGAACCTATGGCACGCGTGCCACAGGTGGCACGCGAAGCCATATCTGTGGGCACGTGGGCGTTGCCCTAGCTCAGCTCCAGCATGTATGTGCTCGCTGGCCAGCTGATTTTGGGCCTTCTGGGCCTACCGGAAGTCAGGAAATGGGCCGTTTCCGGCCTATGAAGGGCCATGGAGGGGATGGGGAAGGCCGTTTTCACTGTCCCCAGGCTCCAAGAAAGCCTCTGGAGCCTGGGGAGGACAAAAAACAAGACTTCCCCGCCCACCAGTAACTTTTTTGCCATTGTGTGCCAAAAGCGGGAGGAGCGCAAACATGGGGGGCGGGTCATTGAATTATGGGTGTGGGCATGCATGCCTGTGATCCCCCCCATGACCCCCGTTTTTGGCACGCAAAGACAAAAAGGTTAGCCATCACTGCGGCCTAGACTAATGCGTGGTTTTGTTAAAATTCATATGAAGAAAACATACCTCCCTAGCAATGTGGAAAAATTAATGGGTTTCAGAAAACAAAACGTTTCATGTACAAAAACAGGGACCCACCGGGAGAGTAGTAAAAAGTGGAAGCAAAGATGAATAATGCATTTACTCCAAAAGTACAGACTTAGTTTCAGTGTTTTCTCGCTCGTAGCAATACTGTGGAATTATTTGCATAGGATAGAAGACATGTTATTGAATTCATCCATTGAATAATTCATTCACGATAGTAACTCTTGCCTGTTTAAGAGCGAAGATATTCAAATGAAGTTGCTGTTGCCACCATATAATGTACTCATCCGAGTTGGTCTGTGTGGATTCAAAGTAATTGCTCCCTAAACAGGATCCATTGTATTGCAAATGTAACTGTTTTAGGTAGTATATTTAGGATGTGCTTGGGTGGAATAATAGACAGTCTTTTATTTCTTCCTAAAAATGTGTCCCATAGAAAAAAAAGTACAATTTGTCCTTATTGCATTTAATTTCTGGAGCGGAAAGTTTTTAAAACAACAACAACAATAATCAATTATGTGAGAATTGCCATCTGAAGTATTACACCCTTGTGTATTGCTTAAGAATAATCTTTCATTAAGCACTGAAAGAATACTTAGGATTTAGAAACTGTGCCATTTCTTGAAATTAACAGTGGGAAGATAAACATTGATGAGGTTTTTTTGTTATAGCAGTTCTGTAATGAGCATTTTTGTTTGATCCATCAACATTCTTTTTTAAAAAGAATAAATTCATTGTTTCTTCAAAGGGCACTTAGTTGCAAGGTGCACATTTTGGGGGGGGGGGGAATCGGTGATAAGCGATGAGCTTAAAATTCAGTTCAAGGTGTTTCAGATGCAGTAATGTCTGCAAATCTTCAATGTAGCCCGACCATTCCCAAGAAGATCAGAGAAGGTGTTAGGTTCACAAACCCTCATATTTAGCACCAGTTCTGAATATACGTAGTCCTTGACTTTCAATCATTTGTTTAGTGACCATAAAAAGTAACAATGGTACTGAAAAAAATAACTTATGTTGGTTTTTCTCACTTCTAACCGTTGCAGCATCCCCACGGCCACATGATCAAAATTCAGATGTTTGACAACTGACTCATATTTATGACGGTTGCAGTGTCCGGGGATTATGTGATTTTCTTTTGTGACTTTCTGAAGATGTCAATGGGGAAGCCAGATTCACTGCATTATTGACTCAACCTCTGACGTGATTCACTGAATAACTCTGCCAAGAAAAGTCTCAAAATGGGGCAAAACTCACTTAATACCTGTTTTGTTTCACAACAAATTTTGGGCCCAGTTGTGGTTGTAAGTCAAGGACTATCTGTACAATGTAAAATGTGTCTCCTTTATATGTTCAACGAAATGAAGCATCTTCTCTGACAAAGACAGTTGAGAAGAAAACTGTTTAAACTTGCCCCTGTTCCTTAATAACACCACATACTGTATTTTAAAAAGGATATAATCTGCATTCAGACTTAGTTGTGAACTTATATACTTCAGTTAGCTGCTTTGTAAGTGTGCATGAAATACCTTTAAAAAATTCCTCCAAATATCATTAAAAGTTGAGTATTTTATTTTTTTTTCCAGGAGTTGTACTCGTACACTTTAAAACAATACACTTAAATGAAACTCACTATTACGTTGTGGATACACAACGGGACGAGGCTACACATAGAAAAATACACATAGCCAGTAACATTTTGAAAGAAGATGTAATAGAGGGATGTATGTATTTGTGTGTAGGTGCATGCTCATGTTTGTTTATTGGTTTTGGTATTTGGTTTTGTTTAGCTTCTGTATTTTTCTACTCTCTCATCTTTCATTGCTGCATATTAAGACTGTTACTTAAAACTTATGGTAGATTAAGGAGAACTATCAGCCACATTATCTCTGCATGCCATGTGGCATTAAGTGTCAAGAAGTTCTAATATTATGGGGGGCTTTTTTTAAGCATAGCTTAAGGTAGATGCCGGCTTGGGCCTAAATGTATTCTACAACATATAAGCTCAAACAAAACTTTGCAAGAGTAAAAGAAGGCCGCAAGCAACAAAACAGGTTTTATATTTTTTAAAAAATAGTGCAATTCAGAAGAGCATTTTTCTTCATGTAGAGGAGCAAACCCACTCCCACATGCGAATATCTTCATATATGATCTGTTAATATTTTTACCTCTAGTTGTTAGTGCTAATTTCCATTACCTGCAGTGACACAGTCTATCTTATTTTGGTTCACTGCTTGTTTAACTCTGCTGCAGTAACAAGACAACTACAACTACTAACTATGTGTGCAGTTACAATCTGGAACTTCATCACCAAAGGGCTCTCTGGTATTAAAAACATTAGACTTTTTTAAAAGAACAATTCACTGCAAAAAACGTTTACTTTGCAGCGAGCCCACTCTTCACATATCTAAGTCTAAGTGTTTTTTGTTGTTGTTGTTGTTCTTTGGGATTTTTCCTTATTGCTATCATTGTTATACTACTCTAATTCAAGTTTGATATCTTCATGCCTCTCTCCCAACCACTCTTATTTCCCAATATGTTGGCAGTGACAAGCAATTGGTTATGCACAAAAAGTTGCTAAGAAGTTGTATAATCCTTCTCCATAACCATTGCTTGGACCCATTGAAACATTCACAGCTGCCTTCTCCCACATCACAACATACCTTGTACTCCCAATGTAATATACCTTTCCATGACTGCCTAATCCAGTTAGGAAAAGAAAAACAAAAGGTGTGAGAGAAAAGGGATACAAAATAAGAGCAAATAAAAATAATAAATCAAAGCCAAATCAAAACATTGGATAAACAGCCCTTACAACATTCTGCACGTGTTTTTTTTTTATTATTGTTTGTTTACAGCAAAGATCTCAAAAGATTCGTTAATGACCGCATTAATTTAGATGGGGTTATGTTTTATGTGATTAAAGGTTAGTGAAAAAGAAATCTGAAAAGGAATTAATGTTGCATATTCCTGAAAAATTAACGCTTTATATTTCTTGGGGAGCACCTTGAAGAAGAAGGAATAAGATGGGGGATTTTGTTATTTTTCCTAAATAACGCTGACCGAAAGCTACCTTGCAAATTTGGGAGGCTTTTGTTGTTGATTTTTCAACTCTTGGTCAGCATTTGCCAATATAGTTTTGCATATTCCTACTGCATGCATAACTCAACTGACATTAACAAATAGATTGTGGTTTTTTTTTTTATCTAAGGAATTTGTTATTAATCCTTGGGGTAGCTATGTTATGAAGCAGAGAATGTAGCCTTTTAGTGACATCTTAAGTGTTTCAGCGCCTAGCAACAGGGGAGCCAGACCTGGAACCAGGCCGGGAACCGGAGCTTCCCTTTGGAAAGAAGAAAGAAAAAAAAACAGGATTAAAATTAATATATGCAGCTGAAATACATTACAATATACCGGTACATATTTTGTATATCCAATTCCATTCAGCCTGTGATTCAAAATAGCTCTCCAAAACTGGTTGAACCTCCCTCAAGACTGGCACAGTAGAATTAGGATTCAATTCAATGAGGTGGCATCTTTATTGTAATTCAGAAATGGCAGCTGTTACAAACTGCGGACAGCCACTGAGAAGACCGAGGATGAAGCAGAGTTTATATTGCTTCGATTTCAAATTCAACACACGCTTTCTCTATTTTCCTCCAATGTAATGGAGTTCTTAGCCTTCTATTTTCCAGGCTCACTTGGTAGCGGCCATTGTATGTTTGCAGTTTTTTGCATTCCGGTTCTTAGTATTGGCTGCCACTAATAGAACAATAGGGATGATGTTTTGGATAAAGAATGGATGGAGAATAGCAAATAAATGTTGATTCACAGTTTGGCAATTCTTCTGAGATTATTGAAATAAGGTAGTAGGTAAACAAAGCATTTTGTAGCATCTCCAATTTAGTTCATATGGATACTCTGTCATACCTAGAAAAACAGTAAGACTATTTTCTTTTGAAAAAGAAGAAATAGCGTTAACCCTAATATTTGCCTAGAATTCCAAGTTTTCAATAAACATTCACAACAGTGAATCATTAGTAATGTACTTTGCAATAATAGTTCATATTCTCTGTATTTGTAATCCTGTTGTACGTTTTGCCTGTGTTCACAAACTTGGGAAAGAGAAATAAATCTGCAAATCTCATATTTTGACATATTTCCAGCCCCAAATAATTTTGTGATTCAGTTTCCTATCCTAGTTAGATATTGCAGAAACAAAACCTTAGTACGTCCTCACTTCCTCAAAATATAGGAAAATCAAGGTGGTTCTCATAAACCCAGAATATTCCGTGAAATCAGTTCATAGTTCATGTTTTGAGTACTTTCACCTTCTCTACTATAGGTAGTCCTCAACTCACAACAGATCATTTAGTGACTGTTCAAAGTTACAACAGCATTGAAAAAAGTGACTTATGACCATTTTTCACACTTAGGACCATTGCAGCATCCCCGTGGTCACATGATCAAAATTCAGATGCTTGGCAACTGACTCATATTTATGACGGTTGCAATGTCCTGGGATCCTGGGATCAACTTTTGTGACTTTCTGACAAACAAAGTCAATGGGGAAGCCAGATTCACTTAGCTACTGTGCTACTAACATAACAACTGCAGTGACTCACTTAACAAATGGGGCATGAAAGGTTGTAAAATGGGACAAACCTCAACAAATGTCTCAAGAGAAATTTGGGGCTCAATTGTGGTCGTAAGGTTGAGGACTACCTGTAGTTCAGTTTCTTGCAGAAGAACCCTTTCAGGATTAACACTGCCACCTGTCCCTTATTCTATTTGCAGCCTTCCTAGCAGAGATGCAAAAGGAAGGCAGGAACCAGAAAGAGAAGATTTAGCTCAACAGTTATCAGATAGATTTAAAGGATTGGGTATTAAGGAACCTTGTTTTTTTCAATTTTTAAATACATGCTTCTGCCTATCTCCTGTTGCCGGATGCATTCCTTAGATTTCTAAAATTTATGCTTCCATAATTACTTGTTGATTTAGAAGGCACCGTACTATCTTATTTCAATAATTCACTGTTCATTTTTAATCTGAAACTACTCAGCCACAATATTATTGCTTAGTTTCATAAATGACAGAGCACTGTAATTATACTTAATGACTTATTAATTATGTTCCATGAATCACTGATTTCTATGTTGTTGTAGTCCTATTAAATCCATTACTTGTCATGGAAGCTCTCCTTAAATTTGTTCTGGTTTTAGGAACCAGGGTTTAAAAAAATATATCTGGTGGAATATAATAACGGGGACCATTTCATGCTAAGTTACTGTCAAAAATAAACCTACATTTTTGCCGGTGCTTAGGAAGAAGTGGGAGGAAACTTTTTTTTTTTTGGTAAAAGAAAATAAAATTGCCTATAGATAAATAAAAATTATTAGGAGAAAATACTTGTCTCATTCAAACATAAATGAAACTGACTGCCAAGGCTAATAGCCCATGCTATTCTGGGCTAACTTTTACTAAGGAGAATAGTCAACAATGAAGGTTGTGAGATTCTCAAGGAAAATGTCGGGAGGAAAACTTGGCTTACAAAATTAGTAATATTTGTATATTTGTATGGAGGTATGTGCAGCTGCTGTGAAACTGGGGAAAAAAAGGAAATATTTAAAACTGAAGAAAATAATAATAAAATCTTTTAAAAAGAGAATGGAATATTTTTCCACATATACTTCAAAGTGAACAGTATTTATTTTAGTGGCACTTCATTCCCCAACACCATCATTTTGAAGATCTAATTCCTGGCAGTATGAAGCAGGTGTTCCTTTTTTCTCTCAGAAAAATCTCAAAAAAACCATAATCTGCAATTTGGACAGATATTTCCAAAATATCCGATTTGTATAAGTACAAATGCATAACACCACCAAAAGCATTGTTGATTTAAAAAAGATGTTTAGGTTGTTAAAAAGTTGTTATGAACATTCAATTTTGTATAGTACAGCAAATCATTATTTGCTCATTTTTTTTGAGGTAGATTTGGCTGAGAGAGTGATAGGCGCAAAGTCATCCATCCAGTTTTCATGCCTAAGAAGCTGGTGTATGGAGTTATGGTTCAGGTATTGGACTGATATGAAGAGGATCCGAGTTTGAGACTACTCTCATTTTTTTCTGCATCTGAAACAAAATTAAACTATAAATTTTTAAACCTCTTTATTTCACTCAATGCATATTAATCTTGAGTTGGGTGCAAACCTCAGTAGTAATTCATGGACCTGACATGATTTTTCCCTATGTGATGGGATTCCATTGGATTTTGTTACATATACTATTTATATTGCTCTCTGCTTGGGTGATTTTTTACATTTAGACTGATACTAATAGAGATATTTGCCTTAGTTTAGATTTTTTTTTAATGCTGTAATCAGACATCCAAACCGGTTTCCTCTTTCCAATCTTTCAGACAATCGCTTAAGACTATTTCCTGGACTGCTTAAATGAATGCAATATATATTAGCAATAGATAAAGAACAGTTTCGTATGCTGGCACAGTGTTGGTTACTTTTGCTATTCTTAGAATTATTATCTTTACCAGTTTAAACAATTTAGACAGTGTGCCCTGGCCATCATAGCGGTATCCTTTGTGCCCCTTGTGAGCATATTTGTGCTCATAGAATTTGCCACTTCCATATCCAGGCCTGTGAGTTTCGCCACCCTGCAAAAGAGAAAAGCAAAATTACAAATATTACAAATTACAAGTATTAAAATGAGTACTAAATGATCAAAGGCTGAATTGTAGCAAAGAATATGGCCTCAGGCCTAATGACAGTTATCCTATGGAAGCCACTGATTTCTGTGTGGATGTTTATAGCTCTGTGTCATAGATAGCATGCAGAATGGGAGTTTTCTGCAAATAACTACTGATGAAAGAAAATATTTGAACAATTATTGAGAAAAGAGATACTCGGGGAACATTTCTAGCAGAGATAGTGGAAGGGGAATTCAATTCCATTAAAATTGACATTCTATATATAAAACTTATCTTAGCCTATATTCCCATTGTTTGGAAATTGCCTGAGGTGATAATGATCCATAGTTACTTATATTACAATTACTCATATTTGTATTCATTCTGCCAAACAGTAATAGATGAGAGCAGTTAACAGCACACTATCAGAAGGAGATGCTGGTAGAATAAATGCATCCATCTTTAAAGATTGAAATCCCTAGAATTATATTGAATGTTATCCAGAAAAATGGGACATTTGGAGCAAGTACTTACAGATCATTGTTATCTGCTTTTGAAAAGCATTATTAAAAATGAAGGAAGAATTGTTCAACATAATTGTGTAACTGTATGAGGAGAACAAGTAATTCAAAGAATTTTTCAAATAGTAATCTGCTTTGCAACTAGTTCTTCAAACAAAAACCTCATTTCCAGCATTGGTAATATGCAGTCTTAATGACAAACTTATGAAAATTGCCTCAGCCAATACATTACAATTATGTATTTTTTAAGTGTTTCCTATCAAAGTAATGATCTGGCTCAACCTTCCAAGCAGCAACTACATCTGGCAAGTTTTCTATGGTTTCCAATTGTTATTATGAAAAAAATCAGTAGGATTACTGTGTAGATAATTAAGGCATTTCACTGAGGATGTAAAAAACAGTTGATATTCACTTCTAAGAGTCAATTCATAATGGGCATTGCCAACACTCCATGATCATGTTCAAATGCAACATTATTGTAAATTTCTAGTCTATGAGCATCCCTTCTGTTTATATCTTTCTTGCACTTCTACAAAATCCAAGGTGTTTCAGTTATAGTCTTGTAAATTTGCAATAATTTTCATGAATACCTTGTGGGCCATTTTTACCAAAGGCAGAGTACAGAATATTCTACTGTACTTGGGTGTAAATTATTGGAACAATATAGTTATCATTTTAATATCATATAAAAGCAATATTTTATAGCTGAGCTTTCTGATGGCGATAATAATTAGACTTATATACCATTCCAGACTGCTTTACAGCACTTTCTGAGCAGTTTGCTCCCAACAATCTGGATCTTCATTTTATTGAAACTGTTCTAGGCATCTGTTGGATGAAGTAACTTGGATCTGCTCTCAGTTGGACTCTGGCTATGCAAATCCTTTGGATTTGTCTGAGGCCCAGTTAACTAAGACTTCCTGGAGAAAAGCTGTGACGGATTTAAATGGGGAAGAACAGCTTGGCTTAACCCAAGCAAACTTGAGTGGCTGAGTGTTTTGGGATCCACCAGGTCTGGAGTTCTTCCATCTTTTACTTGGGGTACAATCTTCCAAATAGATATGCTGCACAATTCGAATGTCTGTTTGGACTCACAGGGCCGCACTGGCTATAAGTTTCCAAGTGCCCTTTCTACCTATAGGACTCTTCATTGTACAGGGCTCAGTACAATAGGATTGCCCATTTATGATCAGTTCTGATCATCCTGCAAGGTTCAGCAGAATGGGCATGCTTTGAGGTCCTTTTATAAAATAATGGGACCCAAGAAACATATCTCTTCTGTCACAGTGCCTTTGGAACAATATACCCCTGGCCACGTCCAAATATCTCCAACCTTGATAACCTTTCATAAAGTCTAAAAGACCTGGTCCCCCCCCCCGAGTATTAACCCATAATGTTGGTTTCAATTATGGCGTAGTGTTATGTTGTTGTGGCTTTCTGTTATTAATTGTTCTATTTATAATTTGTTTAATCTTATGTCAGCTATCTAAAGTCGCTATCTGTGAGTTGTCAGTTAGATATATGAATAGATAGATGATGGATGATAGATGATTGTAGATATAGATATACTGAAGCAGTGGTGGAATTCAATTTTTTTTACTAACGGTTCTGTGGGCGTGGCTTGGTGGGCATGGTGTGACTTGGTGGGTGTGGCTTGGTGGGCATGGCTTGGTGGACGGATACTGCAAAATCTCCATTCCCACCCCACTCGGGCCAGCCAGAGGTGGTATTTGCCAGTTCTCTGAACTACTCAAAATTTCCGCTACCGGTTCTCCAGAACCTGTCAGAACCTGCTGAATTTCACCCCTGTATTGAAGGTATAGATTTAAATAAATTCTTTGTCACATTGCCTTAATGTGAACACTCTTTAAGAAAAGCCACTTTAAGATAAAAATTAAAAAATTATGGATTATGAGCAAGAGGGAGAAATAATCTTTGACTTTAAAAGTCCTCTGCCTGGTTGTCACTAACAGTACATTTTTATAAGCTTGCTACTCTTTCTCAGCAAGAAATTAATCTATTTTCACAGACATGTGATGAACAGGCTGACTGCTTTAAGTGACCTTTTTAATTTCCATAGATATTCCAATCCAACAAAAGGGTCCGAACTGATAGCTCCAGACTCCTTTGAAGTCTGGCTAGCATTCCAGTCCTCTCTAGCTCCAGGGTAAAGACATAGGGCCAAGTAGATTAAAAGATTTGCCCAAGGAAGAAAAAAGACTAAACTGTATCATTTGTTCTCTACAACAGTGGTCCCCAACCCCTGGTCTGCAGACCGCCACTGGTCCATGGCCCATTGGGAACTGGGCTGCACAACTGACGGGCAAGCACATGAAATTTCATTTGTGCATGTGTGGAATTGGGTTGAAACCAGCCCTTTCCTCCGCTGCTGTTGCCACCGTTCTATGCAACCAGAAATGTTGGGGATCACTGCTCTACATCATTGTCATAAACACAATTCACCGTTTCATACAGAAAGAATACTGTTATATATTTTGCGTCTTCATTTTTTTTTTTTTAGTTTCAAGAAATGGTTGAAGAATGCATAAATTCTCAGTATATCACAATGTTGTAAATATAGGGCAAATCCAATAATGTACCATGTTCTTGAATCCATCCAGAACTGGAGCTTTGTACAGTTCATAGTAGCAACCAGCGGTGAAATGCACTTACCTTTGCTACCAGTTCAGGAGTGTGAGCTCACGTGCACCTCTTCTGCGCATACGCAGACCCTCTGCATGCGAAGAGAGTCAAAACTGGGACGTAATGATGTCCCGGTGGATGGGTGGAGCCTCCCCCCACTGTTGCTACCGGTTTGTGCGTGCTGGATAGATCCGGCCGGATTTCACTGCTGGTAGCAACCCACACTTTCATTCCCCCCCCTCCTCCGTCCCATGAACACACAGAACATTTAGGGAATCTTAAAGGAATACAATTTGCCATGCAGTGAAGGTGCTCTCTGCTCAGGCAAAAGGAATCTTAATTTAAGCTTTACTCATTTCAGAATAAAAGTAAACGATAAAACCATGAATATAAAGGGATTGCTTTGGAACAGGAAGGCATCAGTAAGAGTAAAGCAAACAAGCCAAAGTGAAATAAAAGAATAAACAAATATGTACTGGAATTTTGCATTAGCTACAGAAAAGCAAGACAGCAAACAGACGCTCTTTGGGCCTGGGGAAAACAAAATAATTGCGAAGGGAAGCATGTTTATCACCTACCCAGCTAAATCTGCTGAAGGATAATCCTCTCCCCTGCACACGTAAGAAACAAAGAAAGTGACATGTTAAAACACCATGGACTATAAAAGACACTGAGGATGCCAACAGCTGGTAGAAAAGGATTATCACCGGTTGGTCGAGTGGATTAAAATATCTAAAATCCAAGATGTTTGGATTGCAGTCATGATGTGGGACTTTAGAGGAGTTTACCACATTTCAGATGTGCATCATAAAACCCATTGTCTGATGTGCACACGGATTTTACCAAAGAGAGAACATGGGCCTTTCCTGGTTGTCTTGTCTATTGCAGTATAGTTCACAATAAAGCATGTCAAGAGGTTTTTTGAGGACAATGATCTATGGGTCAATGTTCTACATAATGAATACTTTTCATCCGCCCACAGTCTCAGTCTGATATTTTATTAGGTCAGAATTTGAAACAAGGTAGTTTGGCTTTCTGTATTCAGAAGTTAAAGATGTAGAGAAATATGAGGGAGAAAATGGAGCGAGTAAACTGGGTGGGGGGTGGGTTGTTATTGTTGTGGGGAAAATAGAAGGAAGAAATAATTGGTATGTTTGCCACCTTGAGTTGTATATAAAAAAAGAGCAGGCTAAAAATCTAAAAAGACCTGTGCTTGTAAAGATTAAATGAGCTATTGAAACACATGCAGTCCTCGACTTATGACCACAATTGAGCCCAACATTTCCATTGTTAATCAAGACAGTCGTTAAGTGAGTTTGGCCACCGTTTAAGGTCTTTCTTGCCACACTTGTTAAGCGGATCACTGCTTAGCAACATGGTTGTTAAGTGAATCTGGCTTCCCCATTGACTTTGGTTGTCAGAAAGTCACGAAAAGGGATCACATGACCCCGGGACACTGCAACTGTCATAAATACATGCCAGTTGCCAAGTGGCTGAATTTTGATCACGTGACCATGGCTATGCTGCAATGGCCGTAAGTGTGAAAAACAGTTGTACATCATTTTTTCAGTGCTGTTGTAACTTGGAATGGTCACGAAACAAATGGTTATAAGTCGAGGACTACTTGTAACAAGCCACAGAATGAAAAGAATCATTTCATCCCGTCCTCTCGAGGGAGCTAGCATAGCCTTAGTACTTAAGACGGTTTCTAATTTATCTGGACTCCTTTGCTTGGTCAACAGTCCTTGGTGGGCCTGGCTGCTGTTTCTTGGTGCAAAACAGTCTGTACTAAGACCCCTCTTATTTATAATTTAATAATCAGTGGAAGGGGCAGCCTGGCATGTATCAATGAGATCTGGCTGGTATCAAGGAAGAAGGGGAAGCCCACTCCAAAATGTGGCCATCCCAGATTTGGGTGTGGCATCAACCACGACCCCAGGACATTTTATAACCCATGTGATTCTTGTGGTTTTCAGTGGTGTTGCCTTGTTTGTGAAGTTGGGCATGAAGGATTAGATAGGATTCTACAGTAGCACAGACTGTGATCAGGTATAGGCAATAGTTGTTTTAAGCAACCCAAAAACTGCTGTAAATGCATCATTTAGACTACATTGGGCTAGGAAGGTTATTGAAATATTTTTAAAATAAGGAAACCTTCCCCCCCCCTTTACTACAGGTTTTGTAGATTAATATAAAATATTCACAGCAAACACTTACTTTTGCCTGAAGAGGAGGAGTTGTCCTGGGTGACACCTGAAAAACAATTTTAAAAAATAAGAATGTGCAAATATATACTATATGTTTGGAATCACAGTGTGTGTGTGTGTGTTTCAGGCACACTTCTGTCTATATGCCTGCAGGGCTGCGTTTATACAGATGAATATTAGAGATTTACAAATCTCCATACAATTAAAAAAACAAATAGTCTATTAGACACACATATATATGTATATGATTCCATAACCACAGAGGTAGCCTAGATATTATTTTCAAATCAATCTGACATAGAGGGAAAATAAATTACAAATATAATAAATAGTTGAAATCTTACGATTAACCCTGGGCAGTTCATAATCTAATCCTATAAATGATGTTTAAGTACCAAAAAAGTTTGCATAAGGTTGCTGGCTCAAGTATATTGATTATCTGAAATAACTCCAACGTGTATATATAGGTTAAATCCACAGACAGGCACATGAGTGCACACACATGTATGTTTACACATCCCTACCCACAGTGGTTATTTATTTCACTGTAGTAGATGGTTTCCTATATTCTTTTGAATTTGTAGGACTGATCCTCCTATTAAATAGAACAGAGCTGGGTTTATGGATAAATAGCAATAGCACTTAGACTTATATACTGCTCCATCGTGCTTCCCAGCCCTCTCTAAGTGTTTACAGAGTCAGCATATTGCCCTCAACAATCTGGGTCCACATTTTACTGACCTCAGAAGGATGGAAGGTTGAGTCAACCTTGAGTCAGTCAGGATCAAACTCCTGGCACTGGGAATGCAGAGTTAGCCTGCAATACCACATTCTAACCACTGCGCCACTACATCTCTTGGAAATAAAAGATTTCCATACCCACTGAGAGCTGTGTATTAGAACAATCCCTTTGCAACTCCTCTCTACCAAAACTACTTGGAGCCTGGCAATTCATGTTTTCTCAAGAAACATAAAAATATAAATGACTTAGAAGAAAGTAAAACTTACAATGTTCCTGAAGAAGTGGACTACTGGGTTTTCATCCACATAGCGTCCATGGTAAGATCTTGGGTGAGGCAGAGAACTTACGTGGCCTACTCTGGAGGCATGGTGATAGTCCTGAAACACAGGGTAGGTCATACCTGTAGATCAGCATGTATTCTGAAAGTAATTAATGTTCCCCTCTTGAAATCAAATTATGAAAACAACATGGATGTATCCATTTAATTATCACAGAGTTGCATTTGATTTGATAAAAACATAACCATTTTAAAAAACTGAAAGTTGGAGATATATTTCCAATGATTATTACATTTAGATGAAGGAACATACTGTCTGGAGAATTCTGGGAGTTGAAGTCCACAAATCTTAAATTTGCCAAGGTTGGACATCCCTGATTTAGATGCTATTGCTAAGATGCCTTAATTGATTTATCTCTTAAAGATCATTTCTTTTCAAAACTAATTCTTTATGCTTTAATTCCATGGACAGGAAAGAACTCATTTGGAAAAGAATAACTCTTCCGCTTTTCAAGCAAATACTTTAAAAAAAAATTTCTTCAAAAATCTCTCTTGGAGTTCTAGCAACTTGAGATTGTTTGTACACAGATCAAGTTTAGTATATTGTTATTAATTTGCAATCCAAAGTTTCTTCCATGGATCTACCTATTGTTGAATCACAAGGATGTGCAAAGATATGGAATAGAGCTTCTAGAACTCCTTCCAACTCCTTTAGCAAAATGGCTGTAGGAGGGCTCTGTAGTTTCTTTTATGTAAAGAAATATTTCATTTATTTATTTATTAAATTTGTTTGCTGCCCATCTCACCTTGGGGAGACTCTGGGAGGCTAACAATATTAATTCTGGGTGGCTTACAATGTTAATAGGTAAATAATGCCTATGTTGCATTCATGCATATCTAAGTTTATCTAGGGTTTAATCAACTTATTTGAGTACGTATTTGTGCCTCTATGGTTATCTATGTTTCTGCTCTCCCTTCATGTTGCATCTGCATGCTTGTGTATATGTGTACACCAGAAACTTGCATAAGTTACACTCTGCCGGGATATGCAACTTTAAGACCTGTGGAGGTTGGGGAACTCTGGGAGTTGAAGTCCAAATCTAGTTGCCAAGGTTGGACATGCCTGCTCTAAGCCACGTAAAACAGGATGGAGCAAGGCAGAGGGAATTTGAGCTTCTACCCAACCTGTTTTCCCATCAGGATATATTGGGAGATATATTTTTTTTCTGGATCACTTTTCTTCACAGTACAAGATTGGATCTAGGCCAGTTTAAAGCTCGAGGTTTCTTTTGCTAGCTTCTGCTGCCACACCAAATTTGTTTTCATTCTGTTCTGTTTCCAGAGAATTATCCTGCTGAGAGACAGGCAGAGTCATGAGCCTCTTAACCCAATTAACCTTTCCAACCCTCTGTTGAGTAGGAAAGAATAAAAAAAGAAAGGTCAGATGAGGCTAGCCAAATGGCTTTTTTCCCCCGGCCCTCTAAATTCCAGGGTAGATAGAGAAAGCCATTTAGGAGTTGGTCACCTCTTTAAACTCAATACAGAAAATATGTAAACATATGAAGAATAAGTCACCAGCAGCACTTAATTGTGGGCATGATTGAACAACATTTAAAATGTGACCGGATGCTGGTATTTTATGCTTGTGAGAACTGATGGCTCGTCTCTACTGAAATTTTTAGAAGCAATGCTGGATTAACATGATCCAGAGGAAAAGGAAAAAAATTAGCAAATCATTATCTTTTATCAAACCAAGCATTACTCTAAACCTGATTGTCTTTAAGTTGCAAAGACATCGTCTTTAGGTATCGGTGTTTAAAACATGCATGGCAAAAATAAAGTAAAGTATGAAATTATAAGAAAAACCTGTTGTTAAACAAGTCATAATGAACATTCTTCCTATTTCACAGGCCTGGGAATGAAATTTAGCACACACACACACATACATATTCACATATACATGCACATACTCATACATCATATACATACTACACACATGCATATTCATATGTACAGTTGGCCCTCTGCTTATAGCAATAGCAATAGCATTTAGATTTATATACCGCTTCACAGTTCTTTACAGCCCTCTCTAAGCGGTTTACAGAGTCAGCATATTGCCCCCCAACAATCTGGGTCCTCATTTACTGACCTTGGAAGGATGGAAGACTGAGTCAACCTTGAGCCTGGTGAGATTCGAACTGCCAAATTGCAGGCAGCTGGCAGTCAGCAGAAGTAGCTTGCAGCACTGCATTCTAATCACTGCACCACTGCAGCTCATGCTTATGCTGTGAGATCCTAACAAGGGACACAGCCAATTCTTGCCTTACTGTGATTTTCTTTTGGGAGTGGTGACTTAAGGTTGACGATAGAAACAGAAACCTCTCAGGGGCCTATCTCTCCAATTCTCAGCCTTAATACCACCTAAATATTGGAAATGTTGCTTTTGGCTATTTTGACATAATGTCAGCTGCTAGAAACATGGAGCATGCAGCCCTAAGCCACAGGCAACCTGTAACTGACTTCATATATCATACTATGAACTAGACAGGTCATAAGGACAAATGGAATCTCCACAGAATGATGTAGCAAGAAATGAATGTGTTCAGTGTTGCAATTAGTACATTCTCTCTTCCTACATTGCATCTAGTTTTGCAAATCTTCAAAACTAATATGTCATCTTGGCTGCATAAAGATTAGCACTTGGAGAAGTGTGATTGTAGCTATCCATATAATTAGTCACTTCCAGTGCTACTTGATGTCTTGGATGGCAAATGGAGGCTACGACACTGTGCTCTCTTGAAATAACTTTCCATATTTAAGAATGATTAGTAGCCCAATCTGGAGGGAATTAAAATACGTGATGTACAGTTTTGGCTTCTACCTGCCACCCTATGAAGAATTTTGTGTAACTTAAAAATTCCCACTGTTGTATATTGGTGGAACTTCTGATTCTGTTCCCTGCCTTCAGCCTGTATCCTAGAAGACTATAGGCAAAATATGACACAATGTGCAGTAAATAATATATGAAAGAGCGTCCATTTTAGAATATTAATTTTGTGAACTTTTCTTGGGTATCATAAAAATATGCCCATACTTACCTTCAGTTCCAGGAATACCTAAATTAAAATTTGAACATAGTGTCTGAATGAGTCATCTTTGCTTGTGCCACTAATGCTGGCTTGTCATTACAGATCTCAGATGCCCTGAAAGAAAGTTCGCAAAGTACTTCAAAATTACACAGCTATATTTTGGTTTTTTTAAAATTCAGTTTATTGAGATACATAGCTTACTCTTTATGAAAGCTTGTATAATAATGTCTCTGTTAACATGTAATGCAAATTCCAATGCTGATTTGATCCAGTCACTCCTGTAAAGAAAGATTTGTTCCAAAGAGAATAATGGAATAATAGAATTGGAAGGGACCTTGGAGGTCTTCTAGTCCAACCCCCTGTTCAAGGAGGAGACTTTATACCATTTCTGACAAATAGAGTCTGCTAACTTCCCACTGTTTCATGTCGACTGTTTATCTGACGATCCGTTGTCTCTTCTGATGTCTATTGTTAAGATGAAATTCTACAGAGGGTCTGTGCAAATGAGGCACTCCAGATCAATCCTCGTGGGAGTCCATTACAATTTATATCCAAGGGTAGGTGGGGAGAGAATTTTTTTTAAAAAAGGAGGAACAATATGCTGGCTCTGTTCACGATAGCACAGTCCTTGATTGTTTGTGCCACTGCAGATTTTCCTTGATGTGGGAAGAAAAGAGACAGCTTCCTTTAAAAAAAAAAAAAATTCTGGCTGGCCGGTCATAATTGCTTAATACATCCTGAATCATGTGCTGCCACAGCACAGATTTGAGCTAACAGGCCAGGATAAAGGATACATTTAGAGACTCATCTTGTTCAAAGATGCCTATTAGTTAAATGTTTGGAGACGAAGTAACAAGCCTGTGAAACATTAGCCTGGGGCAAAGACACAGATTTGAATATTCTGTGAGAGATCACAACCGTACAAGCAAAAATAAAAGCTGGCTCTCTCGATTACATCTATTGAACTTTAAACATTAGAATTAAACAAAGGTGTTTTTTTTTTACTGGGCTTTGACTGCGTGTCTAGAGACCCCACTTTCAGTGCTGCATTTTAATTAAAAGTCATCTTCACCCTGCATCATTTATTCTACAGATGGCTTTCTGTGAGCAGATTGGAGATGTAATGGTTTTTGGTATTTCCCGCCCCCCCAAAAATTTCTGAAAATTTTTCCTCTCAAGTCACCATCACAAGTTGGAATAGTTTTTAGCAAATCAGCAAATGCAATTCAAGCATATCCACATGGTAAACTAAACCAAGTCGGTTGAATGAAAATGCTGAATTATGTAAGAAACGTCCTTTTAAAACCAAGTGAATGACTGTATTTTTTGAATGATCACTCAGATGTTGTGAAAATGAATTCTTTAATGCGGCATCACCTTGTTTTCAAGGAAGGAAGGAAGGAAGGAAGGAAGGCAGGAAGGAAGGAAGGCAGGCAGGGATAGATTGGAAATGCAATAAATATAAAACTAAAAGCTTTCGAAATCCTGCCATTCCTGCTTTATCCATGAATAGCTAGAGCCAAGAAAGAATTGTTGACAGATTACTACCTAACAATGGTTCTCAAGTCAGAGTGTTCTCTGGAGAAAGAGTTTCTAATTCATTTTAAACATCCTGATCTCCTTTTCCAATAGCCAGTTTTCAACCACATGCATGAAAAGAGATATATCCTGGTCATGAATGAAAATGAAACTCAAGAGGACTCATACAAACATCCTGCCTGTACCTGCTGCAGTGGGATTTTTCTCAATGTATGTTGTAGAAATTCTGGGATGTCTCTCATCCTGAAGACACCAGGTTGGGGAAAGACTTCAGTAATTGGAAGCTTCAAGCTGAACGGTGGTCCATCTTACTGTCTGTTTGGTTTGAACAGATTTGGTTTTACAAATAAGATTGGCACACGTCTGTCTCAGGTGCCTTGATTAAAAAAAAAAATCCTGACTGCCCTCAATTGCCTGGGGAACCAGTTCTGCTGAAATACGGGATTCGGGGCCATCTCCATCTCCAGCTTTTGTAACTAAGCAACAAGAATTACCAAGGCAACCAGACACTTTCAGGTAGATAAAAGCTAGTAGATAAGAGCTGAATGGTGGGGTGACTCCGGACTGAAAGCTCTTTAAACATGCCAGTCATCCAACTAAAGGACTTGGGGGTATGAAGAAGAAAGTTGGGGCTATAAAGCTTTGTTGTTGTTGTTTTCAACCATCTGGCTTCCCCTTTTTCTCTTAAAGAGGATGGGCTACAAAGATAGGGCTGTTCTTATCCTTGAAATTGATTCCGACATCAGAAAGCTGTGTGTTCTCCAATATCTTTGTAGCCGTATCAAAAGTACAGTTGTTACCTTTAGAAGCATAACCAGCTCAGTTCTCTTGTAACCTGAAATATTAGTTTTTTTATTTCAATCGAAATTGAGGTGTTTAACAGTTTTTATGTATCGGTTTTATGATGTATTCCCCAGAGTCCCTATATGAGAGAGTTATGTAGATGTGACAAATGCAATGAAAAATAAAATTAAATTGCTCATTTTTTTCTTTCTTAACCGGTGCCAAACAAAGCCTTATTCTGAAAGATGGAGTGAGTTTTTGCTATTGAAGATCTATCAACGATGCATTTGCAAGAACAAATGAAGCATGGTCATTGGGGACCTTGGCTACTTGTTGGGAAGACAGTATTTCAACTGGTGCAGCTTTTCTTAACCAACTATACACCGTATTTTTCGGAGTATAAGATGCACCTTTTTCCCCCCTAAAAGGGGATGAAAATTTGGGTGCATTTTATACACTGAATGTAGCCCTACTCACCCAATGGCCCCCACCCTAAGGCCTCTGCCTCCCAGCAATTTACCTCCTTGCAGCAACCGCAAGAAGAAACAGCCCATTTCAGTTTCAGCACAGCCTAATTACCACAAGTTGATTGTCCATTGGATCAGCCTCCCGACTCTCAGCTGTTTCAGGCTGCAGGGATTGCCCTTGCCTATTGTTGCGGGACTCTGCTGCTTGCTGCAAAGAGGTAAATTGCTGGGAGCAGATTTTTTTTTTGTCTTGTGCTAATCAAGTTTTGCTGAAAACGAAAATGAAAGTAAAGCAGGCTGTTTGCTGTTTGCTGCAATGAGGCAAAATTGCTGGGAGGCAGAGGCAGATTTCTTTTTCTTGTTTTCCTCATCAAAAAAGGTAGGTGCATCTTATAGTCCGGAGTGTTTTATACTCCGAAAAATACGGTAAGTTGCAGCTATGTAAGCAATTTCTCTCCTATACCAATGGCACTAATATAACTGCCATGGGTCCGTTACTTAGTCAATTAAAACTGCAAGGGAATCCAGCACCGCTTTTCTGCCAAATCTTACTAAAATAACAGGACTTTGTAAATAATCAGTGCTAGATGAAAGGCATTGTGAAGGGGGGGGGGGAAATGACATTTTTAAAAGTAAGAATTTAAGACATAAAAAATGGACATTTTCTGCCATTTAGAAAGGACTAGTGATAGGTTGCATAAACTACACTCCAATTTCAGTCCTATGTTTTGGATATCTTCCAAGCTGGCAGGAAAAAAAACAGCATTTAAAATCCCAAATTCTGGAAACTATTGGCTGGAAAAAGCTATGTTTAGGCCCTTTCCTTTAACTGTATTCTTTAAAACACTGTCATTCTAGTACCTGCATCTGGGAAATATAATACTTATATTGCATCTGAACAGAAACAGGTAACTCTAAGGGATGAGAAAATAGCATGGGGGAAAAAAAACCCTGCTGGGATAGTTTCTTTGAAAATCTGCTTTGCTCCATTAACAGAAGATCCCAGAAGTGCCAAAGCAATTGCATTATTAGTAAGGCTCTTTATCTGGGTAGTACATTATATGCCAACGTATATTGAGAAATTCATCTCACTCTGCTCAGAAAGAACATCGCAATGACAGTTGTGGTTTCATTATTACAATTTCGGCTAGAGTTTTTGAAATAGGCAATCTGAGCCTATTTAAGTCTTCTGCAAGTAAAAAGTATGATTTTCACCACAGGTATGATGGTTTTGTAAATAATTACAGAATTGCAGCCTGGCCTTGTTTCTTTTCATATGCAATATTTGCCTGCTGTTCTCCAGCAAATGGCACTGATAGTTGCATACACCTAACAGTCTACGGTATTTCAAGGAAATTTAACATTTTGTCTTTTTATAAAAAATAAATTTAATAGTGAATCGACATGCAGGTACACAGACACACAGACACACAGACATACACACCCTACATCACAATGAAGAAAGAAAACCTCAAAATGTAATTAAAATAATTATTAAAATAAATTGGATGTGACAAAAGCAAGAAAAAAAGTAGCAGGTAAAAAAAGATCCATATAATTACTATATGTAAATACAAAATAACATTAGATTCCACAATGAAAATTGGGCTTGTTGCAAAGTGTAGCAAAGATTTTTGGTGCACATTTGAAAATCTAGCAAATAATTCCAGTACAAGGTTTTGCAGAATACGGTAAATGTATTCGCCTAAGCTTTGAAGAAGATATTATTGCTTTTGTTTCTTATATTGTAGCATACATTTTTAAAATAAATGCATTTTAAATATATTTGAATAAATTGAATAACATAAATAAAATAAACTGAAAGAAAAAAAATCAGATAAAATTTGTATTATTTAAAACAGATGACCCTATTTTTGAGGGTGGGGGCACTATGTATTCAAACCTGGGCTTCTTGCACTTACAAATGTGATAACATTGAAAAAATTGTAATACTCGATAAAATTGAGTATTAAATACATTTAATCTTCCAAGCGCACTATGAAATAAGATAGGTTGGTAGATAAGTCCTGTTTGTGCACAGACAGTTTCAGACTCTCTGCAATTTATGCCTGGTAATAATTCTTGTAATTTCCTTTTTTACTTTGAAAAGTGTAGTCCTTCCCATTATCTTCTGGGTTTAGAAGTAATATGATTTTTAAAGAGCTATTGAAATTCTGAAATTCACTGAAAGAAAATTAGTTATATGAAAGAATGCTAAAATATCCTATAATGAAAACCTATTATTTCTGATAATATTTCTTTCAATATTTAGTCAAACTAGAAAGGACTGGTAGGGTTACTAAATTTGGGTTGCAGACACCTGACAAACCACTAGCCGGCAGCAACGATGTATATTCATCTTGAACCTTTGTTTCCGTTTAGTGATGATTCATTGTTTTGCAGGCCACATTTAATAGCTCTTGTATTATATAATTGGACTGTGCATACTTTGAAATGACTTTGAAGAGAAGCTTCAGAATATGTGGAAGCATAAGTACAGCACATTTTAAAAGTAGCTGCATCTTTTCTCAATTAGTCTCCTTAAAGCAACTATATCTTTAACATGGCTCCTTCTAGTGGCTGTGGCTGTGTGATTGAAAGTGCCTCTTTTGAATCAATTGTAAACATTCACCACTCAATATTATGTTATCTGCGTTATTATAGGGCATTATCACTTCCCTTTGTATTGGACATTTATTTAGAACAATATTTGTATTCATGTCTGAATGAAATAACTCTTTCCAAAACTAACTTCCACTTTTTATGTAATATAGCCAACATTTATTTAATTGATCTTTCAGAAGTGTTTCTGCCCAAAAATGGTGCTGAAGAAAACTAGCAATTATACAAAGTTAAAATATGACTTGGGAGGCAGAAAATAGATGGGGGTGGGGCCAGTCAGAATTTTTACTACCGGTTCTCCGAACTACTCAAAATTTCCACTACCGGTTCTCCAGAACTGGTCAGAACCTGCTGAAACCCACCTCTGATCATACTGTATCATTTTACAAGGGCTGTAATTGCTACCTGTTTCTTCCTGGGCATAATTCAAAATATTTGTTCAAGTTTCCTCAGGATCCTCCTCCTCAAGTACCAGTCAGTCTTGATGGAGAGATCCTTCTGGATGTGTTTATATGGTTGAGGTAAGAGAAAAGGCCTTCTAAGTGGCTGAAACTAAACTTGTTACTTCCTACTTTGGAACTATATTCTTCTACGTAGTATTTTAGCCACAGGCAAAGATATCCTTTTATAAGCAAACAATTTCTCCCCTGGTAACATTAAATGTTAGTAGAAGCCATCTTATCCTTCTGCTAGATTTACAATTCTTATTAAATACTTTTGTAAGTGTGCTTGTTTTTGACTTTCAAATATTTTAAATTTTGTGGTAGTTTAACTGCTGTAAGTTACCCTAAGTAATTTGTATGCATTGAAAACATAAAAAATAAAATATAAAAGCATAATAAGTGGACTGCCATAGCGTGGAAATAACACTTGGAAGAAGAAAACATAAAAAATAGTGTTTTAATAAACACTTTGCCAGTGGAAGAACCCTCTTGAATATTTGTCTGCTGTTGGAAAGACAATGGAGAAAGAGCAAATTTGCCTCATGGGTAAGAAGTTCCAAATCCTAGGAGTAGCTACTGAGAAGGCCCTGAATTTTCACCAAGACTGCCTCCCACAGTGATAAGCCTGAGAGAAACGCTTCTTCCAAAGTCCCTGTATTTCAGTTGTTTCAGATGCACTACCTATATAGTTATGATTTTCATAACTAGTCCCTGAACATGCCTGAAAACAGAACTGTTAAATATTACATGATTGTTACAATGGATCCTGTTCAGACTTTAAATTGCAAATATCTACATCAGGTGAAGTTTTCAACTACTTTTCCAAGTTAGCTTCAACTCAGTGATCACATACAGGTAGTCCTCGACTTACAACCACAATTAAACTCAAAATTTCTGTTGCTTAGCATCTGTCGACTGAGTTTAGCTCCATTTTACGATCTTTCTTGTGGACGTTGTTAGGCGAGTCCCTGCAGTTGTTAACTCAGCAATACGGTTGTTAAGTGAATCTGGCTTCCCCGCTTCCTTGGCTTGTCAGAAGCGATCACATTACCCCACCCACCCACCCCCGGCACTGCAACGTCAGAAATACATGCCAGTTGGCAAGTGTCCAAATTTTGATCGTGTGACCATGTGGAAGCTGCAACAGTCATAAGTGTGAAAAATGGTCATAAGTCGCTTTTTCCAGTGATGCTGTGACTTCGAATGGTCACTAAATGAATAGCTGTAAGTTGAGGAGAACACTTGCATATGCTACCTTCACCCATGGACATCATTAAAGAAGATGGCATTTCCTGCT
Source organism: Ptyas mucosa (assembly GCA_012654045.1). Taxonomy (NCBI): domain Eukaryota; kingdom Metazoa; phylum Chordata; class Lepidosauria; order Squamata; family Colubridae; genus Ptyas; species Ptyas mucosa. Next base: position 12,468,080 of record WNWU01000003.1, on the reverse strand, counting down.
TCTCTTTCTAATTGCACATTAAAGGGGAGAGATTTAAACTGGCTATGGGCCATTGCAATTAACAATTTTCAGCTACAGCCAATGTGCACTCACTCACTGACATCATGCATTGCTTCTTATCCTGCCTTCTGGTGCTTTTACATATGATGTGTGCTTCCTTGTTGGATGTATTCTCAGAAGCAATGTTTAGTTCACATGGTGCAAAACTGAATAGGACTTAATGAATAGGCTGCATTGATCAGTGCTAATCGCAACAGTTCTTACCAGAGTCAGGTTGTATGAATATATAACTGAGACAGGTAAGAGGATGACTTTCTTCTGAGATATGTTGGGGATATTTTGTTTGCTTTGCATTATTATTTTTTCTTCCTAAAAGGGTAAACACTGTTTAGTATTTAGTAGAAACATGTATTTATGCATTTATTTAACGTATTTTTATGCTGCCTCAATAAGAGAACGACTCTGGGCAGCTCCCATTAAAAATACAATGTAAAAACAATCTCATTATAAAAATAAAAATGCAACACAACAAATGTAAAAAAATAGATGGCAACAATAGTTCAGCTCAGAGAAAGGCTCTAAAAAGGAATCTCACTCTTTAGAAATATATGGAAAAGTAGCAGAGTGAGCCTGACAATTTGTCCCAAGGAGGCTAAACTACCATTGACACTGCAATCCAATCCAATCCATCAATCAATGTCAGTCAGTCTGTCTGTCAATCAATCAATATGTCAATCAGTCAATCAGTCAGCCAATCAATCAGTCAGCCGGTCAATCAGTCAATCAAGCAATAAAGCAATCTCCCCTTGTCTCACTCTCTAAACCTTGGCAAAGTGTGGGAGTAGGAGCGGCTTCTTCCTGCTAGATCTAATGGTTTGGGTCAAAATTGGCTAGAAAAGGCAGTCCCGAAGAGATCAAAGTGCCAAGCCATGGATTAAAGAAATTGTCTAAATTAAATCAGAAATCCATTGGCAATTAAAGCATGGAGTTTTGTGCTCTCAAATTTAGGTAAGTATTTCCTCACTTCTACAACAGAAAGCTTCACAAATATAAGAAGTTGAATTGGGGTCTTATAGAACATTGAGTCTGTGACTAGAGAACTGGAACCATTGTGTACAAAAATATGCTGAATCCCCTTATATTTGTTTGGAATTATTATACAAAACATTAAAAATACACAACATAAACAATTGGGCACATATAAATAACCTTTTGGGATGAGCAGGGAATCCTCGTCCTGTTTTTTTATATGGTGTTGCGCAAATTTTTTTAATACAGTATTGTACAAAATTTTGATAACAAAATATACATTTTAATACTGAGCCTATAATATTATTGCAGACTACCAGACTTACTAAGAACCACTGGCCACTATGTAAAAGCCATATCTATAGTATTCTTCTGCATATGGGCAGCTATTAGTCAAATTCATCGTATAGTCGAAATTGTGCTTAGTAGTGAAACTCCTTCTTTCTCCTTTACTGTTGATTGGATGTCTTGATTTTTGGCTTCAGAAAACAAAAAAGATTGGAATTTGTCATGCAATTTGCCTAAATAACAACCTCCAACCAGTGGAGGTTGCTTCCAAAACTACAATAGTGGTTACCATCTTGAGTGGTTTTAATTTGAGGGAGGCTAAAACTAATCACTTTGGCTGTATAACCACACCAGTAGTAATATGATTTGCTCTACCAGTTGCTGAGCAACAGTAACAGGAAAGCATGACTACATTCCTATCCTATACACTGTACTCATGTCCTATTCATGTCCTACTCCTGGATTTCATATTGGAAAACATTTCAAGTATTGTTCAGAGGTCTATGTCAACATTAGCAGATTCCAAATGAGTTGTTGATAAGCAAAGAGAATCTTGAGTCACAACTTTAGTTGATTTGACTTTCTCTTAAAAAGCGACATATTTACTTTTTAACATTTTTTGTTTTGAATCATGCCCTGAAGCATTAAGAGTTTTTCATTTGTGTATATTCAATACTTCCTTATTATGAATTCTATCATCTTTTGCTGCAGGACATTTGAATCCCCAGATTCAACTCAAAAAGGGAATCTTAATGAAAGATAGTATTGTTTACAGAAATATTTTTTTCTTATACCATAGTTTTTTTTAGAGAATTTCTTGCTTGCTAGTTAATTAAAAAAAAAGGATTAATTCTCATGCTTGCTTGGAGAGCTAGAGAGTTGGCTGTCAGAAATAAAGCATTTCACATGGGAGGGAAATTATATATATCTTTACCTTTTTTCTTGATATCAAAACATTGGTTGAACTTTAGCTAATGTGATTGCAGAATCTTCTCTTGTTTTTGCCCAAGGATACATTTCCTCAGATTTAATTGTTAGAGTTTGCATGTTGAGAGTGGGGTAGTTGCCAATTAAAAGCAGAAAATGTTATTTTTTCCCTATTTTTCATTTCTTCTAATCACTAACCCGAATAAAGAACAGTTTGACCCTGTCAGGGTCTGAACTGATCTGAATATTAGATCAAGACCACAAGAATCTAGTCGAAATCCTCACATCCTAGGATTCCCACTCTGCTGCAGAAATCTGATCTGCAAACCTAAAGATGCCATTTCACCAACTCTGTACAATTTAGAAGACAAAATGATGGTTTTCACCTGGGTTTGGATGGTAGTAAGTGTAGTTAAGAGCACAATTTATGGCTATAGCGGGAGAAAAGAGTGGTTTCCATAGAGAACATTATAAAAAAATCCGGTAAGAGGCAAGCACATTTTGTAGCAATCTCTGAAGACTGAATTTATTACATATCAGTGATGTATACATTCTGAGGGTTATTTATTTATTTAATTGAGCCGAACTGTAGATCCCTTTAACATGATCCATTTTATTTGAAGCTTGTTACAGTTATCTATTTTACATTTTGGTGTTCTTCTCTTCTCAAATCAGCTATCTTTCAAAACCCACAGTTCTTGATCCCGATCAACAGAATACAGTATGAAAATATATGACAATGAACATAAGATGTTAATGTATTAACATAATGTATTAACTACTTAGTACACCATTTTGCAGTGAGAAAGGTGTTTAAAAAGTCCTTTATCAATGCTTACGAAGATCAAATATTGAAACAAAATCATGTTAATCACAGACTCTGGAAAGCTAGTACTGTTGATTATATATTTTACAATGCTACAATTTATATCTCAGTCGCACAAAATCTACAAGAGTGTTATAGACATGACAATGTTTTGAAAGAAGAAAAAGTTACAGTACATCATTTCTTTCAGAAAGTATATACATATTGAAAGACTTAAGAGTGAAAACGAAAAGGTCCTATTGATGTGGCTAATTTCTCCAAATATGTTGCACTGACAGTACAGTCTATTATAGCTATTACCATTAAACTGAAACAAGTCTGGGTGCTTTGCTTCATTACATTTTACTTTCTACCTTGAGTGGTCTGTGATTAAATAAGAAGTCCCTAGTGAACCACAACTTCTGACATTACTGGAATTGTTGAACCAATAAATTACAGTTATAAGATTCATAACAATTAAGCAAATTGAAACAATAACGTGTGATCTTAGCTTCTTCTGAATACCCCAGATAGAAGCACAAAGACTCTCTGGTTTATTCAAGGATTGTTGCAAAGAGAGAAGTAAAGGATGGAAGGTATTTACAAAAGAACAATGAATATTTTAGCTTAATAAATCAAGAGATGATCAATTGAATGTGCCTTACATCATTCAATTCATATTAACAATGATCTAACATATGTTCTGAGAAAAAAAACCCCAAGCTTTTTATTCCTGAAATATTCCTGTCCAGTTTCTTATTGACCAAATGTACCAGAAGCTTGACCATAAACTATTTCAATTGATTTTAGATGCACCTATTTTTGAGAATTTAATTATATAAAATATTTAAACGCTACATTAAATAGAAAATGTGTCTGTTATGTCATTAAGCCTAAAAAATTCCAGCATGTTTTCACCAGTGCATAGCTCCTGAGTAGCAATGTGGTTGCTAAGCTGAAACTGTTTCGATGCTGACATTTTATTGGAATCTGGATTGACAAAGCCATTCTGGAGTGCAGTCTAAATGGTTTTATGTTGGGTTTACAAAAGGAACCGGGGGCCACTTAGAAAAAAATCCACCCCTTCCAGTTAACTGTTACAAAATAAAATACAAAATCAAACTGAGTCTCTCAGTTTCTACCTCAGTTTCTAACCACCAAACTGGTTCTCGGTAAGTTATTTGTATTGATAATTAGGTCAATGAAAGATCTCAATGTTTCATTGGGTGCAGAGACCGTATTTGCATTCTGTGTAGCTAACTCATACAAACCTTTAGGATCATCCCATAACTGTTATGGGCTTGAAATGACAAACTAATTTTAAGTGGTTAATAAAATAATAATCTTAGTAAGAAGGTATCAGAAGGTAATACTTGGATGTAAAGAAATAATGTTGTGTTCTATCATGAAAACAGAATCATTTTTCAAATGGCACAAGCATCTAATCCAGCTTTCTAAAATCATCCATTGAACTGACTCTTTGATATGATAATGTATGATTCACTTCAGTGAATTCTGGTGAATGCTTGCTTAAATGTCTGGAAACACCATGTTTGGCACTACATGCATCATTCCCCCCCCCCCCCAATGTTCTATAAAAATGTTATTTGGAATTAAGAGGCTTTGAAACTAAACAGGCTTATAATAATAATAGTAAAAAGTTTCTCTGTGCTGGAGTATAGAAACATGAATAATGGAGGAATGTATTGTGAATGGCTGAGTTTGCAGAAATGGCTAAATTGTTTAAGTAAGGAGACAATGACATTAATTTATAAAAGACTGGAAACCCTTTATAGTGGTTTTGCTGAAAACGAATACAAATAAACTGATTTCAAGATGTATTGATTTAAAAAGTTAGTTTATGGGAAGAAAGGAGCTATGATATGCAATATGGGAGGTTGGAGGTGATAATTGCTATGCTTGCAACAGCTGCAAAGAAAAATCAGAAATGGCTTCCTTAGCTACCTTTCTTTTTCCATTTTTTGTTATTGTTCACTTTTTCTTTTATCCTTTTATAATCTGTTTCTTATCCTATTTATTTTACATTTCTGTAGTTTTCAAAATCTGCGTAAGATCTTCTTTCAATAAAATTTATTTATAAAAATACTCCTCTGTGTCAGCTGGATATTCATTTTCAGTTGTCAAAACCATTTGACTGGAGGTTGCCATCCAAGGTACAAATAGCCATCTTAGGCAAATTATTCTTCCTTAATGGTGTAAAAGCATCTTTGGGGAAGCGCCTGTCCTTGGCCATTCCATAAAATTCAGTTCATAGGGTTTCTTCGGAAATGTGGTTGTTAATGTTGCAGTTGCTTGATTTTTACTAAAAACATGTCATAGTGGTGATTTGGGGTCAACTTATATGATAATCAGACCAACAATTTCAAACCTTAGATTTGTTCTCTATTAACTGTAATTTCTCACTATGCATATATTTAAGATGATACATAGGTGATTTGCATCCTGCCACAAAGGACCCTATAGTTATATATTCAGTTTCATGCCTTTTATTATTTTCCTATCCCTTCCTTTCAGGTTTCGTAAATAACAAGGTAGTAGAGAATCTGCATCCTGCAATGATGAAGAGGAGGTAGAAACAAAGTAACTATTCTTCAGGCTTTCCTCCATCCCACTCTCTTTAAACAAAGCATATTATTATTCAAACATGTGTTTTTTCATCCCTAGATATTAATAAGAAAATGTCCCTCTGCAAAGAATTTATAATGGTCTTTCACTGAATGTCAGCAGCTTTTCTGGACAAAAGGATTACTGTGTTTTCTGCATTCCAACATTCACTGATGTGGGCAGGTCAGTTATATAAACTAGGATTGCATTGCTTGGGGAAGAGATTTAGCATATTCCTCTAACTATCATCCTAACTTACTCTGGGAATCCTTTCCAACTGACTTTAGATAACATTTCTGGTAGCTGAAAAAGCTCTTCCTGTCTTATGACTTTACAAATCCAAAATACTTTTCAGGCAAATAGGATCTGAAGTTTTACGGAGGTATACAGTTATAATTTTAGTTTGTTCCATTTGAAGAGAGGTCTGTGCATATCATGGTATGTGGGAATGGCCTTGGGTGTCAGGTGGAAGAATGATTAGATAAGAGGCAGCTGAGCCCACAAAAGGAAGAGATGCATGATAAACACCTCAGAAGGGCCCTTCCTTAGCTTCTTGCACTATAAAAGTGAGGGGGAGATATGTACTTTCCGACAGGCAAGAATGTTCTTAATGTAACTTTACAATATAGATGGAGTGTGTACTCATGAGTGTTTTTCTTGTCTAAATTACTTCTCAGGATTAACAGTGAGTTTGTTCCCCCATGATTCTGATTGCCCAGAAATTTTCTTCTTTTAATACAAGCGGCAATACAAGGGCAGCAAGATTTCATTTTCCAGATGCTTTCAAAATTTTACAGTGCTTGTTTGTGTTAACTATTTATATACAATATCTAGACACATTTAATAGGAGGGATACAATGTATTTCCAGCTATTCTGACATAGTTATGGACAAATCCTTTTCTGCCACTCACAAAAATCAAGAAAGCCTAGGATGATAATAATTCTATGTTTTCCTAAAAGCGTAAAGATGCACATATAGTATTAACAAAAGTTTATAGCACTTACTGAATTAACTTCCAGCATTGAATTTCACCTGGAATGGATTCCTAGGATAATTTTTCATTACCAGCATTATTATTTCAGAGAATAAATAACACTGCTGCACAATGGCATAGCCATTTGTTAATGATTTTGTCTCAAATATCGACAGTCCAGCATTTAAAAGCAGATGCTCAGTTCCAGGTAGACAATATTTGGAACTGTTTATAGCTTTTTAGTTTCTATCCTTGAGGCACTGAGTTTTAGGTTGTGACAATTGAACTGCATCAATATGAAGGCAATGGTAACTGACAACAGTGAGCTATGAATCAACCATGCAAAACAATCATATATCATACAAAACTGTTTTTGTCTATATACAAATCCACTGTACAAGGTAAACACCAGTTATTGCTCAATACAGAGCCATCTACAGCTTGAAGCAGATTTAATTCCCTACCACTAAGTGCTTGAAATGAAACTTTGTGAACGATGGTGTCTCAAAATTGTGACTGACTGATTATCATAATGTTCTTTTCATCGATCATAAATAGGTAATTTTACAGGCATGCCATATCAGTCAGTTTTGCAACTTCAAAACATTTCCATATATACAATAGGGGCCATTGATCAGCCTGGGCAACACTGTAATAATACACAAAGTTTCAGAATTCCTCTGAAAAAGAATCTTAGGAGAGATTTTTTTAACTACAGTTGGTTGTTCTTGCAGCTACTTTCTTGCTCTCCTCTTTCAAGGCTGTCCATATATAATGCGAGTCTCCTTTACAAGAGCTAGACTGTGAAGCAATTCAACATCCTATTTAAAAAGAGAGATATAGCACCCAAACTCCTAGTTCTGGCTGCCAAGTACCACAATATAATGAATTACTCATAGAAATAGTCACCTGTATCTTCAATAGTGTGCTAAGTTTCATACTCTCTGATCCCAGCTGAAGTATTTAGAACTGAGATGCACTAAAATATCTTAAGGCTTCCCTATTTTCCCCAAATAAGATTTGAAACAGAACAGCAAAGCAACAACAATAAAACCACTATTGAATTTAACTTACGGACAGTAGATATAAATCTACATTGTGGAAATCAATGGTTGAGCACATAAAGAGATACAGTGGCAGAGAAAAAATATTTTTTGCCTAAAGATATAGAATGGAATAAAATACATCAACATGGCTTTTCTTACAGCAATATAAGAAACTGCCTTGCTGCTCCTCAGACTGCTGAGCCATTAGCAAACTCAACATTGTCCACACTAACTGGCATTGCTTGTTTGGGCTATAGGTTAAGAAATACCTTCCAGTGTGGTCAGGACATGCTACTGGTTGGACTTTTTCCATACAAATGATGCCTTCTACACTTTGCTGGCCCTCTAGCACTGTTACCTACATTGCAAAGAATCTATCCAACCAGAAAGCAATTTAAATAGTAATTAGAAGTAAGAGCCAAAAATGAAATGATTTAGAAAAAATATTACAGTGATATGTAACATTAAAAGACAAATAACAGGCAAACAAATGTTTTTCTTGTATCTCAGCACCTTTGTTTTGCTTTCTCTTTATCCTCATTAAGATACCCATTCCTATTGGGCATGATATTTGCTACTGCCATCCCCTCTTAAAAGTAAGAAAAGTTATTCTCATGTCCCACCTCAAAATTGATGTTTATCAAAAGTGCAGTTAAATATACTTAATACAGACATGGTCTAATTTTGTCACACTTTTCATTCTGTTTGAGGGAAAAGAGAATATTCAGCTTTGACTGGATTTCACATTTGCTCTGCATTACAATAGTCTTCTAACGCTGCCAAATGCCATGGAATTGCCCACAGGAACAAAAAACAGACATTAAACTAACACATTTTAAACCAAAGTCACTGCATAGAAAGATATCATAGAAGTATTGCATCAAATTGCAAACTTTCTAGGATTCTTCTCCAGGCTTTCAAAAACTCTGCAAGCAGTGTGATAGGAGAAAAAATAAATCAAAAGAACAATAACACCTTTCTCAATATACATAGGGTGAGTTTTACAACAAGTGAACAACAAAGATCCTAACTTCTGAAAAATCCCGACAATCAAAACTGAGGCAACCAGTTAGAAGATTAAGGACAAGAGAATGTTCCTAGTCAAGTCAAGATTATTATATTTTTTGCAGGGATATTTTCTAGTACACTATTTTAAACATTGGACAAATAACCAACATTGTATTAGAACTTGATAGATAACATCCTTTTTGGCTAAGCCAATTCTTGCTCTTTGGAGATTATTCAGTTCTTGTGATTTTTCTCCCACCCTCCTTTTAGATTTCTTGCTGCTAATCTGTTCTCCTTTCCTCTGAGCTCACCTTGCCCCGCCTCGGATAATGCTTGTCACCGCCAAAGAATCTGCCCAATGAATCAAGTAGACTTGGTTCCCTGTATCTTCGTGGAGATCCATGTCTAGCATGGTCTATGGCACTTGCAGTTGCAAGTTTGGAACCATGCCGGAAAGAGGAGCGTTTTTGTGAAGCCATCAAATCCGAATTCTCAGAAGCTGCTGCTGCACTGTCTTCCTGAATGGTCTGCAGCTCATCTGATTCAGAGGGCCGATCTTTGAAGGTGTTGTCTTCTCTGCCTGGGGCATCTCGGGAAAAGAGGCGGACCAAATGGGGGCGACCAGTTGTGTCAGCTGGGTTGGCTTCCTTCCAGGCATTCTTTGGATCCGCTGTGCCCTTGGAGTCTGTCACCGCTCTGCTCTTAGTGGAGGTCCCATTGTTCTGGTTCACATCTGCCTCTCCTGCAAACAACAAGGATGAGATATGAATACAGGCCTGTGAAAAACAGAATGTTAGAACAATGGTGCTTTCTTCCCCTTGCCTTGAGTTAGCTGCTTCACACAAAAACCATAGATTATATGCAACTGCAACAGATCTGCCTTTTACTGAACCTAAATATATATAATTTATAATATACATATACATATATATATAATTAATATAGATATACATATATAATTAATATATACACATATATAATTAATATACATATATAGTTTATATATATATAAAATTAAATTATATATAATTATTATAAATATATAATTATTAAAACTTATAAATTGCAATGTATCACACAAGCTGATGTGTATTTATTTATTCACTTGAAGTCAGTCGTTAGAAAGACAACGTTCCTTAAGTGATTGTTCAGGTAAAATATTAACAGAAATTGCTAATGAATCCCAATTTAAAACTTAAGATGAATCATATTTAAATGTACTATATATTTCTTTATTAAATTTCAAGACTTTATCCTTTTACAAAACCCCACGAAGCTTCCTGTCGGTTTCCCAAATGCTGATTTTTCTGATGTGATTGATTTCCACCAATATTAACATGGGGTGAAAACTAAAATGTGACATTTCTTTAAATAACGATAAGACACATGTGGTTGCTTCTGTTGCTTTTACCTATGTTCCATTTTTTCCTGATGGTTTCATGTGCTTTTCAGTTTGTTACGAAGAAGCAACAGAGCCTGACTGATGAACATTTGTGAGAACCCTCATCATTGCAGAAAGCATTTCAAGTTATTAATACCTGGCCTATGGCAATAAATTATATTAACATTCTAAATGTACAATATAACATTTCCTTGTGATTTCACAATGTGTTCCTCATTTGGAACTGATAGACTGCTGCCTTATTTGCAGTAGTGACAACATCCAATCAAGATAGCAGTGGCCTTTTAAAAATTCTGATTGTCACTCATATTTTAAGGTGTAATGCTTCACTCAATAACAGCTGCCAATTTTAATTGCATGAAATATGGCATTAAAATTAGTTTTGCTTCATCACCACAGCCCCAATTAAGGCTTTGGAACCAAAGGCCATGTTCATTAATAATATTTCTGTCACCTTCCTTAACTTCAGCCACTTTTTTGCTGACTCTAGATGTATAAAATTAGAATGGATATGTTAATATCTTGTAATTGAGCATACATTTTGTTACACAGAAACTTTGAGGCTGAAATAAAAATCAGATATTAAGATTCTACGAAAAAATATAATTTTGTTAACACTAACCAAATTCTATACCATAATACGCATTCATTACATGAGAGAAAGAAAAAGAACAATGAAGATATTGTGTCTAATTAAATGCATTAACAAAACACCAGAGCATCTGCATGCTAATATTTTTACTACAGTTGTGCTTTTGTAAGTGAATGCATTTAATTCTGGATAACAATGGAGGACATTTGTGCCACAAAAGGAGCTTCTCTCAATCCCAGCAAGAATATCTTACGCCGTTCTTTAGTAAAGAAGATATACACTGACAGTTTTCATTCTCCTATTCCTTGTGATAGGAGCATAATTGGTATGGTATAGCATAATGTGATTGCATGGTATAACTGTAGATACATTTATTGAAGAATATAAGGTTCTCTTTTGCAAATGAAACTAAAATGGTATTCTAAAAATAGGTTTTGTACAAACAAAAGATTTTGCCTGATCAACAAGAGATGGGTAGCATAATTCAAAGGACTGTAGCTAGTCAACCAATATTTTCCTTGTCGTGAATTGCTATGTAGTGAAGCAACTAAAAACTGGCATTACTTATGATGGGAAAAGACTTTGGACAGTGAAGATGCTAACCACACAAAAGTACCCCTTGGCACTGTGACTACAGGTGCCTCTCTTGAGGCTTGGAGTTAGTCTCACCAAGTTTTTTTTAAAGATTCTTTTTTAAAATAAGAATTAATAATTAAGCGGGAAGCCAGTTACTGTAAAGCAAAGTACTAACCTCCAACATAGTCTCTTCTGAAACATGAAATAAGAATAGTAGGCTCAAACCACATCTAATGCTTTGTTTGCAAATATGGCCAGATGACCAAATAAAATATGAAGTAAGCTGGGTGGTCAAGGTATCCTAGAGAAGGGGTCCCCAACCCCCGGTTCGTGGAGTGGCACCTGTCCGTGGCATGCCGTAAACTGGGCCGCATAAATAAGCAAATCCCTATCCATGGTATACAGGCAGCACCCAAAACCATGCCTCCTCCGGTCCCGGAAAAACCTCTCCCTCCGGAACTGGTCCCTAGTGCCCAAAAGGTTGGGGACTGCTGTCCTAGAGGATACACGAGTCTTTTCTGCATGGCAGTGTCCACAACATGATCTCAGAATTCCAAAAATGCCCATCAGCTCAATAGATTTATATTCAAACAGAGAATACAACTTGGTTTTTCTATCAATGGGGTACCTATCAAAATTGGTCACCTCTGAATATGCAGGGTAAGAGAAGATCTATTAGTGAAGTTGCTGATAAGTTAATCAATAATCCCTATCAGTTCCCATGAAAATATATTTGAAGAAATACACATAATTTAATACAGTAGCATTAGAACAGCCCTGCTGCATCAAGCCAAGGCCTACTTCAGTCTAGCATTTTAGATGACGTAACTTGTCAGTGGTTGACCCTGTTCTTTGTAACATCCTGCCTTCAGACTAAAGAAAAAATCTCCAACCCTTTGAGTGTTAGACGATCTTCAAAACATACTTATTCCCCATAGCTCTGAGGCTCCTAGGCTACCTTAGTTAGATAGTAAGTGGTCTTTGATTGTATTTCTATTGATTGGTAGTATAAACTGCTGTCATCTCTTTCAGAAAAGCCAGGCAGGGAACAGGCAGCACAAGGACTACTGAAGTCTACTTTATTTTTATAGCATATATTAAAAGACTCTTGAAAGCCTGCCGGAGTTTGATCTTTCTTCATCTTCTTATAATAAACAGAATCAAGGTAGAGTTTCTTCTTTCTCAGGACTGAATTGCTATTTACTGTACTTAACAGTTCTTATGTTTTCAAGATCTATTCAAGATCATCTCTCTAAAATGGAGGGTTATGAATAATTGTACAAATAGGCAAATACATGTTATTTTCAGAGTGACCAATCAGATGCTTCTTGAGGGATCTCCAGCAAGAACAGAGACACAGTTCTTTTCTCTTGTATACCCCTGTAAGTGGCATAGGGTGGTATGTTCCAGATGTTTTACATAAAACTTATAAAATGAGTTATAAATTTTCCTCCTGGATTCAAAATTAGTCTGTCTGTAGGAGCAATGATTATATCCAGTGGTGGTATTCACTTACCTTTCCTACCGGTTTGCAAATGTGAGCATGTGCGCGCAGGGCCTTGCGCGCATGCGCAGATCATCAAAAATAGGACGTGATGATGTCCTGGTGGGTGGGCGGAGCCTCCCGCAGCCACCACTACCGGTTCCCCCGAGCTGGATAAAACCGGCTGAATACCACCCCCTGATTATATCCAAGATCAATCTATGAATACAGAAACTATACATTTCTGATGTTAACACAAGAACACATTCCCCTGAATTGCTTTTGATGTCGGTACCTGCTGCCTCCCTTGCATTTATTTGCGGTGCTATTTCAAGTTTCATTACAAGCAAAAATACGTGGCATGAAAAAGCATTCAGGAAAAATAAATTACCATCTGTCAAGTGTGGCTTAAGGATCTGGAAGAAAACTTCTGGCTCTTCACAGATTTTCACACAGTGGGGGAAATATGAACTCCCGCTGAGATGAGATTGAAAAAACAGCCCTAAAGCAAGATTCTGTAGTGTACACCTAATGTTCAGCACGTCTTTGTTTTCTAACTAGTTTTGGCTTGAGAGTTGGTTATTTAGAGTATGTTGTAGGGAGAGAAGGAGCAGAAAACAAAAGTCTGTGGTAATAGGTGGTGGGATTTGCTATGGCAGTAATTTGGAATGTATGAAAAGCATGTGGCAGCCATCCATATCACCCCACAGAGACCTTAAACAAATACACACATACAAACTATGAAGACTTTTCAACAAGGAAGTTCTATTAAAACACCCACAGATTTCAAGTAAATGTAATCTTTTGTGTTTCTGGAACGTGTAGTTTCTAAAAATTTAATTCTAGCATTTCATAGCAGAGTTCATAAACAGTGCAATGATAATATGTATTTTCTGGGATCCCTTACCTGTAGGAGTCTGTCTCCTACTTTTTAGAAGAAAGCATATAACCTTCTTCTTCTATAAGATATGCTCCAGCCAAGGAATGCTGCTTCATTTTGATATTGATATTAAATAACCTAAATTGTCAGTCTTACATATGGCAGAAACTGTCTGACTGGCAACCCGAATTGTGACAGTAAACTACACAGAATTAAAGAATTATCTCTTAAACCTCCCATTTTTATTCCACTGAATGTCTTAGGGCTTCATGACACCTTGAAACATTTTTGGACGTAAACTTACCTAGAAACTTTGAAGTATTCTCCTGACAAGAATAGGAAGACATAATATTTTTTTTAAACCAGATACTATGATTTAGATATGGAGTTGATCAATTGGAAAATGTAGTGAAAAGTATTTATATGAATAAAGAACTGAGTCCTGTCAATTATGTTAGTTTCTTTCTAAGACTGGGATGTCTTAGGGTGGGGGTGCAATTTAGTAATTTTGTATAGGTTAACTGCAATTCCTATTTCAATATAAATTTTACCTTTTAAGATGTTAAAACCTTGTTTTTATGGGTGGTTGTTTCAAAAGGGTGCCTGGAGAATTGCTAGACACTCTTTTTCCTTTAATTAAAGAATGTAATTTCTTTTAAAAAGTTCTATTATATGATTATTTTCTGCTGTTAGTTTTTATAATTGTTGTATTAATATTTTTTTTAAGTTTACACTAATAGTTTTCATTATTATAATTAGGAATTGCTAGGTTGTTTCTAATCCTACCTCATAAAAAATAAAATAAGAATGATAAAAATAGTAGTAATAGCAGTAGTAATAAGGACTGCAATATATTATTGCATTAAATTTAAATATTTATGGTAAGTCTTTAAAATAAACACTGCTTCTAAAAATATGGACCTGAAACATCCATTAAAAGTGGTACAAAGATATAAGTTGTGGAAGGGAGTTTAATAAATTTCTTTAGTCATTAAAAAAGTTTCTAACATTAGAAATAAATTATTTTTAAAAATGGATATCCCATTTTTTGCACATTTAGAAAAGAAGGAGAAAACTAAGAATTTCTGCTGTTCCAGTTGCGTGTATCATAACATGGCCTAAAAATGCGAAAGGAACCTTCAAAGTTATTTTGAAAATTGAAAAGAATATTGTTTTGCAGAAAATCTATTTTAGAACCATCCAAGAGATATACAGTAGATAGTCCTCAACTTACAGCCACAATTCAGACCTGAATTTCTACCGCTAAATGAAACAAGTAGTAAAGCAAGACATCACATGACAGCATTGCTTAGTGACCACAAACCAAGAACAGGGATTGTTAAACGGTGGGAGTCCCAGGTAAGAAGTGCAGGGGCTGAGGAGACCCAGGGATGCCCAACATAAGACATGCATGAGTTGGGGGGATATATGCTGTAATGCAACTCAAAGCCATAGCTGCCTCTGGAAGTCTCAGCTGCCCCAGTCCAGCAGTGTGGCGTTAAAGCTGCCACACCCTGGGAAGCCTCAGTTGCCTTAACTTGGTCCAGCAGTGTCTCCTTATGTCTCCCCATCCCTGATCTATGCCCTTTTTGGCACCCTGTACAGTGGCAGTCATTAGCAGAAGTGCTGGGGCTGGAGCTAAAGTAGAGACCTGGGACCTTCAGCAGTCTCAGCCAGCTGCCCCTGCCTCCAAGCATTTACTTCAGACCCAGGGCCACTGCTGTCACTGATAAATGCCATCTCAAGCCCCCCATTGTGATCAGCCATTGCAGCACCATTGTGAAAGGATCCAGTTGTCCCCCACCACAATGCGCTTCACAGGTTGTGCCATGCCCCCCTGACCTTTACTGTTTTTCTCCTGCCGCTGACAGGCATGCCTGGCCTCAGTGAGGCAACGGCTGACTACACGAGACTGTCTCTCTGAGGTCATCTCGGGCCGTTCTTCAAGCATTTTGCACCATTCCTTCTCCAAATTGCATGCCCTGTTCTCGTGAATCCTTTGGAAACCTTCTGGTTTTCTCAAAGACTCGTGAGAAAGGGGTGCATGATTTGGAGAAGAAATGAAAACCACAATTTGGAGAAGGAGGTCTTCCAAAACTGGGGATGAAGTCAGGGCCTCAGGATAAGGCTGAGGCTACTGAAGGACCTGGGCCTTTTTTTTTTTTTAAAATGTATATTTATATGCCATCCTTCTCCGGAGACTCAGGGCGGCTTACAATGCGTTAAGCAATAGCCTTCATACTTTTATATATTTTGTACAAAGTCAGCTTATTGCCCCCATAAACTGGGTCCTCATTTTACCCACCTTAGAAAGGATGGAAGGCTGAGTCAACCTTGAGCCTGGTGAGATTAGAACTCGCAGTAATTCCAGGCAGCTGGATGTTAAATGCTGCCTTAATAGGAGGCATTAGCCTGCCACGCCACTCAGGCTCCTTTGTAGCATGTGGGCTGCCATGTGACCAAATTTTGATCACATGACTGCAAGGGGCACTGCAATAGCTATAATTTCAGGTCTGGATTGTAAATATATACAAAAATAAATCTGATAATAATAAATAAAAAAATAAATCCAGTTTTTAAGCACCCTTGTAATTTCAAACAGTTGTTGAACAAATGGCCATAAGTCAAAGAGTATCTGTAGCATCACATACTCACTCACACATACATCACATAAACAGACATATAGTTAACATTAGGAGTTTGTCTGACTGCTCTGTTTGGAAGTTCATCACAAATGAAATAAAAGCTAATATTAGCATTTTTTGTCATTAAATTGTTCCATAGTTTCACTCATTTTCCCTCTCTTCTTGAAATATATTAAGGTCTGACAAAGGATATTTTCCTCAGGTTCAAAAGTACAGGTAGCTCTCAACCTATGACCACAATTGAACCCCAAATTTCTGTTGCTAAGCAAGAGAGTTGTTAAGTGAGTTTTGCCCAATTTTACGACTTTTATTACCATAGTTGTTAAGGGAATCTCTGAAGAAGTTAAGTTAGAAACATGGTTGTTAAGTGAATCTGGCTTTCCCACTTACTTTGCTTGTCACAAGCTTGCAAAAAGGCATCACAGGACCCCAGGACACTGCAACTGTCATAAATACATGCCAGTTGCTAAGCATTTGATCATGTGACTACAGGGATGCTGCAATAGTGATAAGTGTGGAAAAATGGTCATAAATCACTTTTTTCAGTACCATTGTAACTTTCAACAGTCACTAATTGATTGGTTGTAAGTTGAGAATTACTTGTATAATGTGGTGGAGGAAAATAGAGTGATATTTCATGTTACAGCATGGTGGTGAATTTGGAAGTATGATTGGCTTTTTTATATTGACATACTACACCCCAAATTTGGCTTTGAAACAGAAGCTATAGTTTAATTCTTGGTTACAATCCAAGATCCCTGATCAGAATTTGATCTTGGAGGGAAGCACTGAATCCAGGAATACAAAAGAAATATAGACTAATAAGGAGGGAAAATGAACATACAAAGTTCATTTCTGGGATAAGTTATATCATTCAAAATTAATACCAGAATAAACTTAATGAATTATATCAGTGGTGAAATCCAATTTATTTTACTACCGGTTCTGTGGGCATGGCGTGGCGTGGTAGGTGTGGCTTTGTGGGCGTGGCTTTGTGGGTGTGGCGGGGAAGGATACTGCAAAATCCCCATCCCTTTCCCACTCCTGGGGGAAGGATATTGCAAAATCTCCATTCCCTCCCCACTCCAGGGGAAGGATACTGCAAAATCTCCATTCCCTCCCCACTCCTGGGAGACAGATACCTCAAAAACTCCATTCACACCCCACTCTAGGGGCCAGCCAGAGGTGGTATTTGCCGGTTCTCTGAAGTAATCAAAATTTCCCCTACCAGTTCTCCGAACTGCTCAAAATTTCCGCTACCAGTTCTCCAGAACCTGTCAGAACTTGCTGGATTTCACCCCTGAATTATATTATTTGTCCCATTTAGCTAAAGGCGGTTACAATGTGCAATGTTAGAAATTTAACATCTAAAATGTTTAAATTTGCTAACAATCACATTCCAGGTTTTCTTAGAAATTGACCAAATATTGCAGTATGAGGGGAATGACCTCTATGATCAGTAGATTTACTGTAATGATGCTTTAAATTTAAAATAACAGACGAAAGACACCTCACTTAAATCCTTACACAATGGACAATGTAAGAAATAATGAACAATGTCTTGTACGCAACGCAAACATATGCACAAAGGCATTCTTCCAAAGGAATGTTAGAATACTGTCTTGTTAAAGGAAAGAAAAGGCATAGTTTGAAATCTGAACATGGTAAAAGCACGCTGAATTTCTAGAAACTGGAAATAGCTGGATTCACAATACTCCATTTCTACTGAAAGATAAAAAAACTTGAGAAATAAGAACCTCAAGCTATAGATCCTTTTTACCTGCATCACAGTCACAATTCAATTCTTCAGGATATGGTGAGAACCATCTGCCGGTGAAGAACGGCAGCTGTAAAAGGATGAACTCAGAATCTCTTCCTCAAAAAATTATGCTGAGCAGTTTCTAAACTTCAATAACAAAACAAACAATTGCCTACCTTATGATAAAAAAAAATAAAGAAAAATGTGTGGATAACGTGCTTACAAAATCAATAGCTACAAGATAAATTTCCTTGTAAGATTTATTTCAAAATTTCACTCCAGATACTTAAAAGTACAAAAAAAAAAAAGCCATCTAGCAATCATCTTGCAGCAGTCATGAGTGTGAAAAATGGTCATAACTCACTTTTTTCAGTGACGTTGTAACTTTGAATGATCACTAAGTGAACTGTGGTTAGGTCAAGGACTATCTGGATTCTGATTATTCTGATTTTGGAATAAGAAATCTTTACATAAAGTATTAAACTGGTTCATAATCCCAAGAGTCCACTCCTGTGTTAAGATATTTCTACTAGGTCATCACAATAAACTAATAGCTTGCTCTGCCAGGTATTTGAAGAAAAAACAAATGCAACATTACCTTCCCAACTATTGTGTTGACCTACATCATAGAACAGGGTGGACTGAAGCTATCCATCTCACTCACTTCCTTGTCAAATCCTTTTTAAGACTTTGAAAATCACCTAGAAACTTCAACTCCCCTCTACAGTGAATAGGATAATTGCTCTAAGAAAATGTATATGTCACATTCTTTATTATAGATTCAATCTGATTATCTTTGTCACTCTATCCAGAGCACATCCAGTTATTTGCCACATTACTGGGAAACATGTTTCCCACCCATATTGAATTTGGAGGATGCGGAATTGTATACTACTGAATGTTCTCTGATTAAATCTAAAATCATTCTTGAGCCATCTGCCATTAATAAACACCTTCCAGTCATAATCATTCTTTCACCCTACACTGTAATAAAAATCACAGAAAAAGATGTCCTACAATTGTCTCTGCCTACTTACTGTGTCTCAAAACTCAGATACAAAACAAATGAGGTGGGTAAAATGAGGACTCAGATTGTTGGGGGCAATATGCTAACTCTGTAAACTGTTTAGAGAGGGCCAGAAAGCACTGTGAAGTGGTATATAAGTCTAAGTGCTATTGCTATTGCTAAATGACAATAAAGCTGAATTTTACAAAGATGACATTAGGTTACCAATTACATGGGTAGTGATGGGAAGCTAACCATTACATGGGTAGAGCTTTCCAAATCAGCTTTCTGCCAATGCTATTCAGTTTATTCGATGTTACAGTTGTAGTGTCACCTGTAGTGAACCAGTTAAATGAAACTCTTTGTAGGCAGCACAGTGGGCTTCCTCATCTGCTGGAACCTCTTTCCTCGTCTCCTAATTGCTTCTCAGTATGCAATAACTTTTCTGAATGAATCCAGGGACTCACAATGATGATGATGTTATCCATTCAGTGGTGTTGACTCTTGGTGATTTTATGGGCCAGATCTCCATGTCTTCCAATCTTGGACTACTTTTTTGAGCTGTTCTATGTTTTGGGTGGTGTCAGCTTTGACGATATCCAGCCACCATGTTCTTTGGTGGCCTCGATTCCTTTTACCACTATTTCTTTCACACATAATTGCTCTCTCCAGTTAATTTGCCCACATAACATGGCAAAAATAAGTGAGACA
This sequence comes from Ptyas mucosa, assembly GCA_012654045.1. Lineage (NCBI taxonomy): Eukaryota > Metazoa > Chordata > Lepidosauria > Squamata > Colubridae > Ptyas > Ptyas mucosa. The sequence goes on along the minus strand of WNWU01000003.1, from coordinate 12,448,323 downwards.
TAATTTTGTGATTTTGCCTTCCAGTAGCATGCCTGGTGTTATGTGCTCCAGTTGCTTGTTAATCACTTTTGCTGTCCGAGGAACAGGACATACAGAGAGGCCAATTTGTTGTGCCTATAACTCCCAAAATTCTCCTTTCTTAATTTTTTGCTTGACTTCTGAGATCATATTATACAGCTACTACAAGTGGATGTTCTCAAGAGAAGGACATTGTTAAATAAACAGGGATGAATTACAAAAGGCAAGGAAATAGTCAATAAAATCACTAGGGCTGAGAAAATTACAAGTCTATCTGAACAGACAAAACCAGTAAATAAAAATGAAGCCAACACTAAAGAAAAACAGCAAGGGAAATTTAAAAAAAATACCTTGAAAAAAAATCATAGATAAACAAATGGAATTGGGTAGCAGACTCTACATTAAATCTGCCTTACCGAGCTGGAACTAAAAAAAAAAGTTTTAAAGGGAATACAAGTGTGAGGGTTTAAAACTAGCCTAGCACATAACAAAATGTCACATTTTAATTTAATGTTTCTGAGGGTTACTGAGACATATCATCAAAAGCAATATAAATTCAGTATACCATGCAGTATGAATAAACTTAGAGCATTTTGGCTTCTATTATTCCCTTCAAATATGCACTTAGAACTTTCTCAGACTTTTTATATATAATTTATGAAACTCTACATAAAAGGAACACGGAGGCTTTTTTTTCACATATTGCGCATAGCTGAAGAATTATTCTCCCCAGAGGTTTATCGATGCTTAGCCTGAATAGCTTCTAGAAAAGCTGCAGAACTTTTCATCTCTGGCTTGTCACTCAACTGGGTTACACAGGTGTGGGATAATTCTAATTTAATAGGGTAGTTTGATGTCATTATGTTTAACAGCAACAGCATGGAGAATGCCAAAGCAGATGATTTAACATTTTTAAATGCAGATATTTAGATCTTCTATTATCCCTTCATTTGACCCATTACCCTTTAAAAAAATTAATTACTAAAAAGAAATGTATTTCAAAAACCTTTAAAATGATTGAAAGCTAGTTATCAAAATATCCCCATTTATTTCATTTATACTTGGCCTCTCTACTTTAAGAAATACTCAAAATGGTCATACTTCTGTCATCTTAAGAGCTAGATTCTTTCATGTTTATAAAGAGAGAGAGAAAAATTAGACATTTACAAAATGTCAGTGAGCTCTGTTTCAGTTGTTTTTGTATCATTCAACTCTCAGCAGCCCTTTTATTCAAAGGCAGTATTTATCAAAAAAGAAAATGAGAGTGAATTTAAAATGATACCTCTTCCCCCAGTCTGGAATAATAGAGAGAAAAGAAGAGTAAAAAGAAACTACACGTAAATATAAATAAAAATCCTTTGCTATGTTAAGCGTTTCCACACAGTCATTGCCCATTCTCATTTTAGAAGAAACCAGGAAGAGGAGGAAGAGGAGGAGGGGGAGGAAAAATCTGGGATAAGTGGAGGATTAAGGAGAAAAAAGAAAATTGCACTGGAAAGAGAATGAGAAGGGATAAAACAGAATGGAAGAAAAACAAGAACAAGTAATTGAACAGCAGCAGAAAGAAAAGTTCTATTTAGATGCTATCCAAAACTCCCTTTTATGACCCTCTAATTCCTTAATTTGGGGTAGATGACTGGATAGAGCGGAGTGTTTACTGGTTGGAAACCCTTCCTGACAACACGTGGAGTTTCACTACCCTAAAGAACTACCTAAAGGGGTTAAAAATCACCCGGCAAGCAAGGCTCAGGCCAGCCCTTTCAAGTGATACCTGCAAGCAGTAGTGGGTTTCAATTTAGGTCGCTACCAGTTTGCTCGTGGGCGCACAATGCTTCTGTGCATGCACAGAGATGTCTGGGTGGCTGGGCGGAGCCTCCCACTACCGCTGCTACCGGTTCGCGAACCGGTAGCAACCCACCATTGCCTGCAAGATGTGCAGCAATCTGCATGTTTTGCCTGTTCACTTGCTTTGAACATAGATTCTGTTAATTGCAGGGGGAAAAAATATGATGAACCTCTGCTTTCAGATTAGCAAGTAATTATTGCAGGAGTAGGGGTGGGGGAAATATATTTTGCTATTGTCAAATGCCACAAGTAGCTTGCTGTTGGATATGCCCTGCATATCTATCACAGAAACCATAGACAGATATAACTCAAGCCACCTGCTTGGTACTGTGGGGCCACGGGCCAAGTTTATTTACTCAGCATGTGCCTATGTATTGCTTGGGAAGATTGCTAATGATGTAGAAATGGCCCCATCAAGGAAATTTGTTTGGCATTTCTGATCATCCAATTGAAAAAAAGAAAAAAAAAACCATTGGCAAACTTCCCTGGAAGCCAGTTTCAGGAAGTCAGTGTTCAGAGGAAATGTTGCCATTTGACAAGGACATAGAAAAATCTGTCTTAAATAAAGGTGGTGGTGGGTGGGGGGGGATAATTTATAACTGCATATTTGTACTCATGTTATGGTAAATGTCTCTTTTATGATTTCAAGCCCGAATAAATACTTGAGCCTGTCAAAGGGAATAAAACCGGCTGAGATAAAATTGCCCTTGGCAAACCCTTGTAGAATTCCTATTATATCTTCCAGCATGTCCCCAAATACTCCTTTGGCTGCAGCACAAGGAGCACAGCGCCACAGCGCACAGATCCTTCTGGGTACTATTGACTATTGTATGGGGGAAAGGGCAAGCTGATTTGCACTGGGCCTTCGCTGGCTTTTCAAAACGCCTTTGTTTGTCAATGGCACAATCAACCGCGGCCATAAAGCCTGGAGACACACTTGGTTAATAACCCCCACCCCCCAATCATTACGTTCAATTAAAATAAACATTAAAAAGATTACTGTTGATCCCTTCATAAAGGAATGTTTTACAAATACCCTGGTCTCAGACATGAAATTGTAAAATCGGCTTTAGCTGTCAGACTGCAGCGCTTCCGATTTAGTTCTGAAAAGAGGCTTCACAGCAGGCAGGAACGCATGGGTTGCCTCTATCTGCAACTCTTTAAAGCAGCTGCAATCCTCAAACAACAGCAACAACAACAACAAAAGATGGGTGCTGTTCTTGTTACAAGAGCCAGGGTATTTCTCCCATGTGCTCCCAAGCATCAGTTGGCAAATCTGAAGGACTGCGCAGCTCTGTTGGAGGGAAAAAAAAAAAAGCACTAAAAGTCACTGGGTACAAGAGCCATTTCAGAATACGTGAATTTCAGAGCTGCTTACTAAACTGCAGCTGAGCTCGTGGTTTCTCTTTCCTTCTTTGAAAACCCTTTTCTGATTACAATGTATATCTTTTCTCTTTCAGGATCTATTCCTTGAGGCCTCTATTTGCTTACTGAGGATGGCTCATCCTTTTAGTAAAATGTACATAGTCCCCTCTAAAAGGAGGTCAAGGAAATAAGGATGGGTCCAAAGGTGAGCTATTGCTGGTTCAGGCTGGTTCAGGCGAACCTGTAGTTCCGACTAGCAACTGGGCCCACTCACTCATCCTGGCGCTATCCCGTTGAAGCCGCACGCTCACATTTTCAGTTCTGGGTGAACTGGTTGTTACATTATGTGACGCCCACCTCTGGATAGGTCTGACGTTTGGGAGTAAGATGATTCCAGGTATACAAAGGACTTCTTGGAGGATGAGCTGTCTAGCAGTGGTCTACACTTTCATTGGTACAGTGCCCTTTCTTTCTGCTCGTCCTTCCTGAATCATTATTTTTCCTTCTCCAAGCTGTTCTGGCAGCAGTTTGGCAAATTAAGCATCAGAGCAACACATCTGATGACAATCAGAGATCCTGCCACTAAGTGATACTGGGTGTAATCCTTTGCCTGAGAGCAAGCCTAATTATGCAGTGATATTTATATTTAGGTTGAAAAACATGAATCTTATTAGAGGACATTGGTCTTAACTGCTATCAAAATTTATTATCACAGTTTCAGCTAAGTATATTACAATATGAATTGGAGATAGTGAATTTGCAGACACCTGAAGGAATTCCTAAGATTTGTAGAAGTGTATTTCAAAAATAAGTTTGATAAAGTACACAAACATTCAATGATTGACTGTAATTTATATTTAAATTATAATTAAACTGAAACACTTTGCTGATTAGATAGGCTAAGTCCATAACACTGCCATGGCTAATTTTTTTCTGCTGAGTACATGAACTGTATATCTTAGTCCTCATGATTTTGCATTTTGAGTTATTATAATATTTAACAGAAATTTAATACAATGAGTAACACCATTGCAGCACTTATGCAGGCTCTTCTATTGTCTAGAAGCACAATATTTTCATGGTATTGTAACGCAAAGAAGTAACACAATATGTCAGCTTAAGAAGTTGCTATTAAGATTGTCTCTGCAACAATCTCCCTCTGAGCCCATTCCCTATGGTTCACATTCCAACTGCACCCATTAGCACTCTTAGACTCCTCTAACATTTTTTAATTTTCCAAAGTTCATTTGGAAGCTTTCTTCTAACCCACAAATAGTGCTCCCAAGGGGTCTATGACAATTGGCCACAGCAAGCTTACCATGGCCAACTCACCATGGCCAACTGGCCTCGGCCAACTCGCTGTGGGACAAAAGTTACGCTAATATCAAAGAAATGGTGGAATGGAATCATTAAAAAAAGAATGCAAAAGGAGGGAAAGAACGAAATATACGGTAAATGACAAAAATTAAGATATTTTTTAAAATTTATTTTAAGTAATTAAGTTGAATTTTTAAATTGTCCTATGGCAAATTGGCCACAGTGAGTTGGCTGCGGCGAGTTGTCCTATGACTAAGCATGAGAGCCATTACCAGAAATCCCCCTCCTTGTTTTTGCAATTTCCAAAGGCTATCAGCATGCCTTAACTTTTTGTTGTAATCTTGACTGTTTTATTTTAAATAATTTTTTATAGCAATACATGCTTGCTGAATTGCACTATTTTAAATTGCACTCCTGAACAATATTTTGACAGAATAACTTTATTGGCTACTCATTTGGTTTAGTTATCTAGCTAGCTAGTTTGATATAATGATTAAGGCGCTGAGCTAGAAATTGGGGGACTGTGGGTTCTAGTTCTCTCTTGGGCATGAAATCCAGTGGGGTCTTTGGATCAGATATTCTCTCTTAGCCTAAACTACCTTACAGGATTGTTTTTAATGAGAAAATAAGAATCAGGAACATTATGAATACCTCTTTACGCTATATAGATTAAAGGCAAGATAGAAATCTTACAAATCCTACCCATCTGTCCTTTCCTCACCAAATTCTTTTCTTTTTTTGCACTTGAGTCCTAAATGTGACTCCATATTTCATGAGGAACAATGGTGGCTAATGGTATATATATTGTAACAGCAGCAGTGATCGATGGGAACTTAACACAATATCAGCTTTTCAGACTGAACGTTCGTTCTGGAGTGAAAAGCTGCATGCACAGTACGAAGCTTTGTACCAGCTAGTGGGTGTTACTGCTATTTAAAACCCATTTTGCAACAAAAAAGGCAGTTAGCTTTTCAAATATGTATAGTATTCTTCAGTATAACATTGTGCAGAGAAGGCAAGCAGAAAAAGATGTGGGTTTTCCAAGAACAAAATTATAGGAATGGTAAGAAAGATGAAACTTCTGATGCTTCAGCACTTGAGGGGAGAAAAAAAACAACAACCTTGTGAAAATGTGATTAACTTTAATGCTTCTTTTTGCCATTTATTTGAAATAACTGTGAGTCAATATAAGAGAATAATATTCAACAGAAATGGTTCCACCAAGAAGAAAAGAATAATAGAGTCAGGTGCTTACAACAATTTGTTAAACAACAATAAATTATTTTCCCTACCTATCAATGTGTTAAATTAATACTGTTAACCTTCTGTGACAGTAACAACATGATTTTTACCATATAGTCATGCAGACTGGTGCCTTCAGTTCTTAATGGACATTTTAATTCCATTAGTGGCAGCCTGAAAATTGCAAAGAAAAAAATATCTGCTATGAACTCCACATGGTGTCAGGAAGGGCATCTGGCCAGTAAATGCTTAGCTCCATCCAGTCATCCCAACTCTACCCTGAATTAATGGCAAAGGACAGTAGGAAAAATTTCCCCAAATTTCTGAAGCATCAAATCGACTATCTGTATAAGACTGCCTATCATTGAGAAACTGCACAGGGTAGTCCCTTCAAACCCACCCAGGAATTTGTATATGCAGAATAGGATTTCATATAATTTTATTTATATAATGCCTTCTTATATACACGAGGTACATTTTCCTAAATGGATAAATTAATTTTGAGATGATTAGTGGCTTTTAACATTTTTTAATATCAGGAAAACAAATACGACTTGCCCTTTTAGAACATGGCGGTCAGATCTGCTGTACATACCAGTTCTTTGGCTGACAAAGCTACAAGAAAGAATTAATGAAGGTGCCTACCCTATTTTATATTTATTATTTATTTCACTGACATCGTATCTTTTTGTACAACAGTTCAAGGATATACACATAGTGCTTTCTCCTTCTATTTATCCCCCTAATAGCAGTGCTAAGAGGTAGATTGGGCTGAAGAACAGCAATTGGCTCAAAATCATCCAGAGCAGGGGTCTCCAACCTTGGCAACTTTAAGACCTGTGGACTTCAACTCCCAGAACTGTGGACTTCAACTCCCAGCTTTTCTGGCTGAGGAATTCTGGGAGTTGAAGTCCACAAGTCTTAAAGTTGCCAAGGTTGGAGACCCCTGATCCAGAGTGGAAGATTAGAAACTATAGTCCTTGGCTATCATACCACATTGGCTCTCATAATATTCCACTGCATGCAGTTTGTTAACCAGAACTGAAGGCTTACTATTCAAGCTGAAAATGGCAGTCATTGAAACTGGAAGCTGAAACAAAGTCAGGTGACCTTGCCTTATGGCCAGTTTGAGCCACCCAACGTTTCTTAAGAATAGGGACAGAAAACCCATCCGCTGCCGAGTAGCTGCAATTGCACAACCCACTATTATTTTGAACCACTGTTTCAAATGTACTGTTTTCCATTATGACACATCTTATCTTCTTCCAAACTGTTGGTCTATCTCCTTTCATTTCAGTGTATGGCATCTCCAGAGACTGGCACAACCCTTGCCTTCTAGCAGCTTGTTAGTACTTTGAATGACTATTTCATCCTGGCTGCTATTATCAGCTTCCTTCCCCCCCGCTTCCAGTTAATCCCTCCATGCTCATAAATAATCACCATTAAGTCCACTTCTTTTTTCTTCACCTTCTGCCATAGCTGCTTTCATCTATTGTGTTTCCCCGAAAATAAGACCCTGTCTTATATTTATTTGAACCCTGAAATAAGGGCTTGGCCTTATTTTCGGGGAGGTCTTATTATTTTGAGGTGCTTGGAGCAAGATGGGGCTCCTCTTGCCGTCTTACCTGATTTCCAGCTTGGTCTCCCTAACTCTAACCAGAGGAAATGGCAGGGACCAGCTGCGCATGCGTTTAAATATTTTCAGTGCGGGCTTATTTTTGGGGAGGGCTTATTTTTAGGGAGGGCTTATTTTAGCTCATGTGCTCAAAAGTCTGATTGGGCTTATTATCAGGGGATGTCTTATTTTCGGGGTAACATGGTATCTCAGTGGGCACTTTTTGGTTTCCGAACAAGTTGGGTGAAACATACTCCTTTCTTTCCCATCCCATGTCTGTTGTGCTGCAATAATCCCATTTCTTTTTGTTTTGTTTCAATGTTTAAACAGCAACACAGGCATGTTGGAACAAAACTAAAAGGTTTCTGTGCATGCTACTTTACTTCAACAAAGCTGAACCATCATCCCTTTTGCCATAATGTTTCTATGGAGCCATAGCAGAATGAAGGAACATTGTGTTCCCTTTTCTTTAAAGTTTGTACTATTGAAGCAAGAACGATACAATGAGGGAAAATAGTCTCTATGTTAGTGTCAAAGGAGAGAATTGGGGGTCTAAAGGCATCAATGTGGTGCAAACATTTGGGAACGCACATGGAAAAAAGGATTACTGGGGGGAAAACCCCACATTCTTTAAAAGGAGAGGAGGGGTACTAAGAGATACACAGGGATCAGCCAATAAAGCTTGCCTACTGGGAAGAGCAAGAAGTGGAGGAACAACCAATCCCAGTATGAGGTAGCTTTAATCTGGATTGCGCACCAATCTAGTCCCACTGCTGGTCCACTGCAATCTGGATTGAAATTTTTTAGTCAACCTCAGAAACAGCTGGAGCACTATCAGAAACAAGTAATTTGAATTTACCACGCAGAATCGCCCAAGGGTTGACTTATATTGAGTTTCTATACATCAAGATGGAGAACCTGAAGGGAGACTAACATAATATGGGCTTTGGAGCTTGGTGGGTGATGCAGGTGTAGCTCCACTCTTCAAGTTCCACTAGATTCTTTCCAGGTGACTGGATTACAACTGCCTATAATTCCTGCCACGATAAATCCTTGAGTTGGGAAGACTGTTTTAGCTTTATGTTTTTGCAACACCTTATTCTATCTAGACAATAGCAGAAGAGAAAGCTAAGGCTCAATTATCACTAAGAACAACAACAAAAAATAAACATGTGAAAATCTATTTGCATTACTCTTTTCTTTGGTATCAAGTCTCTCTCTCTCTCGCTCTCTTTCTTCTATTTCTTCATTTATTCAGGTGATTTCTATAGCCGCCTATCTTAGCAAATCACTCTGGGTGGTTCACAATTCAAAAACATATATTACAATTCCAAAGGTGCTTTTTCAAAAGGCAATTGGACTTTGTTTTCCTTGAAGATGTTTCTCATCCAAGAAGCTTCTTGTCCAACTTCAGAACTGAAGAAGTTTTTTGGATGAGAAATAAAAGGTCTTCAAACACAACAAAGTCCAGTTGCCTTTTGAAAAAGCACCTTTGGGACAACCATGACCTGGAGGACTGAGAATCTCCATGGACATATATTACAATTAAAATCTTAAAACATTTCAAACAATAAAAATAATAAAAACATTAAATCAATAAAAAAAACATTAAAACTTCTAATTCGAGTACATATAAGACATCTGGCCTGTTAACAATTTAGCCAGGAGGCGGGGGCCCTTGGCATATATAGCACCTTGGGGTCAGAGACATAGCAGGGGAGAAATCCAGCAGGTTCTGACAGGTTCTGGAGAACTGATAGTGGAAATTTTGAGTAATCCAGAGAAGCAGCAAATACCACCTCTGGCTGGCCCCAGAGTGGGGTGGGAATGGAGAATGTGCAATATCCTTCCCCCAGGAGTGGGGAGAGAATGGAGTATCCTTCCACTGCCATGCCCACCAAGCCATGCCCACAGACCTGGTAGTAAAAAAATTTGGATTTCACTACTAGGACATAGCCAGATCTTTACAGAAGCTAACAGGGTTGGGGCCATTCTAATATTCTGAAAGGAAGATGTTCCAAAGATTAAGGGCTACTGCAGAAAAAGTTCCCCTTCTGTTAGAGCTTCAGTGGATGTCTTCTTTCCAGCAATATGTAATTACACCCACATATCAGTATGCAGAGAGCCATAATCCACTTGGGTTTAGCCTTTGGCAACATCATTTAATGTTCAGCAAACAATCAATTAAGAAGTCTTTAAGTTCAACTGACCTACAGCAGAGTTCAGTAGTAGTCTAACAGATTCCTCCCACTTTTTCTCTGTTCTTGACAAAATTGAAATATGGCTTGATCTCAAAAGCCAAGGATGGGCAATTTGTAACAATGAATCTTAGCCTCTGGCATATGTTTGAATAGCCCCAGCCAATAACTAAACTTGAGACTTATGGCAAGGGTGATCTATTTCATCTTGGACTGCTTGCTGAGCAGTTTGTTGGGGGAAAAGGTTAATGGGAAGAGAGGGAAGATTTTTAGCGTCTACCCTGTTTATCATGAGCTTCAGGCCTGACCCCTGGAGTTATAAGGCTGCCAATATATTACCCCTGAGAAAATGGAGACTTTTAAACCAAAAGCAATGTTTAAACACTGAGCATAGTATAGAAAGTCAGCTTGGTGTAGTGGTTAAGATGTGGTCTAGAAACTAGGAGTGCGAGTGCTAGTCCCGTCTTAGGTATGAAAGCTGGCTAGGTGACTTTGGGCTAGTCATTCTTTCCCAGCCCAAGCCACCTCACAGGGTTGTTGTTGTAGGAAAAATAGGAGGAGGAAGGAGTATTAGCTATGTTCATCACCTTGAGTTGCTGATAAAGTAATAAAAGCAGGGGGGAAAATCAAATCAAACTATCAATAAATACACCATCAGCTACATGTTAGGCGGTTTTAACTTTTGATTGGGAGCTGCTCAGAGTTGGTTAAATGATGGGTGGCTATATAAAATGTTTAAATAAAAAGGATGGGAATCTCAAATTTTTGTTCCCAGAACCTTTGTGTTCTTCAATCTCTAATCCTGCCTTTTGCCCAAGTGACTTTGCAGTTCTTAGTATCACTATTTATCTTTAGGGGGCACTTTACCTGATATGAGCTTACATATACAGAGAACTGGGCCTTCAACACCGTGCTGTCTTACTGACAAGTACAAAGATAAAAACAAAATAATGAAATAATTGCTATAGGACCATCACTGGGCCATATAGTATATCTGATTTCTTTCCCCTTAGGAGGCAAACTAATTTCACAGGGAATAAACAATAGTGAACATGATTAATAGGAATCAGTGATGTAGCAAACTCTTTTTGAACTCATTGGTAGCCTCACACTTTAACAAACAAGGACACACCAGGGGTGAAATTCGACCACCTCGGCCTGGCTCGGCTGAGGCAGTAGTGATAATTTGAATCGGTTCTCCCTCCCAGCAAGCTGCAAGCCTTTGCACGTTGCCAGCTGAGTTTCACCAGCACGTTGGCTTGAGGGATTTCGGCAGCGAAGCAAGTGACCGGCCGCACTCTCCCTCTTGGCACTGTCAGACATATTGATGCGGCCAGCCGGGGAGGGCCCGGGAAAGGCATGCCCAGAGAAAGAGCCAAAGCCGCTGGAGCAACCACACCGCAGCAAATGCTGCTCGACCCGCTTGAAGAGAGAGGACATGCCAACTCTTCCCAGGTCCTGCCGATGTCCTGCTTGGCTCCCTACCTGGATGTCATCAGATCCCATGTGCTGATTCTCTGTGCATGCGCAGAAGGTTCTGTGTATGCACAAAAGAGGCCCACGTGAGTGTAGCATGCACGCTCACATCTCTGAGCCGGTAGCGAAGGCAAGTGCATTTTTCCCCTGGGACATACATTCAATTTTGCAGCTACTAAGATTGTTGGATGAGCAGGCACAAAAACAGCCAGGGAAGTGATTGAAGCCTGGGAAACAGACCCCTCATCAATCAACAGGAGTGCTGATTTACCATCAGCCTATCAAGTACTTAGAAGGTGAGGTCTGGGCAACACAAGCAAATAACAGCTAACGACTCAACACACACCCAATCAACATCTAAAAAGCCACATACAACAGGCAGTATAAATATCACACACAGAAAAGTGCACATTCTCCTAGAGAGAAGTTCTCCGAAGATGGGCTCCAGTATGAGTCCGAAAGCTCAGGAGAAAAAACCTCTGATCCTGGTGACCAATCCAGATTGGATCCTGAAAAGCAAACCCTTTTTAATTTCAAATTTTGAAACGGAATAAGCAATATTGACAAAGATAGATTGCAGAGCCATTCCAATCAGAGGTTCCAGAAACTCAAATTTATATAGTAAGAAAAAGATCCTACAGAACATATGTAGGTAAATGCAGGATAAGAATTCAGTGAGGGTACATGATAATGCTGATCTGCTACCAATAAAAGAAAAATTGCTTTAAAGACATAAATAACACAGAATAAGACATAAGTAATCAGATCAGAAGAACTGATTCAAATTGACAGCAAAACATCATGTCCTTCCATTGTGTGAAAAATAGATAAATGGTCTAACTAGAAACAGTTGAGTTTAATCTTCATTTTCTGTGAATCCACAGAAAATGAAGATTAAACTCAACAGTTTCGAGTTAGACCATTTATCTATTTCTGCTCAAGTAACATATGCTTCCATCAAATGTTCTTTGATTCAATTTAACTGGACTTCATTTTGCTTTCTGGAAGTTTCAAACTTTAATCTAGATCTGGAGAATTATCTCATCATTCTCCTTCTTTCCATCCCAGAACACATTTTCATGCTTAATTCCTTTCCCACAAAGGGCTGCCTCTAGTTTCTAAATGAAGAAAGCCTCTGGGGTAAATAAGTATTTTCTTGTGTGCTAAAGCCAACATTTTTCTCACAGAAAAGAAAACGATTCAAAATCAGTCATGTTTGAGAGATTGGTAGAAGATGGTAAGTGTTAATATGGTGAACAAGGTATTTTAACAACACACACATAATCACATGCACACTAATTAGTAGATTCATTTTGGTGGGAACACACTAACTTTTGTGGAAATATTTGTGTGAAAGGTTTCCATAAACCGCTGTATATTTAAGTAACCAAAGCAATTTTCTTCATCAGAAATACTGACTAGTTTGTAATTCTATTACAGAATTATAATAGTTTTCCATTATAATAGAAATGAGTACCTTATTATCCACAAGATTTATCATTACCAGAATCCTTAAGACCATATTACCTAAAAGGCTAAATGTGCACCTCTCTCTTATTTATTTATGAATTTGGTATATTTCTGGTTCTCAGATTTAAAATCAAGACAGCGACATTATCAATAAATAATTAACAGGCAGAAATAATTAACAGTGAAAACACCTGTACAAAAAACAATGCATGTTAAGCGCAAGCTAACAAGTCCCTTAATTCTGCAAGGAATGCTGGTCAGCAAGAGAGAAAACTCAATGTTCTGTGTTCACCAGAGTTGTGGAACCCCAAGTGAATCTTCTCAGATGAACATGGAGGCTCCCTCAGAGAGAGATTTCTCTCAAGTGACTTGGATCTAAACTATGTGCAGCTTTCATGGTAATAACCAGAACTTTGCATTTCCTCCCCCGCCGCCAAAAACATTGGCAGCTAATGCAGTGTGTTCAACATAGGTCTTTCCTCATTAGGAATGACCAAGTTGGTTGTTGAGTTTTGTATTAACTGAAGTTTCCAGACTACATAAAAAGACAATTCCATGTGCAGTGCATACTATAGTCCAGTGATGGCTAACCTTTTTGCCGTCGCGTGCCAAAAGAGGGGGGAATGCGGGGCGGTCGTGCGTGTGCGTGCCCACAACCGTAATTCATTGCACCCCGCCCCTGCGCATGTGCGTGTGACCCCACCTGTGCTCCCTCCACTTTTGGCACACGATGGCATGGTAGGACTGTTTTTCACCCTTTCCAGGTGCCAGAGGCTTTCTTGGAGCCTGGGGAGGGTGAAAACAGCCTTCTGCACCCTCCCCAGAGGCCGGAAAAGGCCTGTTTTCCAACTTCCGGTAGGACCGGAAGGCCCGAAAATCAGCTGGCCAGTGCATGCATGCGCGCTGGAGCTGAGCTAGGGCAATGCTCGCGTGCCCACCGATATGGCTCCGTGTGCCACTTGTGGCACGCGTGCCATAGGTTCACCATTACAGCTATCGTCTATCAAGTGACTGCTATGAATTCTTAATCTACACCAGACAGAATGTGAATATTCAAATCTCACAGCACATAAGCCTTTAATGCCAGTTCCGAGACTAGTTGAGACGGGTTCTTTTGAGATTGTCACATCACTCATGTTGATTCTGCTGCTTTAGAAATTCCTACAGTGTTAATTTTCTATAGCCCTGGAATATATTTATAAAAGGACATTTTAGAAATAAATGACTATTACAAATAATCATGTCTTATACAGCGTAAGCATGCTGTGCACTTGAAATCTGCAAGTTACTGAATTATGTATCTGTGCTACATAATTTTGCATGATGAAAGGTCTATTGGCAGAAGATGATAAAAATCTAACAGAACTTTTATTTTCAAAAACAACACACATTCCACCACCCAAGACAGGATTCCAGGCAAAGTAAAAAAAGTGCTAGGAACCTGACCCTACAGAAAGGTGAATATGAAATTACAGCAATACAACTTGCTAGTATTAACAAGGTTGTACTAACCCCCAACTGCGTTTGCTGTTGCAACATATAATTTGAATTTAGTTTTCAATAGCTTCCACGACCGAATTGCCAGTTGAAAACACTACACTGGGTTACGATTGTATCTTATAGCATGTAGTGTAATTGACAAAAAAGCTTAATAATATTCATCATAAATTATAGAAGCTGAATTCCTTTCTCCTAATTTGCTGTAAGGTTTAGAATAGTTGGACTAATAGTACTTATTTTCTGCAGCTCAGGAATCCATAGCTTCCTTTGGTCTGGGGGCTGGAATGGTAGGAGGAACACGGCAGTGCAAAAATGGATGGGATCAGAACCTGTTTTAGCAGGGGGAGTTTATATATTAAGGCTTAAATAGATTCCTTAATGCCATACAGCCCTAACTTTATTTAGTTTGACTCTAAAACGTCTTCCAATTCTCCCAAATAATATAAAAAATGTGAAAAATGTGAGTACCAACTACCATGAAGTTGATACCTATTGTACCAACCACCATAAAATTAATACTCTCTTCTTAGATAGTGTTGGAATTAATGTCCTTGTTTTAAGCCTTCTTGTATAGCCAATCAAGATCTTTTTACAGTGGTGATCATATTAATCTTAAAATATCATCTAGCGGTGTTCTGAACCAAATCACACTTGGATGCTAGAGGATCTGACCTAATTTCTTATTTTCTAATTATTTTGCTAAATGCTAAACCAGATGCTAACTAAAATGAGCAATGAGATGGGAAACTTCTACCTATGGGGTAGCAGATTCAGATGTAATCCAGTCAAGTAATAACATAACTTCCACATTATTACACTTGAACTCCTCAATAGTAACAATAACAGAAGGTAACAATTTGTATTCTGCAGAATATGTGCTCACCTATTTCACTGGAAGAATAAATGGATTGCATAATGCACAAATATTTCAAAGCTAGAATAGGTAGGAAATCTTAATATAAATTTGTTCCTGAGGCATTCATCTAAATTGCACCAGTGAACAGGATCCCAATGGTGAAACTTTAGGTCAAAACTAAGAACTCACCTTATTTTACAGCTATCAAATCTAGTAAAATAAAACAGTAATGTGAAATAACTAAACAATTCAGTTATATTCAGTAGAGATTTAGGATGCGCACTGTTATATAGACCATAAGAGCTATTTGGAGTAAGTATTCTAGGCAACAATTTGTGGATTTGGTTAATAATCAAGAATTCACCAGTTTATCTTTTAAAGAAACAAATTAGATGGCCTGAATTAAATACAAGAGCCAACCATCTTTGTTAATCAAACTTCCTACATTCATTACCTAGTTTAGGTAATGAAATGTCTTCAAGAAAACAAGCAAGCTCAGAGAGCACCAAGGACCTTTCAAGAACAAAACCGCCTGTCTCATTTATTCCACCTAATAGTTCCTATGGAAACTTTCTGGAAAGTTTTGCTACCTAAATATTGCAAAGGGTCTGGGGTTACTAGGAATATTATACAAGAAAATACTATTATTGAACTGTGTGTGTTGTGGTGGAAAATTAGAAGAAATGTAATTTAACAGTTCCCAGTTTTATTAGTTCTGGAGAGGAAAGTGCTTAAGAGGAAAATAGATTTTTAAGAAACCTATTTTCATTTATAAGCAAACTCCATTGCTGGTTTTCCTGTTAATTCCTTGTTGAAGAAGTACTAAAAGTGCTATGCAATTCTTTGATTTCTATTAGAAGTCCAGTACAATTATGAACAAGGTTTTCCTTGATGTTATTCACAGAAGGGGAAATATTGAGACCTACGTAATGAATAGAGCTTTTATTTCATTGCTTTAACTAATTCCAACAAGGGCTATGGGTTAAAAATGTGGAACGAGCAGTGCTGCAGCAAATGAGAAGCTTGTAACTCAACCTCCTTAACAGTTTGCCATTTAGCATTGTTGACTGATTTTGAAGTTATATTAAGAGTAACTTAATCTGCCTGGAATATGTAAAAACAACAATCCCCTTTAGTTTTCTATTGAGCTAATAATAAAATGCAGTATATTAAGCTATAATTTCAGAAACATTTTGGACTTTGTCTGTCAGACTTTCAAGCAGTACTTTTTCTTCTCTTCAAAAGCAGCATTTGATGACATACATACATACATACATACATACATACATACATACATACATACTAAAATAAAAGAAAATTGTCTGTTTGATCTTGCTATATCTTGCTACATTTTATAGTTTATTCTCAACTCAGTTATGGTAGTATAACTGAACCAAGCATGAAAAAAATCTTGAAAGTTAACGAAAGAAAGAAATCATACATTTAAATACTGACAAAGATTTAACAATTCTCATCATTTTCATTTAACAGCAATTGCTTTTTAAAAAAATCTCAACTGAAAAATCGATAGCGATAGGAACACAGCAGTATACTTCACAAAACCTGCTGTGTTTACCTGCCCTAATTCCCATTAGGTTAAAAAACCCTCATCAATTCAGGAAATATTATGATGTCACTAGAGAATATCTGTTCCTTTTATCATTGTCCCCCACTGTCCAAATAATAATTACAGAACAGAGTAAGCTATTCATCTTCACAATGAATATTTCTCCAAGCGCTTATTTCAGGGTTCAAAAAAATATAATACAGGGTCAAGAAATCAGAATGGATTCACAATCAGGTGACAAGAGACTATATTCTATGAATAAGGGCTGAAGGACTTTCAGATGGACTTGGACTGGAGGCTAAAACTTATTTTATTGGTGATTGATTGCAGGAATTGGATATGTCTAGTTTAATGAGAAGAAGGACTAGGGAAGATACGTTAGCAGTGTTCCAATATCTAAAGGCTGCCACAAAGAAGAGAGGGTCAACCTATTCTCCAAAATCCTGAAGGCAGGACAAGAAGCAATGGACAGAAACTAATCAATGAGAGAACCAACCTAGAACTATGAGGAAATTTTCTGACAGGTAAAACAATTAATCAGTGGAACAACTTGCCTCCAGAAGTTGTGGGCGCTCCAAGACTGCAGGTTTTTAAGAAGAACAACCATTTATCTGAAATAGTATAAGGTTTTCTGTTTGAGTAGGCAGTTGGACGAAGACCCCTAAGGTCCTTCCAACTCTTTTATTCTGTTATATTTAGCAGTGAGAAAAGACCATTAAAGAGGGACACAAATATTTGAAAGACTGTCATATCAATGACCTGGATTTCAGTAACAAGAAGGGATTGACAGGACTTTGCCACCTTAACCTAACCATGTGTCAATCACCAATAAAATATTTGAAATGTTACATAAAACGTTATATTAAAATGTAATGTTAGAAGCATCTGCAACCAAGATTAGTCCAATGTATTAATACTGGATAATATATAACATTCCATCTTGGAATCCATTTAACCAGATGTATGAATTATCATTATTTGCACCTGATTCAAGTTCTGAACTAATCCTAGCTGCCCCTCCCTTAATATTTATGGGGTCAAAAGATCTTATTTTATGGATTTGATAAAATGGACTACTCTCGAGGAAAGCTTTTCCTTAAAGCAGCATTGTTACCTTTGAAGAAACCTTGAACTAATTTTCAAGCCTCAAGGAACCCCTGTGTAAAAATCATAAAAAATTCAAAAACTTCACAATACAATTCACTTCTAAACTATACAATCGATACTTTATATTTACCAACAAAGCAGTAGGCTGGCAGCAGAAGGAAGTAGGTAAAAATTTATACTGCTGTGAGCCCTGATATAGTGTGAGACATGAAGTCAGAAATTTTTTTCCCCAACCACAATCTCTTATGGCACCCCTTATAAACTTTCATGGAACCGCAGTTGAGATAGGCTGCCTTAAAACAATGGTATTGAAAGGCTAAAATACTCTCTTAGCTTCAAGTTACACTTCTGCATGCAGGTATTTATGGTTTAAATATATTGGGTTGTTGAGTAGTGTATTGAGTAGAACTTCTCTATTTTGGACTCAGTTGTATTTCCGGTCCAAAGTATGAACCATCAAAAAGAAGATGCATTCTGTATCTGTTGGCAAATGCTCCATATAAGATAACTATTGATGTTATCATTTCTGACAACCTATTAATAATCATGTATTATCTTGATATATGAATAAGGAACAAAGTTAATATTAAATGCATTGCAGACATGGTAACCTTCCCCATCAAAATGACTCATTTTTATCTAGAGGAAGAAAAGACTATGAATTTTAAATTGCAGGCTAAACTTAGTACAGTCGCTGTTTAACTGTATTTATCATTTAATTCTCTCTTGCATTGTAATTCATCTTGAGGCTTTGACAGAATTTACCTACAATATTATTCCTCTAGGGTTGGCTTATAATGCTATCATAGTACCACTTAAAATATTCACTCACACGCTAGCAGTCTTCTATATATTGCAAAGCATCACAAAGTTAGAATTGAAACAGCTAGGCCTATGCATGTGAAATATGTATGCATATTTCTCCTCCAAACAGAGGTGCATAGGATAGTTGGTGTTAAATACCAGATGTATTCAATGAATAGTATATGCACAGGCCTATAGTCTTGGTTAACAGAAGTGGCTATTAATATGATCAACTGCTGATTATGCAATGCCCTTGGGTTAATAGCAGTCAAAAACTATAAGGAATATTATTCAGAGCTTTATCTTTTGAAGACTTTCCAAAATATGAAAAGTAGCAACATCAGTACCTGTATTAAGCCTACAAATCATGAACAGTGATTTACACATGGGTATGATCCTGTCTCCAATAAAGGTCCTTCAGTTGGAGAAATGTTGCCCTTTGGTATTTACTCTCCTTAAGAAATCTGTGCAGAGGAGACTGAAATTCATTTATTCTCTTACATTTGCCTGCAACCATTCCACCAACAGCATACTCAAGAAAATAATAAACATATTGGCCATCAAGAGTTCCTTGCTGCTGTACTCCTGCTGCTATATATTGGAAGGCAATAGCCAGCTGATCGTGTGTTGTATAAGATAACGTTGTAGGACTCAAGAGATGATCCATGTTAACACTGTGTGTGTTATACAATTCCATTGTAAAATGTTTAAGAGAGATCAAAACAATTCAGCAAATACTTCACTTCTCATATCCTTCAGGGATTAACTAAATTAAAATAGCATTTCATTTTATAAAATTGATTCTGTCAACAACCACTGTCTTCTTGATGATTCATAACAACAACAACAACAACAAGAACCACATTTATTATGTGGTATCTATCGTATACATAATGGGATATTTATTCTTTTCCTTTGCTATTCTGCCCAGCATGTCATATCCCAACAAGAACATACTATATCCACCTGTAGTTGGGCTTAGAAGCCTGGCCTGATTCTTTTTGTAGATATGAATGCAAGTTCGATTAACGCTACAGTCTGCCCCCAATTCCATGTTTGCAATAAGCTGTTTCTGATGCAAATATAGTCACACTACATTGACTTAGCACGATTATAATGGTGTATGGCTGCATTTAAATCATTTGATTAAGCTATTATTGGGTCTTTCTGTCTTGCTGATAGCTCATGTTCTTCTGGAAGGCTTGCCAAGCAGGCATCACACATGGGAAAAAACAAAAAGTTGTTGTTGCAGCTGAATGGAAACACTGCCACCTACATCACTAACATGCCAAACAGAGTTAGCATTTCAGGGACACTCTGCTAGTACACGGGCAGCATGGGGGATGCTGCCCAGGAAAAGGGCATTAAGAGTTCATTCTGTGTGGGAGCCACTGCTCCTTCTATTCCCCTCTGGTAACTTCATAAAGTCAAGCAGGTGAAACCCATGAGGAAAGGAAATTATTATCTTCTCTGTTGTTTTGCAAGTACATTGAGTGCTTCTGTACCAGAGACAAATTATTTGTGTGTCTAATCACACATGGCCAATTAAATCTCTTCTCTTCTCTTCTCTTCTCTTCTCTTCTCTTCTCTTCTCTTCTCTTCTCTTCTCTTCTCTTCTTTTCCTCTTCTCTTCTCTTCCCTTCCCTTTTCTCTTCTCCTTTTCTCTCTCCTCTCCTCTCCTCTCCTCTCCTCTCCT
>WNWU01000003.1:12381259-12428147 GCA_012654045.1 Ptyas mucosa | reverse complement strand
TCTCCTCTCCTCTCCTCTCCTCTCCTCTCCTCTCCTCTCCTCTCCTCCCCTCCCCTTCCCTTCCGGTTCCCTTCCCTTCCCTTCTGGTTCCCTTCCCTTCCCTTCCCTTCCCTTCCGGTTCCCTTCCCTTCCCTTCCACCTACTCTACTCTACTTTACTCTACCCTACTCACCCTACCCTACCCCACTCTACTCTACTCTACCCTACTCTACTCTACTCTACTCAGCACAGGCTTTCCTGGATCCAGTAGGACACGTGGCATGGAAAAGAATGTGGATGTTCTTTTTCCAGAATTTCCCCAGCTTTCCCTGTGTTGAACAATGTAATGGCTCTCATGCTTCTAAAGGCAATACCAGAAACTAACATGAAGTATGTCAAACATGCTAAAAACTGAATTATACATAAGCCTTGTGGTTTATATACGGTGATAAGCAGCAGGTAATATATCAAATTAATAACTAATAATAGCAACATTGTTTTATCTGCATCCCACAGAAGTACAGAAGGCATACTGGAAGGCTAAGGATTTTTATTTAGCTGATGTTTTTCAGCAGATAAAAAGACCGCTGCTCCACAGTACAGAATATTTGAGGTACAAAAAATCCAGGTTCAGTAGGTACAAACTTAATCAACACAGTGGTATAATCTTCATGCACTGGGATTGAGCAAAATGATTTTGATATGCTGCCAAAGATGCAGGAGACTTGAAGCCTATTCGAGGATCTCTCTGAGTCATCCTATCGGTAATAGACAATAAACTGTACTGAACAGTGTGTACCAAGGTGTTAAGTTTCTCCCCAAATGCAGGATTTTAATTAAAGTTCACTTTGTTCGCCAATAGTTCTTTGTGTTCACATACCACATATTTCTCAGGGTCCTGTGAGAATTAGAGTCAACCATGTTGGGACCAGTTCAAAGAACACACTAAATCTTCAATTTACAAAGGACATATAACTGAAACCATGAAGACATTCTGCTAATGTCTTGGGGTAGCTTTTACAGTGTTAAAAGAGTAGCATTTTTACTCTAAATTTGATTTTGCCTGGTAAGCCATCCCAAGCAATTATTTAAGGGGTGGGATAAAGAAACCTCTGAAAAAAAATAAAAAATGAGAATGGACAGGTCCTTGAATACATCTGATATAAGGCAGTTTCTTAGGTTTCTATAGGGAGAAGGTCCAATAGATAAAAGTTTTGTAAAAATAATGCACAATAAAATGCTTCCCCACCCCTGCCTTAACTAATATTCACTTGGAACACAGAAAGTAATATTTCATCCGGGAAATGAATTTAGAAAACAAGCCAAGTAAACAGTCAATTCATATAAAAGCAGATGTAATTATATAGTGGATAGCTTGAATCTTCTTACAATAAATAGGTATAAACAAAGCTACTTGCACAATATTTTCTTACTAAAATGACAAATCAGTTTAACTAGATTAAAAAAAAAGTTCACAAATTGCTACTTTTGTTTTGGTGGTTTGGCTTCAACATCAAAACAGGCTGAAACAAACAAAACAATTTAATGTTATTAGGACAAAATAAATGTTTAAGTGATATTTCTAGGATAGCAATTCGTACACTTTCAGATTAGTTTTAGTCAGTAAGTGAAAATAAAGGTGAGGTTGTGAGTACTTTGCCCTCAGGAGGAATGGAAAACTGTAACACCGAGCAATTTGAAACATACGAAGCAAACAGCTATTTTCATTTTCTGCTTTTAAAAAATGCATCTAGGGTTGTGTACCAAAACTATGAATTAATGTAGAAGTAACAGCAATTTAAATCAATGGAAACCTGCTTGCTTGTATATATGCATAAAATTACAACCTATTCTGTCTTGTTAGCTATTATAATGATAAGCCTTATAGCATATACTACTATGCAGTTGTGTAACTTTTCTACTTAACTAGGATAAGCCACTCCTTCATGGATTACTGCCTTGTCATGGTGAAGGGGCTTGCGTAGCACAATGAAGCTATGAGCTATGCTGTGCAGGGACACCCAAGACGGAAAGGTCGTAGCAGAGAGCTCTGACAAAATATGATCCATTGGAGAAGGAAATGGCAACCCACTCCAGCATCTTTGCCATGAAAACCCCATGGACAGTACCAAAAGGCAAAAAGATATGATGCTGGAAGATGAGCCCCTCAGGTCGGAGGGTATCCAATATGCTACTGGGGAAGAGCAGAGGGCTAGTACTAGTAGCGCCAGAAAGAGTGAAGTGACTGGGCCAAAGCCGAAAGGACGCTCAGCTGGCATGCATCTGGTGGTGAAAGGGAAGTCCGATGCTGTAAAGATCTATTCTCCATAGGAACCTGGAATGTAAGAACCATGAATCAAGGCAAGCTGAATGTGGTCAAACAAGAGATGACAAGACTGAACATCGACATCTTAGGAATCAGCAAACTAAAATGGACAGGAATGGGTGAATTTAATTCAGATCACCATTAGGTATATTACTGCAGGCAAAAATCCCTCAGAAGAAATGGAGTAGCCTTCATAGTCAATCAAAGAGTAGGAAAAGCAATACTGGGATACAATCCCCAAAATGACAGAATGATCTCAGTTCAAATCGAAGGCAAACCATTCAATATCACAGTAATCCAAGTCTATGTCCCAACCACTGGTGCTGAAAAGGATGAAATTGACTGGTTCTATGAAGCCCTACAGCACCTTATGGAATTAACACCAAAAGATGATGTCCTTATCATCATGGGAGAATGATGAAGAGGGAACTCATCCTACAGTTGCTGGTGTTGACTTGCAGACAAACACCTACATGGACAAAGTAAACTCACACACCAGTTATTTCATTACACAGAAGAAAATAAAGGTGAATTCTATGGCCACTCTGGTCAAGGGCTTGGGAAAAAGAAATTAAATTTCCATTCTCTGCAGGCTTGTATTATTCTTTTCAATCTAATGGAATATTGGAAACAAATTCTGTACAGATGTTTAGACCTAGTTCATCCTGAGAATTAACTGGTTAGAGAGTAAAAAAAGTACTAGTTCTAAGGATGCAGAACAGTGGTAGGTTTCAAAATTGTTTACTATTGGTTCTGTGGGTGTGGCGTGGTGGGCGTGGCAGGGAAAGGATACTATAAAATCTCCATTCCCTTCCCCCCTCCAGGGGAAGGTTACTGCAAAATCCTCATTTCCTCCCGATCAGCTGGGACTCGGGAGGCAGAGAATAGATGGGGGTGGGGCCAGTCAGAATTTTTACTACCGGTTCTCCAGAACTGGTCAGAACCTGCTGAAACCCACCTCTGATGCAGAAACACAAATCCAGAAAAAAATTAAATAATTCTCTTTGGGAAGGGCAGTGACTCAGAATGCTGCTGATTTTTCTCGTCTCAATCCACCTCTCTCTGATGAAACATCCCAGAAAGACGAATTTCAGAAGTTGTGATCTGCATGCCATTCTTCTCTTTTTCCTTGGACAGAAGAAGCACTTTTAAGGATATATATTTTTTTTCCAAGCTAAGAACAGTAACTGAGTAACTGAACAGTAGAGTTCAGTGTCAAAAATGCATTCCCAACAAGTGGAAAAAGTCATTTTATTTAAGTGGAATTTTAATATTTAATTTAGTTAAAGTAATGTGATTAGTTCCCGTTTACTTTAATTCCAATAACTTAATAATTATAATCTGGAAAGCCACAATACTAAAACAAAAACAAAAGGCCACTGAACTGCCTAAAGCAGAAGTGTATTACTTTGAAATAATAAGTAATTAAATTGTTATGAAATATTGACAACCTAGGTGTGTAGAAATATCCGGAAATTGGAAAGCCTCCTTTGAGAGCATAAAGTTTTCAATAAATCTGTACAGGCATTTTCACAGGCAAAATATGGCAGTTACAACTGATAATGAAAAGTACATTTCTTAAGTGGCTCTCATTGTTAATTGATTTGGAAGCTGGAGTTGATATTTGTTTTATAGCTGGAGTTGCTTTACATTGATAAAGCCTCCCAGAATTGTCTGGAATAGGATAACTCAGCAAGCAGACAAGTTTGCCTAACTATAAAATATATCATTAAAGCTTATGCTTGAAACAAGCTATCCTTGGAAAATGGTTGGAAGAGGATGCCCTGATCCAAGAAAAAAAATGCCAAAAGTAAATGCCATCATTTGATTGTATCCCCAAACTAAACCAGTTTGGGAAGAGAGCAATATTTGAGCTTTCTTTACTATAGTGGGTCTTTATATACCCTGTTGAGCTGTGCATTCAGAAATCCCCTCCTGATAAAGCAAGCATTTCATTGAAGTTATAACAAAGACAACAGCAGCATCAAGAAGGGTCTGGAGTGAGAAACTTATCTGAATGCCTCTGAAATAAAGAAGAGTATTATCAAGGATTCACAGGGATTTGCAAGAGACTGCCGTCTTGTCACCACCAGGGTATTTCTACACAAGTGCCAGTGTATGAAGCTGTAAATACTAGTCCTTTCAATTCTCTTTTCCATCATTTCATTAAACCAAGCAAATAAAAAAGAAAGAACCCGACAACAATCTGGAACTAATTTTTACTATATTGATTATGAGCCATCAAGTCATTTTCTACTCCTAGCGACTACATGCAATAGATAAGATTCCCCCCCCCCCCCATGATGATCTATCTTCAACTTTCAGGTCTTCCAAATGTCCACTTATCACCACTGTAACTGAATCCTTGCTGCTGGTTGTCCTCATTTCAATTTTTACAATTTGCCTTCTAAACAAAATCCTTAAGGAGATGCAATGCAATGGCTTGTTAATGAGCCTAGATATTATTTTAAAACAGGCTTCTCCCTAAATGTAGTTCTAGTGTAATGATAAGAATTCTGCTTGGCCAGTCATTGACTTCAATTTCAAAGAAATTCTGGAAGTTGACGTCCACATATCTTCCAAGTTGCCAAGGTTGATCTAAAATTCAGAGAAAATCATTTGTGGTTTTTGAACTATCTTCTGAGAAAATGCCCCCTTGTCTTAAAAAGGGACAATAGTAAGGTATAGGTTGCATCTGGGTTCAAAATACTGTGCTACGGGATTTTGATCATTCTCTGAAAACCATTTTCTAAAAATCAGCAGTGTGCTGCAGTGGCCAAAAAAGCCAATGCAGTTTTAGGCCACATTAACAGAGGATGAGAATCCAGATTACATGAAGTTTTAGTACTGTTTTATAATACCTCAGGAAGACCACACTGGGAATATTACATCCAGTTTTTGTCACCACAATATAAAAAAAGATGCTGAGACTCTAGAAAGAGTGCAGAGAAGAGTAACAAAGATGATTAAGGAACTGGAGGCTAAAACATATGGAGAACGGTTACAACAATTGGTTATGTCTAGTCAAATAAAAAGAAGGACTAGGGGTGACATGATAGCAGTGTTCCAATATCTAAGGGGCTGCCATGAAGAAGATAGAGTCAACTTATTCTCCAAACTACCTGAAAGCAGAAGAAGAAGCAATGGATGGAAACTAATCAAGAAGAGAGAACAAACTAGAAATAAGAAGAAATTTCTTGATAGTTGAACAATTCATTAGTGGAACAACTTGCCTTCATAAGTTGTGAGTGCTTCAGCACTGGAGGGTTTTAAGAAGAGATTGGATAACCACTTGTCTGAAATGGTATGTTTGAGCAGGAGGTTGGACTAGATGCCTCCGAGATTCCTTCAAACTGTTTTCTTTTATATTATAAAAGGCTATATCTACCAGAATGGTGGTCCTCCTCCTCCTCCTCCTCCTCCTTTGGAGGAGGGGACAGTAAGGAGCTCTGCTTTACCACTATCTTTGTATAAAGTTGCCATTTTGCCATTTCCTGGTTGGTTATATGCATGTTCAAGATGTGGATAGGAAGCAGACATCACAATGTAAACCCCTAATCCTTCCCAAAATAATTTGTGTGATATCCCTCCCTCAAACATGAATAGAACTGATGTCACTTGAATTATGATTGAACAAAAGATAAAAGTACCATTTACTTTTAATAATGAAACATTGACCAATATATCACAAGAGATCTTAAAATTTCATGGCACTACTACTACTGCTGCTGTGATTTGCACAAGCAAAGAGAGCAATAAAACCTGGAAAGAGTTTTGGCCATGTTCCCAATGTCTATGGAAGACTGAGCATGTTGAAAAATAATTAATGACTCCTCTCTAAGTTGTTTGTGACCCCTGGGTATCCTTAACTGTAACTTTGGGAATCCTGCTATTTCAAATTATTATTGTTAAACTTTAAGCATCTCGGCTGATAGAAAAAGTGCTTTAAACCACAGCATGCTTTGTCTTTCCTGTTTATAGGAGGAAGTAGGATCTGTGGTGCTGCATGAGGATTTATTTTTGGGGAAAAAAACAAGAGATTCAGAATGAATGAGCTACCTAAATTTAATTTTAAGCATCACTGTTAATAAAATGAATGGATAATAATCACATATACCAGGGGTCTGCAACCTTAAACACTCAAAGAGCCATTTGGACCCATTTCCCACAGAAAACAAAACACCGGGAGCCACAAAACCCTTCCCGTGCATTGACTATTTCTTGAGGGGCCACAAAACTAGCATATGTAGTTGAATTAAATGTTCTGTTTTTCTTTTGAAACTTTTCTTTTCTTGGATTTATCCATGGTTGGCCTACCGGGGGTTGAAAAGCTCAATAAATCACATGCCATCAGGTGTCACACATTGGTGGTTGTGACACATATTTTGAGTGACAGGGAGCCGCAGCAGAGGGGTGAAAGAGCCACATGCGGTTCCAGAGCCGCAGGTTGCTAACCCCTGACATATACCAATGGTGAAGCGACAACTTAGATTCAATCTCATCAATAATACCATTGAATACAGAGTTCTGTTCATCTATCTGGATTTAATGGTCAGATGTGCTTCTCTTTTTAGGTGGTGATATTCTTGAAAATGTTCTAGGACAGCCCAGCTGCATTTGGAGCTGTTCGACATGCTGAGCGAAACCCTGGATATTCAACATTCTGAATTTTGCCCTGAATGTACAGTTGCACAAAGTACAGCACAGTGAAAATGTTCCCTACTTGAGAAGAATACAAGCTAGCTGACTTTCTTTGTTCTCATTAACAGATGTTTCCTGGAGCCTGAGTGAAAGGTCTCTCATTCATTTCTTCCAATGTACTGCAGTGCCCTTCTCAGCTGAAATCCTCATAATTAGGTATCAAGTGTAAAGGATTCCAAGTTTGTTTAATTACTTATTTAATATCTCTGTGATTGCCTGAGAATGTCTTCTCCTTTATTTAGAGCTCACATCAGTCACAGGAATGGGCTTAATTCCATCTGTTTTGGGTCTAATGAAAGATTTTTGTTTTGTTTTTGTGACTAGAGTAGTGGCCAAAATTGTGGAAACCTTTTGGGAAAAGTGTGTTTTTGAGGTTTGATGGCTATTAACACCACTTTTGGGGGGAGTTTCAAGATAAACTGCTGGAATGGCCTGGGAATAGCCCAGACCTTAACGCAATTGAAAATCTATGGAGCCAACTAAAGAAACTTGTTAATCAGAAGCGACACAGCAATAAAACCTAGTTAATAGAAACTATCATTCAATCTTGGTTTTACATTAGAACAGCTGCAGAACAAAAAGACTTGGTTCACTCCATGGGAAGACGTTTAAGGCCATAATTCATGCTAAAGGTTACCCAACTAAGTATTAACCGACATGGTAATAATTTTTGTATCTCTCGTTTTTTCTACATGTTTCACTTTTCTTCTTTATATTGTAACTGCTATTCTAATAGCAAATCCTTCATAAAAGTTATTGCATTACATTCTTGATTAAATTATCTTTCCATTGATATATAATTTTATGGTACTACTCCAAAAAATGGTGTTATTAACTAGTTTTATAAAATACGCTTTTCCCAAAAGGTTTCCACAATTTTGGCCACTACTCTATGTATAAGTGCTTATTGTTGGCTGGAATGGAATGGGAAGCATTACACTGAAAACTAGGCATAACAAATCCTAAATCAGAAAATTTCCTGGTTTTTTAAAAAAATTGATAGAATGAACTTCATGGACTGCCAAATAGTATTGGACTTTATAAGAGTCAGATGAACTTCAAAAAGTGGAATGAAATATTTGGATATTTCCATAAATCATTGAGGAAATTATAGTATAAATAAGAAAAGACATACATTTGTAACCTGAAAGCCTTTTTGGAAGATTAGGATGAGGTGTCAAATCACTGATTCAGGAAAATAAAAGGGTTTGGATTCTGCAACTGGCAGATGTTAATGGGATAAAACTCTGTTTTCTGTTGTTCAATTTCCCTTTCCTACACTAATCAGGAGTGATTCCTAACCTTCTAAAGAAGCTTTTTAGGTGGCAAAGATGGAAAACCATTCCTTCATTCAAAATTTCTTTCTTTCAGAAAGAACGCCCCCAGGATGAGGGCGTTCTCTGTGGTCGCACCAACCCTCTGGAATGGGTTACCCACCAGGCTCCGGATGGCCCCCGACCACTGCACTTTCCGCCGACCTGAAGACATGGCTTTTTCAGCAAATTCCCTGATCTGTCGCGAGGTTTTAATTGTCTGAGGATTTTAAATTGTCTTGTTTATCACTATTTTATTGTTATGTTGTTTCTATTCTGTGAGCCGCCCCGAGTCCTACGGGAGAAAGGGAGGCATATAAATTTGAATAAACAAACAAACAAACAAATAAACAAACAAATAAATAAATAAAAGATCTATATAATTCCCTTGAATTTTAAGTTTTAATATGTGGGATAGGTTCTTCTTTAAGAATAGCTCTGTTTTCTTCAACAGAAATATCTTCAATTCATGGAAGAAAATATTAAGTATCAAGCTATGAGAAGAATAAGAGATTCCCACATATTTTTTGTACATACACACATACAAAACATACCTTTACAAATATTTACTTAAATTGGATGAGTTGATTAGTAAACTGATACACTGTGAATTTTTAAACATTTTCTCTCTCTCCAATTTGTATGTTTTGTAAAAAAAATATATTACTAGTACTAGTAATAAGAGTAAAATGAATAAGCACTGTACAGCCAAAGCTAAATCATTAAATACACAATTATTTCAATGAATTCAATGGGACTTTCTCCCAAGTAAATATATTCAACTCTACTGTATTCTGCGTAACGATTATTATACATTTAGACAATGTGTGCGATAGTACCATTAAAATCTTTAAAATGAATAAATACAGAGAAGGATTGTCCTGTGATCATGACACAATCTGGCAACAGCCCCTCTCTGCTCTCCAACCAGAATGAGCTTTGTGTGAGTCTGTCACCACTTGGCATTAATGCTATGGCTTGTTTTCAAGGAACAATTATGTTTCTAATTGACAATAGAAGCTACCCTGCAAGTAGATTGCCATGAACTGCAATAACCTCACTGCCAGCATCCACTGCACAGCAAGTCCACCGAGCTTGCCAATTAGGCTACCCAGGTAAACTGTTCTTGTTCTCACTTTCTTTCATTTATGCTTGGTTGTCTCATCTTGTTAGTTGTTGCCCGAGAATGCACTGAATGCATAATATACATGATATACTTCAAAACTCAGCATGCACTATTGCTATGTAAAGAACTTTAATTGGTTTTTCACCATTGGTGTTGTAGTGCTCACTTTTTAAATTCTAAATCTATATAGATTTACAAAAAGTCTCCTCCTTGGGAAAAAACAGTGTCCTCTAAAAACAACAACACAGGATATAAAACTAGGAACACCTCAATAAGTTAGGTAGGTTTAACGTATGGCTCTGAAGTAGAGCATTGAGATGCCATTGGTTGAGTTTGCTGAGGAACACTGGAGGGTTGAGAATGGGGGTGATGCAACTGTCTTGGCTCTTCTGGATCTTTCAGTAGCTTTCAGGATCAGTATCTTTCTGGACCAGTTTCAGGGCATGGGAGTGGGAAGCACGGTTTTGGGTCATTCTTCTCCTTTCTCCATGGCCAGTTTCAGTTGGTGTTGGTGGGTGAGAAGCAATCAAGTCCTAAGTGCCTGCATTGTGGAATGCTTCAATGTGGTTTGTCCCCTTTCCTCTTTAACATCAACATGAAATTGCTGGGTTATGTCATTTGATGGCATGTGATACAGGATCCCCAGTACACCACAGATACCCAGTTATACATCTCTACCCCCGGACAGGTAAGTGATGTCGATGTGGTGCTTCCAAGTACCTGAAGGCTATAAAGGTCTGGATGGGGATGAATTGATTTTGGCTCAACCCTGGTAAGATGGAGTGGTTTTGGGGTCTTGGATCCCTAGGGTCTGGTGCTTGTCATCTTTTACACTAGATAGGGTTGCATGCTGCTGGACAACGGTGGTATGCAATTTGCAGGTCCTTCTGGACTCACAGCTTCTGCTTGATGAGTAGGTGGCTGGGGGGCTTTCCACAGTTTTGTCTCGTGCACCAACTGTGCCCTTTTCTTGGATCAAGACCCTCCCTTTTTATGTTCCTATAATCCCTTAATTCAGGGAAGAGTTGGGATGACTGGGTGGAGCTGAACATTTACCGGCTAGATGCCCTTCCTGATACCACGCGGAGGTCGCAGCAGATTTTTTTGTTTTTGCACTCTATGAAAGAAACATCTGTCACTAGGATTGAACTCATAACCGTCTGTGTGGGAGATGAACGTCTTCACCACTAGGATGGGTGCCCATATACATCTTTTAAATAAACAAATAAATAATGTGTGTAGCAGATAATTGTTATCTATTATTCATTTTCCTGTATTCATCTGCCTGCGTAGCTTGCTAATGTTAACATACATTTTGTTTGCAATGATGGCTTGATAGCATCCTTGGCTTTGATTTTTGATCTGTTTGACTGCTTGAATACCTACACAGCTGATAGGTCTGAGATGCAAAGTAAATTTTTTAATTGGTGGTTAGTTTTTAACATTATGATAATGTCCCATTCTTTCAGCAGTTGTTGTTGGAATGTACATATGTGGTATGGGCTTGGACCATAACTCCCAGCTCTTATGGGAATTATTTTTTTCTCCTATCTTATTTCTCTGTTTCACTTTCACACACACACACATACACACACACACACACACACACACAAACACAAAGAAATCAATAGGTGAAAATTTGACATCCAATGCTTAATTCATTCTTTAAATAAGCGATGCTGTACTTGCCTCACCAAAACAGAGGCTCTGGTGGTAGACTTCATTCACCTCTCCCAATTTTCGTTTGCGCTAATTTAGAATTCTTCTATCACAGTATAGATTTTATAATTAAGTTGGCTTACGATCCTGGCTTGCTTGGAAGCAACTGACCCCCAACTTCTAATTCAGAACAATTATAATGAAGAGTTATGCTTAAATGCATAGCTTTTCACTATAATTTGCATAATGATTATGCATTGTAATTTGCTCATCTGTCTGAACACTGAAAGAGAGAGGAACAAAGAAGCATCAGCAAAATTCCTGCAAGCAGACTGTTCACATATATTGTCCATTTTGGATAGATTGGCAAAATGTCCTTTCGGTATGAGAAATGTTGTTAACAGCAGGAGGTAAAGCTTTGAAACTTGCCTTAATCTGTGAGGCTTCATTCATTCAACATTTCCTAAGATTCATTAATGACTATGCATATATACTATTTGGGGAACACAGTATAGGCCAGAGGAAGAAGGATGTCCTTATATTTAAAGTTTTTCCAATGATTACAAATATTCCTTTTTATAAAATAGTCAGGAAGCATCTGCATTCCTGCATTGCTTTAGAAATATTACTTAATTATCTGAAACGAAAACATCCCCCCCCCCCAAATAGTCTTTGATCTGTCTTTGAGTTTGTAATAATGCCTTGGTTGGTAATAAATACTTGATTATGGAACATTAGGATGAAGAGATTTTTTTTTAAACCATCAAATGCTTGGTAGTAGCCAGAACATAGTTAAAAAGTCAGTAAACCTTTTTAAACTTTGCTATAGTCATTGCCCATACATAGTCTTGCAAAATTTCCAATGAACAACGTATGTGAAGGGGCAAAAGATTATTTTGTCTTATTTGTTGCTTATCAGAGATAGTCAGATAGGTCAATGTATAAGTTTTCTGCCCTCCTTATATTTTCAGACATCAGTCTTATGAAATGGTTTTGTTATTCACCTCATAATAGAATAACTGACTAATAGGTAGAGATCTCATCAGAACTAGCTGGTGTCTTCTTTTTGAATTTCAGTTCTTGAATCTTATTCCACAATCATTGCTGAAAAGAAGTACAACTGAAATAAAAATATTGCAAGGTAAAATATCCTTAAATACCGAGTGATTTTCTACATAATAAGATTTCCTGCACTATACTTAAGTCTTCTGTTACACTACCTGTAGTCCAATTCAGAAAGGAATGTCTATGCCATATAGTTTTTTCCAATCTGATTTCTCCAAAGTCAGAACACATCTGGAAAATGCCATGGGGGGAAAACTACCCTTCTGGTATATTCTTTACCATTTATATTCCTCTCTCAAGTCATTCTTCTAATACATGTATAAAATATCTTTTGAACACAATTATTTCCCATGAAGTTGGGGTTTTTACAGATTATTAATGTGTTAGGGAGCTTTTGAAGTAGAAAGAAAAGATTGATCTTTTTATTGTTTGATTCCAGTCATTAATAGGAAACCTTGTTAGTGCTAGCAGGAAAAAAAAATCAACTTTCAGAATCTAATTTAGAGATGGAAATATATCAGACAGGAAGACTCTCATCAAGCTAAAATCAAGTACTCAAACGGACATTTGAATCACCATTTCAACTTTAATTCAAAGAGCTTATGATTTTAATAAATATATAAAGCTATTCTCACACTCCTAGCAAAACACGATATAATATTTCAGGATAAATTTGGGGTCGCTAGAGATCAACTCATACCAACTCGGCTCCTTGTATCAAAAATTACTATCCAGTATTTAGACATCTATTCCTTTGCCAAGGATTCAGTGTGGAGCATCAAGCCTGCTGATGTTCCTGCTGCCTACATAACTTCAACAGGTGAAGAAAAGACAAATAACAAAATAACAGCAATGTTTTTTTCTTTTTTTTCTTTTCAATTAACAATCTTGAGTTTTTCCCCCCCTTCAACCACACTCAGTGACTCAATAATTTTAAAAAATTCATTGATATACTAATGTATGAAATGGGATAATCACTAGCTCAGCAAAATCTCTTAGAATTTCTGTGAGAATGAATTGGGAGAGGGAAGAATTTTGTACCTTGTAGCTCGTAAAAGAAAGGCAGGATAAAAACATACCCAAAGTAGAACTGAGAAAACAATGATCACATAATAAATGAAGCCACCTTCAAACATAACTAGCCTAACAACCCAGTTCTTGTATGGCAGGCATTCTTTGTTCTCTGGGGTATAAAAAAATCAAGAGCTTAACTCTTTTAACAAATTTGGAAGTTGAAAAAGATGTTATTAGCTTTCTGATCTTTTGCCACCATGGACTAAACCAGCTCTCCTACTATTACATTTGCCCTCAGGGTTATCAGTCTTTCATAACAAAAATACCCCAGGCCAGATGAGATTACTTTAGTAGAAAATCTATCATGTAGATAAAAGCTGATAACACAGATAGGTTATCACATTTCATTACTGCAAATGTTAAATGTTATCATCTAAATAAATGTTAAATTGCTAAAATTTTATAACTATTTTGATTTGCCTGGATACAAGATAGGAGTCTACCGCAAAATAACTGTGTGGTAGAGTGGTATATATTCCCTTCAGAATAAATTCCATCAATTTTAGCGTGGGAATTATTTTAAACAAGCGACTGGACACACACAAGTGATCTTGAGAAAATGTAAACATAGGACTCCCCCTTCTGACTAGTTCCTGACTTACTCTTCATTAACACAGTTCGGTGGCTTCCTAAAAAAATCCTTCTTTACTTACATAGATAGCATCTGTACCTCAAATGGTGGAATATTTTAGCTTTCTTTATTATTTTATTTACCCAGTTAGAAATGTGTATTTTCCTTCCAGATTAACAGCCAAACAATCAAGGAAAATACTTGGACTGGGCTTTGGTTAGAAACCTAAATGAAAAGCTGGAAGGCCTGATTAAACAAAATTTAGCAGGTATTTTCCCCTCAGAATAGCCTCTCCTGTTTAATCCCATTTATACAAAGCCAGGATGACCTTCATAATTCCCTCAAGAGTTGTTAGGGTTTAACCACTAATTTCTGATTTTCTGACTGAATCCAGAACATTAGAGATACAGCATTTTCATTGATTGGAGAAAGTAGCAATTCTTCTCTTCAAAAGAGGCTGACTTTTAATTATTTCCCACACTCTGTAACATTGAAGATATGTGATGAGAATAAGAAGTAAGAAGGCAGTAAATGGGAGTAGGAATTAAGACTTCATAGGAACATCTAAGCAGGAGGCCCAAAAGATCTGCCTTGAGCCATTTTTTCTACAGTGAATCTGTGATGAAACCCAAAACCTTATTCAGGGAGGTGCTACATAACTAATTTAACTAAGTTCCGTCTGTGGTCTTCCCTTATTTTCCCTATGTATGCTTTATTTTCAGTTTTCCCAATAAATTCCTTATTGTATCTGGAAATCTGGCTTTGTTGACTTTATAAGTCAATGTCTTATGAAAATTTCCACCATGTGTTCTTTCAGGCCTTGAACTATGGTGGTTGGAACAGCCTGCTGGATACTGTGGGGTATACATTCTGTGTGCCCTGCCAGATTTGACATCTTATTCTATTTCCTCTTTTATAGTGGTTTGGTTTTATTCTTGTTATGATTTTTATTCTGTTCAGTGTATTATGAGCTGTCCAGGGTAATCTTAGATTTGGGCAGTGCCACATCAAATAACTGATAAATAAATCACAATTTCCTAGCTACTCGTGTTTCATGATTGGCACTAGTTTTGTTAAAATAGAAATACCAAATATTTAAATTCTGTTTTCTTACAGCTGAAGGGAGAAGTCATTGGAAGAAAGAACAAGAACTCCCCAAACAGGCTAGATGGTTCAGAAGAGTTGTTCTTGTTCTTATTTTACAGAAAACCCTTACAAGAAAGAGTCTGCAAGTGAGTTTAAAATTATCTCCCTTCCTAGCTTTTCACAATCTCCTCAGAATAAACTATTGTATTTTGGTTTCACTCCATTTTGAAAATATGAAAAATTGTGGGACAGTCAATCATCGGCTTAACTTGGTTTAAAATAAAATAAAGGGAAAAAAATCCATGCCAAATCAGAAGCCAGCAAAGAACATGCTGCCCATAGTCATAAAGCAATCCTACATTATCAAAAAACAACAACAAAAAAAAAAACCCCTTGCCACCATACAGCCTTCAAAATATTACCCATTCCTAGTTTGAACTGAGTTTTCTTTGCAAGATGTGAGTTTATCATGTTTTGTACACCTCTACAAAAAGACTTTATTTAACTTGCAACAGGATCTCATGTTTATTATACCAAATTATTTTTTAGGTGTGAAAAATAATGTCAAGAGGAGACTTACCAAAAACTTCATTGTCTTCTGAAGGCTCCTGGGTTAATGGGATTGCTTTGGAGCTATCCTTATGTTCAGCCTCCTCAGCATTTGCATTAGTATTCTGAAAAGATATATTGTAAGGATGTTAAAAAGATATCCATAAGAAAAATTGGCTATTTAGCAAATCCAAATTGTGCTTTTTCAGATGATGGCCCTATTTGGCCTTTTCTGACATCTTTGGGCCACATTCCAAAAACTGGAAGGGCCAGGAAAGTACATCAAATTATAATTCAGTTAATGCTTATTCAGCTAATTGGGTAGCAGAGCTGCACCATAAATGGAAGTCTCTCTTTCTCCGATGATATGCACTGAACCCATGTTTAAACATAGCTGTCTACCTGCTGATCAGGTTGTGAGTTTGCACAGTGATATGGGAATCTCCATCCTTGTTAATCAGGCTGCTCCCTCTTTCAAAATCAGGTATCAAGCTAAATTACCTCACAGCCCTTGTGGTTACAAAGTGAATCTGGTCTCAAAGATGGTTCGAAAATGTTTGTGCTGTGGTTAGATTTGGGTGGGGGAGGGGATTGGTTGCAATCAGATGAAGATGGTAACCCTGAATAAAAGAATATTGAGGCTTTGGCCCTTGACTTAGGCAATATTTATTGTCCACTAAGGAGGATATCAAGGTTCAAGTTTAATCCTTGATCCCAAGTAAATTTGAGATGAAAAAAATTGCATTTCTTCTCTTCAAGGGGAGTAATAAGCATAATCTTTCTTAGGCTTTCAGCTTCAATTTGGATAGAGAATGAGGTGCAAATGCTGGTCTTATTCCTTCCTCCTCCTGATTTTCATGATTCAGCTGAAGAAAGCTGCTTGAACTTCAATACAGACTTTCATGGGATCTGGGATATAGCTATAAAATTGATGTATCAAATTATTACAAATAAATATAGGGAAGAGGTGGGTTATTTTATTTTATTTTTTTGCTTTTAAGGTGATGAGCAAAGCCATATCTATTAACATGCTCTTGAATATTTCTTTATCCCATTGTGAATGGGAGCTGACCCCCATTAAGGGACAGCATGACCCAGGAACTAGCATGTAGGTCTTGTAAAAATGATATCCTAATTCAATTTCAAGCTGTTTTGGGATATTATATTCTATCACTGATAAGCCAATTTGAATTGGCCAACAGGCAAGTTCAGTAGCTATCAGAGGACTGGACGAAGCAGATTTCAAGACCAACTCCACCTCTGTATAATTAAAACTGAGTCACCTCATTTTGTCCTACTTCAATTTTTCATCTCTTAAAAAATATAATGTGCAATTCTTAAACAACACCAATAAAAAGCATGCACTCAAAGAACATTATTTGACAACTGATTGTGTTTTAAAGATTTTTTTTTCAAAGCAACTCCTAGATTTAAAAATTTAGAACCATGTCAGTGGCAAAATAACTATAAGAGTTATTCAGATTTAACCCCAGGCAACATACATTTATATGTAAGCAGTGGTGGGTTGCTACCAGTTCGCCCTGGATTGGGCAAACTGGTAGCAACAGCGGTGGAAGGCTCCACCCACCTGCCTGGACGCTTCTGCGCATGCACAGAAGCTTCACACACACACGCAAGCGGTAGCGATGGGTTTTGAAACCCGCCCCTGTATGTAAGGACTGTTGATGGATTATTTCTCTTAAAAGCATTTTAAATAATCAGATGTTTTCTTTGCCATTTTAAAAGAGATGGACTGAACTAGGTGGTATTTGCTACTACGTTATATTCTAAGAGATGGGAAAAGGTGATGGCACGAGGCAACAAAGGGTTCACATATCACATTAAAAACAAGTTACACACTATTGCTTAGCTGTGGATAACCTCTTGGTTTTGGATGCTTTGTGCATTATATCTCTGCAAGCCACAGACATCCTGAGATAAATTCCATGCTGACTGCCATCTGTCACTGAATAACCATTGAAAAATAGAATGGAGTTGAACAGAATTCTGTTGCCTATATAATATCTTTACCTGCATTGTATCACTTAACTGATAAAAAGTCAAAATAGCCCAAGTTCCATACTAAGACTACATCAAACTACCTGAAAATGTATAACATTCTAAACACTTTCAAGTGTCCAAATGTTGACCGGTACGTAGTTAAAATTCAAGGAGCAATAACAGGGTGTA
Organism: Ptyas mucosa; assembly: GCA_012654045.1. Classification (NCBI taxonomy): domain Eukaryota; kingdom Metazoa; phylum Chordata; class Lepidosauria; order Squamata; family Colubridae; genus Ptyas; species Ptyas mucosa. The sequence goes on along the minus strand of WNWU01000003.1, from coordinate 12,410,508 downwards.
TGTGTGCCTGTGATCTGAGACTGGTGATTCACCAATGTTTGCACCAAGTTACAACCATTAACAAATTATGTCAGCTATGGAAAGGATGCTACATTTCATCAAGGTTGTTGAGAAGAAAACAACCACTTAGTCTCCAAGTTTTGGAAATGCAACATACAAGCTATTAAAGTTAAAACTCTTTCATTAGTGATATTTTCTGATGTGTGGAAAACAAAAAAATATTAATATGTAGCATTTATATTAGCAATCTGCTGGCTTTCTAAAGATGAAGTAGAGCTATTTAATTGCCTACGTTATGTGTAAGATTGTGCTGCTGACAGGCAATTTTGATGTGCTTCATTTTGCATTTCAATTCAGTCCCTGATTTGCAATAAATTGGGATGCTCATTATAGGCATATTAGATGGACTGGAGTTGGGCAGATACTTTGAATGTTTTCAGCTAGGGAGAATGAATTGAACAGAACTTTAACCCAGATGTTTAATTTTCTTTATTGGTGCCCTAAGATGTACTACTTGCCACTGCTTGTAATTAATGAAAAGAGCAAGAGAATAATATTCACTTAACTCAATGGGCTGGAGAGGCTCATGATAAGCTTATGGTGCATTTTAATGAGAGTCTTAAATACCATGACGATGAGACTTCCACTAAAATTTAATTAACATGGTTTTTATTCTAATCCAAATTAAATTGGAAATTGATTTCCATAAATTGCAGATATTCCAACAGTTAGTTTAGGAGCATTTCCAATTTTGATTATGTGTTAGCTGTGTGCAATGTTCAGTTCAGCATGCCACCATCTATTAAATAAGAAAGCCAAAATGCAGATATAACCTATAATAGAAGAGTCAATCAAAGTGCTAATGTCCATCTAAACAAATGTGGAATAAAAATTTGCAGGCCAGAGGATAGAAAAGTTACATACCCACACCAAAGAAAGGCGATGCAAAAGAATGTATAAATGAGCAAACTTTTGGACTAATTCCTACACCAGCAAAGTTTAGCTTAAGATTTCACAAATGCAGTTAGCCCCCAATGCAAAATAAGTTCTCCTTACAATTATATTACTATCGGTACTGTCATTATATTTCAATTTACCCTTTGAAAGAAAAAGCAAAATCCAGTGCTTACGAGTGGGACTTTCTGCTTTTTCTCTCCTTCAGTTCTCAATAGATCTACATTTACATACCATTCAAAAGAGATAATAAAAAAACTAGGAAGAAAACAAGATTAGAACACAGCACCAACATGCTAATAAGCAGGGATCAACTCCAGGCAAACAATCAGGGAGAATACAATACTTTTAATCAAGAATGAACCACCAAGAAGGAAAGCACACCCCTGCCTATACTTGCAGAGCAAGCTATTACACATAAACACTACTCACACTGATGATGTTTATTAGTTGGGTGATGAAATGTCTGCAAGCAACCAACCAAGCCTAGAGGGCACCAAAAATTCCACAATCCTCTATGCGCTTCAAAATATGATCTGGGTGGGGATGAGGGTAGATGTAGGAGAAACAAGGATAATCATTCTTTCATCAGTTGCTTCCACACATGCACCATCGGATCCACCCTAAGCTTTTATGCAGGGCGAAGTCCTAACATCTTAAAAATTGCCATTCTTGTGAACAGAAACATTTTTAAACGGAAAATATATCTATATATAAAACAGAGTATCTCATTAATCTGTTTTGAAAGCCAAATCACAAATTGGGTCAGATATTGTCTGGAAATAAAGGTTGAAGTCCTGATTTAAATTTCTTTCCTTGAAACCGGACATAAGAGACATTGGGGTGTTTGGTAAATCAAAACTGTCTCAGAAATAATGCAAGGAAACTCCTACCTCTGTATATATGTGGAAGGGTGGAATTGGGGTTCTGGCATGGGCACAGCACGGAAATGGCATTGGTCGCTCTGGTGAATGATCTCTGGCGGGCCTGTGATGGAGGTTGTTCCTCCATCCTGGTCCTACTTGACCTCTCAGCGGCTTTCGATACCATCAACCATGGTACCTTACTGCAGCGACTTGGGGGATTGGGGGTAGGAGGCACTGTTTTACAGTGGTTCTCCTCCTACCTCTCAGGTTGTTCGCAGTTTGTATGGCCGGGGGGGGGTCAGAGGTCCACCCCGAGGCCCCTAACTTGTGGGGTGCCTCAGGGGTCAGTTCTCTCCCCCCTACGCTTTAACATCTATATGAAGCCTCTGGGTGAGATCATTTGTGGCTTTGGGGTGAGGTATCATCAATACGCTGATGATACACAGTTATATATCTCCACCCCGGGCCACCCCAAAGATGCCATTTCTGTGATGTCCCGCTGCCTGGAGGCGGTGGATGGGTAAGAACAGGCTAAGATTCAACCCTTCCAAGACTGAGTGGCTATGGATGCCAGCGTCTCGTGTTCTAGAAGTTCCATCACTTTCAATGGGGGTGGGGTGGGGTGGAAGTGCTTCCTCCCATCGAGAGGGCCTGCAACTTGGGTGTCCTCCTGGATTCCCGGCTGTCTTTAGAAGACCATCTTACGACCATGACCAGGGGGGGCCTTCGCCTAGGTTTGCCTGGTGTGCCAGTTGCACCCCTTCCTAGACAGAGATGCCCTCTGTATGGTCGCTCATGCCCTGGTTACTTCTCGTTTGGATTACTGCAACACCCTCTACGTGGGGCTGCCCTTGAGGTGCACTCGGAGGCTCCAACTGGTTCAGAATGCGGCCGCGCGGGTGGTTATGGGAGCTCCCCGGTACTCCCGTGTAACCTCTCTTCTGCGTGAGCTGCACTGGCTACAAGATCTGGATCCGTTTCAAGGTGCTGGTACTCACTTTTAAAGCCCTACATGGCTTAGGTCCGGGGTATTTGCAGGACCATCTCCTACCCACCTCCCACCGCCTTGTTTGATCCCATGGGGCTGCCCTCCTCAGGGTACCATCAGCCAGACAATGTTGGCTGGCGACGTCCAGGGGTAGAGCGTTTTCCGTGGGTACTCCTGTCCTTTCCTGTATTACCCACTGAGCTTCGGATGGTGCCCGATCTCCACTCCTTCCGTCGGGACTTAAACACTTGGCTGTTCCAACAAATGGGTTGACCTTGATCCTTGGGTTTTTCTTATCTTGATTGTTGTTGTTTTAACTGAGTTTTAATTATCTTGATCTTTGATCATTGTATGTTTTTAACTTGTGTTCGCTGCCCTGAGTCCTTAGGGAGAAGGGCGGCATATAAATTTTTGGTAAAATAAAAATAAAATAAAAATAAATATATTTAATAATAATAATAATAATAATAATAATAATAATAATAACAACAACAACAACAACAACAACACTGTAAGAAAGAATAATTTTGCTATGGAAAGCCTTTGGCAAGAACCAGTCTTATCTCTGATGGTTCCCAGATGTTTAAGTGTTCCTTTTGCTTATTCAAAATTTGCAATTTTTCAGGATAAAAATAAAAGGCAATCCTTCCAAATGATTCGCTGTCAAAGTGAGTGGAATTACTTTTTCAATGACAAAGATGAAATAGATGAATTTTCATTTAATTGTTTTGTGTAGTCTTTTTTCAAAAGAGCAATTTATCTGTACTCTTTAGGAGTATCTGAATTCTTGTATGACAATCACCTGTGGCACTATGGCTGGAATACGGGAGTAAAAACAAATGATATAATTTGAGCATTACCTGTTTAAATGCATCCTATTGACTCTTATATGACTCGTATAAATTGTTCTGTAGTGTGGCTGTTTTTGTTATGTGATATGAATTATAGTTAATAAATAACCTTGACATTGTTGCAACAGATATCTGACCTTTAAAGTGCAAGGAGAAAAGAATTTTAAAGGAAAAGGGTTAAGCAACCTTTGACATTATATATGTTTTTGAACTTTGTTTTAGTCAAAACAAAAGGCCTGGAGACAGCATATGAATTTTAAGACACACTTAATTCATCATGTCAGCAGAGAAAATAAATTTTGTATGATAATATGGTTTACTCATCCAGTGGCACTGTATACTACCTAATTCAATTCAGTTCAGTGTATTAAATTTGTTATGGCTGCTTACTCCATTAGACTCTGGGCAGCTTTAACAATACAAAAAAACAAACAAAAACCAAACAAAAAAACCCCCAACCCAATTAAAAACATATAAAGAAGCAGTAAGGTTTAAAATAGACAGAAGAATAAATAGTATAAAAATGACAAATGACCCTAGGAAGCAAATCTAAACTTTAAAATAAATGAATGTTTATCAAGAATAAAGACTAATCATGGCTATCTCATTTTTTTTAAACAAAACATGCTTAGAAAAGAAATTGAATCAGACTGTAAAACGTGAAGAAAAACAGGAACCTTGCAAGGGAAACAGGCCTATAGATGAAGATACAAGCAAAATATCACAGCTATTTTCCTCTTACCTCCTGCTCCTCAATTTCTCACATATACAACCTACAAAATAACAGTGTCCCAGAATGAGACTGTTCTATCCCTGGCAGAATTAGTTACTACAACACAATAGTCGCTCCCCTGGTGCTCTATTTATATGATTATCTGGCACTGGTATAGCTGTGATATTGACTGTAGTAAGGAAAAAGTAGTATTATAAAGTTGTATGTGTGATAGGTGGTATAGGAAGAAATATCCTTCTGGGTTCAGCTCCAAGTGGGGAAAAAGACACTGGAAACATGGAGACTGCTTGGAAAGATGGTTTAATGGTGGACAGGATCACATGGTTTGAGTTCCTGAACAGAAAAAGGGGTGAGATACAGCGAGTCCCTGGGTTTTATGCCCTCTCTGGCTTTGAACTTCCTGGGGCCCAGAAAGAGTATCCTGATTGGTTGTCAGATTTCCAGGGGGTGGGGGTCTTAGCTAGCCTTGCTGGCTGATGTAATCTTCCCAGGTGCCATATGGTGAGTTTCTGTTGCTAGATGGGCCCTATTGTGTTGCTGATGATGGTCCATTGTCAGAGATTGAGTTTCTGGCTCTGGCCCCTTGACAAAGGGTGGGGGCAGGAAGATGGGACCTGCTTCGTCCTTAAAACATGCTTCTCTATTTCTCATCCAGGAAAACATAATATTCTGCCTTTTTAATATTTCCCAAAATATTTCATTTCTCTAGGAAAGGGGTAGGTGCTAACTTCTTACAGTGGTTTCTCTGAATTTGGAGAATCAGAGTTTCTAAGAGTTTTTTAATGGGTTTGTCCCCATTTTCAAAACATCAGAAGTCGCTTAAACTGCTGTGGAAGAAACCTCTCACATTAAACACCAGCTGTATCACGAAAAATAAAAGGTACAAATTAATTAATTAACTGTATAGATTGCATGAGGTTTTTTTCTATCATCACTGACAATAACCCATTAATTAGATTGAGGCAACTAATAAAGACGATTGGAAGGGTATCTTTATTCCTTATGAAAAGGAATTTCAGCTTTATTTTTTATTTTCCCCTCTAAAATCACTCTCAAGCCATAAGTCAAGAATGTTTGAAATGCTGCAAGATTTCAGCACTTGCCCGGAGTCAGAAATTGATTGGGGAGGTCACAAATCATGATCATGTGGATGCTTCAACTGGTCATGAATGCAAACCGGTTGTCAAAATACCTGAATTGCAATCCCACAATCATGGGGTTGGTGTGATGGTCGCAACTTTTCCAATAGGTCATATATCACTTTTTCCAAGGTCATTGTAGCTTTGAACTATGATTAAAAGAACATTCATAAGTTGACTATCTGTATAATTTCTTCAAGCTGTTTATTAAAACTCACAGTAGTTTAATGATATACATACTCACCCTGAAAAGATGTTTATTCTATAAAACAATGGATCAATATCAGGATCTGTTATTATACTGAGAACAGCAGGGAGGTGAGTAGGAATAGTAAGCCTCACGTACATGTCACTATTATGACTTATCTAATTCTAAAAAGCAGCTTTTATTTGCTAGGGTGAAAAGGACTTAGCCACTGGCATACTGTACACAGGACTGCAGCATCTGCATGGAGACTTATATTTTGAAAGAAGAAAGGGAACAGCAGATTTACTGAATGTAATATGTCAACAGATGGCAGAAGACCGAGCTAGATTAAGACTAGATAAAGCTTTCTGTTTCCTGAGAGTTTCTCAGAAGTAAGACACACGGCATATCCTACCTCCTTGACTTCCCCTTTGATGAAAACCTTGCAGATGCAGCAAACATTGGATATGAGTACACTACCAGTAGTTTGGCAGTTAAGTTGTTAAATAAATATATATGTTTCATCTAATTGAAATTTTCCCATAATATTAAATTTACTTCTGAAACAAATTTACTTCTGGAGCCTGAGTGGCGTAGGAGGCTAATGCCTCCTACTAGGGCAGCATTTAACATCCAGCTGCCTGAAATTACTGCGAGTTCAACTCTTACCAGGCTCAAGGTTGACTCAGCCTTCCATCCTTTCTAAGGTGGGTAAAATGAGGACCCGGTTCGTGGGGGCAATAAGCTGACTTTGTATAAAATATACAAAAGTATGAAGGCTATTGCTTAATGCACTGTAAGCCACCCTGAGTCTCCGGAGAAGGGTGGCATATAAATAAAATTTTTAAAAAAAATTCACAAGATTTTGGGCTACAAATTTGCTTGGACTGTCTTTCTGCTCTCCTTCCACATGACACATGATGTCTTAGAAGTTTTAATCTTTCCCTTTCTAGTCATTCATGATATTCTAAGCCGTTCTCAAACGACATAGTCACTTGACAGAACATTACCTATCATCTGAAAAGATGTTGGATTTTTTAAAAAGATGATTTCCTTTTTCTCCCTGGTTAAACAGTGAACAGGCTAATGGCATCTCTGCTTTTCTTACCTATGCAGACATTAAGGATTTCATTATTATCACTATTATTTTTTGTCTTCCTTTCAGTAATAGCCGTTGCCATATTATAATGGAAGAACATTTTGCAAGGTTTAAAGAAACATCAGTGCCACTGTATTAACAGCTTATGTAAGAAATAAAATTTGTATTTAGCTGAAAAAGGCGTAGATATTTTCTTTCTTTCTTTATAACAGGGGTGTCAAACTCAAAGCCCAGGCGCCAGATCCGGCCCACGGGGTTCTTAGATCTGGCCTGCAGGGCCGCCCTGGAAACAGTGAAGGACTGGCCCATGGTACCTCTGCCAGCGAAAACGGAGCTCATGTGGCCACGGGTGGCCCTCCCGAGCTCCATTTTCACTGGCAGAGGGTTGCAAGAGGCCGTCAAGGTGAAAACGGAGAAGCCTGTTTTTGCTGGCAGAGTGCTTGGGCCACCACAGATGCCCCCGACACGAGTGATGTTGAGCTGGCCACGCCCACCCTGGCCATGCCCACCATCCGCCCCCAGGTCAAACACAACCCTGATGCGGCCGTCAATGAAATCGAGTTTGACACCCCTGCTTTAAAACCTTCCTCAAATATCTTCCTTAAGAATCTCTTTATCCTAAATAATTTGTCAACAGATTCCTCACTTTAGTTTTTAGCTGATCAGACAGGTCAGAAAAGAAAGTAGAAATTATTCCATATTTTTGATGTACCACCCATAGACATTTAAATGTGTGTGTATTTATATGCATGTGCAATATTGCTTAATAATCAGATAGTTTAAAAGTAGTAAGAGTCACAACTACTAAAAATGGTATTTGCTATGTATAGTGGTACAATGATAACAATAGATTTGCAAATGTTGGTGAACCTCAACTATGAAACAAAGTAGAAAGCCATTACAGTCCTCCTATGGCAGATCAATTATAAGTTCCCATGAGCACCCTGAAATCACAAGGAAATGATTCACTCAAATACCATACCAAGGAGTGCCTTCCACTCCCAGGTGACACCTGATTCATCTCCAAATAAACATTCCTGTTCTGCTAGAAATCATTTTGGAAAAGGAAAAGGTAAGGTATGTCTACACTACTTAAAAAGTGTTTCTCTAACACTTCAAACGGAACATGTGATTGCTCAAAGAATCAGAGAAATCACCTTAGGGGGATACTCTGGACTTGTATCTCCTGGTCTCTTTTTTCTGCAACATGGAATTTTCTAAGACTACATCACTGGAATTTAGAGGTTAACCTCCCATCAAAATAATTAGTGGACTATCATTTTTTTAAACAAATTACGCCTCCATTAGATCTAATGCATTTGTTTTACAAAGTCTCCCATAAACCCCTTCTACCCAAAAGAATGTGATATTTTAATTACCATGAACCCCTTAATATCCCTGGAAATTGAACAAACTAACAAATAGGGAATTGTCTGCAAAATGCTATGAGAAGTAATAAGCATGCACAAAATGGCTTTTAAACTGTATTTAACATATCAGTGATGGTTTGCTATACCTAATGGAAATGTGTGATTAGTATGGCATGGAAGACTATTTTTACAGCTCGATCTGGGTTTTTTTGAAAATGAAGAAAAATTATATCTGCTTCCCTTTGGCAAAAATCTTGATTATTGACTACTTATTTTTCTCCACGATTATATGAGAAGACATCTTGAGCAGTCTTGAACACATCTATTTGAAAAGGTCCTCTCACTTCATTCAGGGAGGGATTCTCCTGTATGAGTGTTCATTTTTGCTCTGAACAAATACTGGCAGTTCTTGTTACGGTCTGATTACTTCTTCAGTTTCCCTGTTCGTAGAGATTTCATACACTGCAGCCTTAAACTGCTTGGTTTTTGTCCATGAACCAGTGGGATAGGAAGTCAGTTTAAGAATCCTTTCCTCTACTTTGGCCATAGTAATGGATTAGATTTTCCTCCTTCCTTACTTCTCCTCCACCCCAGGACAGGAAAAATAAATATGCCAGTCACTGGGGACGTGTGTTTGTTATGAAATACATTTTTCTATGAGCCCCTTGCCACTGATTTTCCCCATGTACTTAATATCTTCCCATCTGATGTATGGTCAAACAAGGAAGGTAGGCAGTTTGGCAGATTGGCTTGCCTGGGAATTCAGTAAATGCAGACCAGAAACTTTCCTAAATCCTGTCATTTCTGCTTCATCCAAAAATTTTAAAATATTCCAGAACACATTTTAAACATCAGTGTCACTGGATTTGAGTCAATGCTAAAATGTTTGGGTGGAAAATATCAAATACTGTCCCTGCCTTTGAGTGTGGCATCTTCAGCCTCTCATATTGCAGGTAGTTCTTGACCTGTGACCACAATGGCAACTGGAACTTCCATTGCTAAGCGATTCAGTCGTTAAATAAATGGTGCCTGATTTATGAACTTTTTGCCGCAGATGTTAAATAAATCACAAACTCTTTAAGTGAATGTGGTTTCCCCCATTGATTTTGCTTGTTGAAAGCCCGCTAAGAAGGTCACAATTGGTGATCATGTGACCAATCCAGGATGCTGAAACCACGATAAATACATGTTAGTTACAAAGTGTCTGAATTTTGATCATATGACTGCCAGGAAGCTCTGACGGTTGTGAGTTCAAGGACAGGTCATAAATAACTTTATATAGCACCAACTTAGAATGCAATGGTTGTTAAATGAATGGTCCAATGGTAATAGGTTTTTCTGTATCGGTGTCTTCTTTTTTGTGCCTCCTCTTAACTGCCAATGTCTTTGGAATAGGGAAAGAAAGTGCTAGGAAGATCAGTAGAAGAACAGATAAAATGAGTGCAGAGGAGGTGGAGAAAGACAGATAAAGAATACTGGCATTCCTTTATTCAACTCAAAAGATGCTGCCAAACTAAGGAGATTTGTTCCACCAAAATTTAGCCTGGTTTTCCATTTCCCATTTCATGTACTTGTCTAATCAGTATAGCACACAAGAAGACGATAGCACCAAAACACTTCAGATTGCAAGACTCTTTCTGATGATGAAAATGTCGGAGGTCAATAAGGTTGACCTTAGAGCTACAAAAAGACAACCACAGCAATAGAAAAATGTTAATGAAAACACTTTGAATAAGGGTTCATAAGTTACATAAGTTGCTGAGTTGCATAAACTAAGCATTATGGATGGCAGAATTAGCTTTTTCTTGGTTCAGAATGTGAATTTTCTATATTTCTTTTTAGAATATATTATACATCTGCCTTGAACCCACCTCACAGGATTGTTGTTGTGCATGTGGGAATAGTAGAATGGATTCCTACTGTATGTTGCCTTAAGCTTTTGAATGAAAAGTGGAATATACATCTAAAAAATAAATCAATAGGCTTATAATCTGAATCAAAACGTGACTCTGATCTGCTGTTTAAGAAAATTCTAGCTAATATAGCTATAGGAATATATATTTAAAACAAGTTTAATTATAATTAAATTAAGAAGTGAGTGTACAAAATTCAAGAGTTTTCACTTTAATTATAAGGTAAACCAGGAAGACATTAGCTCCTTCCTTCCTTCCTTCCTTCCTTCCTTCCTTCCTTCCTTCCTTCCTTCCTTCCTTCCTTTTCTTTTTCTTTCAGATGCCCTCTCAGATAATTAGTCTAACAGTGGACTCTAACGGAGGTCAAGCTTTGCAGTGTGCTTCTTAACCACTTAAGTTGTTCAGTGTAATGGATGTTTCATTGTTATTTCGTGAGATGTGCCTTGATTTTTTAAAAAAATGCTTTAGACAATTTTCAGTACTGCACAAGTTATAAGCTTTGAATCAAGGCTGTATGAGGTCAAGCCTTGTGGAAAAAAACAGAGCGGCACAAGCATTATTCAGTATTTACTTGAGTGCATTTCTCCATGAGACAAAAGTTCTTTTACTCACTTTATTCTTAAAACAACCATGCTAGTTCCTTATTCTGCAGAAAATTCAGTCAACCTCTCTTACCTTCCATTTCTTTAACCCCACTATCAGTACCAATTCATGAACCCTCAGACTCTCTCTCTGTCCACACACCTAAACAGGATTCCTCTGTAAAGCAGGCAATCTTTAAGATCCCCTATAATTAAATTCGCTTCTCTCGTGTACATGGAAAAAGTGCTGTTGGATTCACAGGAGTCTTGTTCTTCTCAGATCAGCATGAATATGTAGTACATAAATTCACTAAGTGTAAGTGGTAACCCTTAAGAGGATCATGAAACAGTGCATGGAGTTTGCCAGAGTATGTCTTTCTTCTGATACAATAGTACAATGTACTCAAAGCAATTGATTGGTTCCAGAACTTTCTACGAAGGAGGTATAATCATGCTAGAGGTCAGGAGGCTTATGCACTGCTCTAACATCTGACAAACCCTTGGTCTGTAGAGAGAATTATCATGGAGGGGAAGGGAGGATGGTGATAGAATAAAAGAATGTGGAAAAGGATTTACAATATTGGTGGTTTTCAAAATTTTTTACTACCGATTCTGTGGGTGTGGCTTGGTGGGTGTGGTTAGGTGGGCATGGCAGGGGAAGGATACTGCAAAATCCCCATTTCCCCCGATTAGCTGGGACTCCGGAGGCAGACAATAGATGGGGGTGGGGCCAGACAGAATTTTTACTACCGGTTCTCCTAACTACTCAAAGTTTCCACTACCGGTTCTCTAGAACTGGTCAGAACCTGCTGAAACCTACCTTTGATTTACAAGTACCAAAACGGAGGCTAGATCAAAAAAGGAGATGGATTGTGAAGGGAGCATCAAAAACAATTTACTATTTGCCAATGTTTTTTAAGTTGCAGTATTTTAAGAACAATTTGAGAAACACTGATTTAAGGTAAAGAAACGCAGTTCTTTTTTTTTTCCTCCCTGACTTTACTGAATGAGACAAGCTGTTTTGTGAAACACAATGAAACAAGAATTCTGGCCTTAGACAAAAATAGTCGAGTTCATCCTTTCCATGAAAAACATAATTTTAAACGTTGTTTTCATTGCTTATTCCCATAAATGGCTTTATTTTATAAACTTGCTTCATTTGATATATGGATGAAAACTTCATTATTAAAAGGAAATGATATCTCCATTTCTTGCCTAACCCCAAAGAAAATATAGGTTTTATTTAGAGGAAGGGAACTGTTGGCACAAACCTAGTTTGTTTTCCATTCACATTTTACATTGTTGGGCAAAATTCTTAAGATTTAGTTGAAGTGGAACCATTGATGTGTACTCCTTGGGTGTGGTGTTTTAGCCAGCTATGAATCCATCCAGCAGTAATCTAGTTTAGCCCAGTTTCACCCTTTTATTAAGAAGAATGTTATAAGAGACTCTGTTGAAGGCTTTGCTGAGGAATAGCCACACTAGGTTTGTGGTTTTTCCCTGATTTACTCATAATATTTTATCAAGTAAAAATTCTAAACCCTGTGAATCTTTTCTGAGAAACTTCTAATATAGCTCAGACAAGGATTCAATAAAGAATTATTGGAGAGTTGTAATTTATTGCTGAGATGTCCTGAAACCTAACAAGCTATATCACACAAATATTACTGTTTTGCAGTAACTCTTTTTCATATAATTCCTGGTAAAATATCAAAAGCAAGAAAATTCTATTGTATTGAGATGGTCTCTTTGGGTCAGAAGGCCTGCTAAATAACATGGAGCTCACAAGCAAAGTCAATGTTAAAAATAATCTTAAAAAACCAAATTATTATTTTTTTCCATTTTGTGATCAATTTTACACTTTGTCTTTCTATTTGTATGAACAATAGTTTAAATCAGCTTCAGTCAGTTGAAATTTATTTCTTTTTGAAGAGTTTATTCTATTTTTTTGTGTTAGGTATGATGGTAATGTGAAGGGAAAAAAGAGCACTGAGGGCATATTGAAGCCTGCTGAATACAGAAAACAACATTTACTCAACCTTCCTAGTTCTTCCCCACCAGTTTTGTCACCTGAAACCACAAAGAAGCTGCTACTTCCTGTCATTACATTTTTCACTACAATTATTAATCACTGACTGATTATCAAGATTACAAAGTACTTCAAAATATTTCTTTACTCTTTCAGAAACAAAGAAGTGATTGAAGAAGACTTTATAAAGATTTTGTGAAGAAACTTTAAAAACAATAACAGTCTAGAATTAATGACATTTTGATAGGACTTCAAATCATACTTCAGTAATGAAACTTGGAAGGAATATTCACCTCATTCAAAATATTTATATGACTACACAATTTAAAGCTTTAAAATTAAAATCACACCATGGCGACTTATAATCAGTTCAGATGGGAGGCAGAACTTGTCTGTGTGTGTGTGTGTGTGTGTGTGTGTGTGATTATAGCAGAGGCAAATCTACAGTAGTTAGTATTGGATAAGGATGTAGATTAGTCTAGAAAGTCTGATAATGTCCTCCAGAAGGCAACTGCAAACCATTTCTACATTATGCCAAAAAAAGCATGGATGCATCTATGTAAGGCACCAACTCTTGAGCTTAACTTCAAAAATAACTTGACTACTTTCATGTGGCTGTAAAAATTCCTAAAGCATTTTGCTTGATACTTTTTTAAAGGTTTAAAAAATTGTAATTGGCATAAATCACCCTTCCACATCTTAAATAAATCAGTGAGGTCCAATAATCAAACCTGAAAGAGAGTGAAGGCATTGAGTGAACTCAATGGAATTAATCGGAATTGGGAATGAGTACTCCTTAGAAATAGGGTAGTCACAAGATTACCAGCTTCAAATTGACAATTTCAAGATTGGTGTGTGTGTCTGGATTCACCTGATCTGGACGAGTAAAAAGAGAGCTCGGAGAAAATAATCTTGTCATGAATTCTCCCTTTAATATTTAATCCTGGGATTTAAGAGTACCCAAAAGATACTGAACTGATTTGGTGAATTCAGCAACAGTGGAACTGACAATAGCGGAGTTGAAGAAGACTGATTACAAAAAACCCCCTCAAAATTGCTGGAAGTCGTTTTGGGGTGGTCACAAGCCCTTATTCCTCATCTCCTCCTTTAGTTTTGTTTTAAACTGGGTTTAAGTGGGCAGGCTTTTTAGAAGCCCTTGTGCATTTGTGTGAACCTTATGTGATGCATCAGTTAAATCCATAGATTCACAAATTTATTATTAAATAGATTGGATCTGCTGTTGGTTAGATTGTGATTCAGATAGAATCGTATTAGCTCCTGGAACTCATCTTTTTAATGGTCTTTGAAATGCAAGTATTTTGGACAAGTATTTTTCTTTTCTTTTCTTGTATATATGTATTGGCTTAATGGTTCACCTCATCCTGGTAGAGTTTCACAAGATTTCTAGGATTTTGTAAACTCTGCAATCTACAGAAAGATCTGCTTAAGTTGACCCTGACCCTGCTTTTATCCTTGTCTTTTATCCTCATCTTGATTTCTGTAGTCATAGATAACTGTTCCTAACTATAATGATGCCAAAATGACTAAACGTGTTGTGTTGACATGACAAAAGTGCTGTCCTTTATATTTCCATTGCAACATTGCATGCAAGTACTTAAAGAGCAGAGTGTCATAAAGCATGTTTTAACACTTGTTTCCTGCAGATTGCTTTGTCTGTGATCCACACCTAAGAGTACCTGTGCAGAGCCTTTAGAAGGCCACAGCACTGTAATACTTTAGTCACTCCCAAGTGGATTGCTGCAATGTAATCTACCTGGAGCCACCACTGAAAACTATTCAGATGATGCAGCTGGTCCAGAATGCAGCAGCACAGGAAGTTATGGGAACCTCAGAACTCCCATGTCATACCTCTGCTCTGTGAGCTGTACTGGCTCCCAGCATGCTTCCAGGTGGAATTCAAGGCGATGATTATCACTTATTAAATCCTCTATTTCATGGAGTCAGGTTATTTGTAGGGACTACCCCTCTATAGTTGTTTGTGCCTATCCCATTAAGTCTTCCAGTAGGATCACACTTTTGGGGGTCCCTTCATATGGAATCCCAGAAGCATGTCTTTTATGTTGCAGTGCCTGCCCCCTGGAACACCATAATCCCCAAAATTGGCCTTGACCCTTTCAATACATCTATAAAATCAGGCAAACTTGGACTATGTGTGTAATTGCTATTGATTTTGTCTTTTTACTTTTTTATGCATTATGCTTTTTACCTTTCTTCATGAATTTGTAACTGTACAAAATTTGTAATTCTGTGTATATTTGTTTGCAGATGGTTTAATACTAAAAAATAGAAAAAAATTGTGGTAACCTGAAATCCAAGGAGATCCTTGAGCTTGTAGCTATTATTTGATTTGGGGAAATAACAATCTTCACGGTGTCATAATGATAAAGCTTCACCTATAAATCATGTCATAACCTGTAATGAAAGAGCTGTATTTCCAAACACTGACCTACTTGCAAGGATAATGCTTTTCCTTACCTTTGCCTTCTCAGTAATTTGATCCTGTTTTCGAACTTGATTCCCCATGATGATTTCTATGTTCCTTCCAGAGCTACAATGGAAGAATATTTTTTTAAAAGTTGGTTAGAAGCATCACAATGATTTAAGTGTGAATTAGACAACTATATTGTCCTAAAATTTATAG
The DNA here is from genome assembly GCA_012654045.1 of Ptyas mucosa. Taxonomy (NCBI): domain Eukaryota; kingdom Metazoa; phylum Chordata; class Lepidosauria; order Squamata; family Colubridae; genus Ptyas; species Ptyas mucosa. Next base: position 12,395,136 of record WNWU01000003.1, on the reverse strand, counting down.
CCCCTCTAAGTCTATATATACTATTATGGAAAATGTTAGTTTTATGTTTTTATAGTTCATACTATGCTCCAGGCTCAGTCTCAAGTATACATGGGGAGGCTTAGGAAAAACTGCTGCAACTTAAAATACTTTTTCCCCCTCTCTCCCTCAGTCATTGCAACCAGTTCTGAGATCAATGTCCTCCTTTGGTATAAGGCAGCATACTGTGATGCTGCCTTATTAAATTAAATTTAGGTATAGTGACCAAAGCAAATTGTAGTGCTTAAGAGGTTAGTCCCAAGTTATTTGCAAAGCATGCTTCTGAGGCAAACTGTAGATCTCCAAACTATAGATCACTGATAAATCTAACAATTGATATGCCTGACACTGATCATTATGGCACTAAATTAAACTGATCCAATAAAAGCCAACAATATCTCTTTACACCTTGGTGTGAACAACTTGGTTTTGAAGAGTTCAGGAGATAAATTTCATCCATGTAGAAAAAAGTACAGGGATGTATTTATCCAGTGAATGCCTACAGAAGATTGAGAGGCGTTTCATGTTTGACAACTGTTTCATGTTCCTCTTTTTAATCCAATAATGTAAAGCTCTCTACATACAAGGACACATATTTTAAAATGACGCATTGTCATGAAAAAAATATTACAAATGTATTGAAGGTGAACCAAAACCTGTACCAAACGAAGAAAACGTTTTGCAGAAAAGCTTTCCATTTTTTAAATTTTTATTTTCAGAGTGTTTTTAAACTTTTAATTTAGGTTGTGATGAAAGATGTCAAGAAATCATGAAGTTTTGGTTTTCTTTTTGTTTCACAGTAACTATGGTAAATATAAGAACCTCATAATCTACCCATGGGAATTTCACCTGACATTTATTTTCCTCAAAAAAAGAAAAAGAAAAGAAAATGCTTTTCATAAAATTGAATGAGACTGAAAGAAATCATACAGTTGCAGTTCTGGCCCGAATGCATATGCAAGCACACAAAGAGAGAGAGAGAGAGAGGGAGGGAGAGAGAGAGAGAGAGAGAGGGAGAAAAAGAATAAATATTGTTTCATGTAAGGGTGGTTGTGCTACATGGTTTGTCCTACAGGTAGTCCTTGAACTACAACAATTTTTTAAGTGACTGAAAAAGTTATTTATGACTATTTTTCACACACTGTTGTAACATCCCAGTGGTAATGTGATCAAAATTCAGACTCTTGGTAACCGACTCATATTTATGACAGTTGCAGTGTCCTGGGGGTAGTGGTGGGTTTCAAAAATTTTTACTACTGGTTCTGTGGGTGTGGCTTGGTGGGCGTGGCATGGCATGGCGGGCGTGGCAGAGGAAGAATACTGTAAAATCTCCATTCCCACCCCAATCCAGGGGAAGGTTACTGCAAAATCCCCATTTCCTCCCAATCAGCTGGGACTTGGGAAGCAGAGAATAGATGGGGGCAGGGCCAGTCAGAATTTTTACTCTGAACTACTCAAAATTTCCACAACCGGTTCTCCAGAACTGGTCAGAACCTGCTGAAACCCACCTCTGTCCTGGGGTCATGGGATCACATTTGCTATATTTGGATAAGCAAAGTCAACGAGGAAGCCAGATTCATCTAACAATCGAGCTACTAACTGAATAACTGCAGTGATTCACTTAACAACTGTGGCAAGAAAGTTCGTAAAATGGGGCAAACTCACTTAAGAAACATTTCACTTGAAATGTTGGGCTCAATTGTGGTCGTAAGTTGAGGACTACCTGTATTTCTAGATAGTGCATACAATCTTTCTGAACGTTCTCAGCTATTTCTTCATTAACCTGCTCAATGATACTGAAATTTGATAAAATGCACAGTTATTAAATGATTTTAAAATCATGGCGAGAGTTGTTTTAAATCCATTAATATCTGTGCATTTTATCAAATTTCTAATTATCAGGAAGCATTATCAAGTGCCCTACATTTTTTCAAAATCTGGCATATGAATGATCCAGCTGACCAATTAATAAATAGTAAGCAAAGTCTGGCAGTTGGCAGACAAGAAAACATTAAGCAGTTAATTTTCTGTCTTTGTAGTATTCAAGAGAGCTATTAAAATATCAATAAACGAGAGTGGTTGGCAATACACGAAGTATGATGGCCAACTTTGCTTTAATTATTGCTCAGATTTAATTATTGCCAGAAAACTTTCACTGTTTTCCCCAGTGAATTCCAAAAAGTAGATCTGATTCTTTCTAGAGAATCATATTTTTACCAAGAGTATCTAGTATATTTTTGATAGTAGGCCTGAGGAAGGTGAAGGAGAAAAATGGATGGTACTCAAAAGACTGGACAGAGCAAGTAAGTGCAAAAACAAATGAAAGTTGAGCCCAACAATTTCTTTATTTAATCATTGGATTTCAAGGCTGCCTGACTACAAAAGGACTTGGCTTTTTGGGTGGCTTACAGGTTTTTTGAAAAATGAATTCTAAGCACTGTTTCCAAAAACTCAATGAAAAAAATTGCCATCCTGAAAAGGGAAAATTGGGAAGGCATGCTACGAAATAGGCTTAAAGTAATTATAAAAACATATATACCATCCTCGCAGCCTGAACAAAGGAACAAGAAAAACTCCCATCCCAGATATTATAAAGTATTCCTCGCTTAGAGGCCATTCATTCAACAATCATTTGAAGTTATGATGGTGCTGAAAATGTGGAGCTTAGAACAGTCCTTATAATTGCGGTGGTCACAATATCCCCATGGTCACAGTAGAGGCCATGGTGACTAGATCTCAATCTCAACATCTCAACATCCCTTGGTCACTTGATCACCATTTCCAACCTTCACTGCAGGCTTCCCACAATCGAAGTCAATGGGGAAGCAGACAGGAGATTGCAAATGATGACTACCTGACATCATGAGCTGTGGTGGCACAGTGATTAGAATGCAGTACTGCAGGCTAATTCTGCTGCTTGCTGCCTACCTGCAGTTCGGCTGTTCAATTCGCATCAGCTCAAGATTGACTCAACCTTCCATCCTTCCGAGGTCGGTAAAATGAGGACCCAGATTATTGGGGCCAATATGCTGACTCTGTAAACCGCTTAGAGAGAGGGCTATACAGCCCTGTGAAGCAGTATATAAGCCTAAGTGCTATTGCTATCATACTGCCAATTTCTACCTATAACAATGTGTTTAGCACCAGGGCAACAGAAGCAAATTCCATTCTATTTTGGTCATGGCAGTACTATGATTGAAAGATGTGATAATTGAAATTGGACATTTTTAAACCTACTTTTATTTTGCACATTTTCCTAATACACGAGGAAACATTTGTAGAGGATAGCGAAGTGCAGAGAGAACAGAGAAATATCAGTGGTGAGTTTCATTACCAAAGCTGAACAATGTCTAAAGCATAAATTTGCATTGTATGCCCATTAAAAAGTGTAAAGCTTCTTACCCTGCAGGAATGTTTTTTTTAAAGAGAATATTGCTCAAAATATTAAGAACTTCATCCAAGAAACCCTAGCTATTTCAGATGATTTCAAAACACAGAATTCTGCAGAAATAATTCTGCACTGATGCTCACAAGCTGCTCCACTATTAACATGAAAATCAAAGATTAACTAAGGAATCCTTAGAGTAAGGATTCTAACAGTCAAACATATCACTTTTAAATATTCTTTTATTCAAATGAAGCATTTAATAGTGTCATAAACATTAGCCTGTCTAAAACCACAGAAAACATTTTAATTTTTAATGAGGATTTATCAATAACAAATTACATTATTTTATATTTGGGACTATTTCCCATTAATTCAAACAATGCTAACGAGTTCAAAACAGATGAATTGTTCTGCAGGTGGAAAAGGCAAACCACCAATTTAAAGATTCAGACAAGTTATGTGACCTTTTCCAAGGTCTAGCACAGAGGGAGGATGTCCCAAGGTTCAGATTATAGGTGTCTCTGCTTTCCTTTCAGTAGGTCAACTTTGTCTATCCCTCTTCTCATTCCCTTCCTATATTTTCTCTTTACTCAAAGATGGATCCATTAGCACAGTGGTAAGTTAATTTTATCTCCTCTTCTGTGCCCTGATAGTCAGTCTGGTGGCATGAACCTGAAAACTGAAAGTCAGTTTTCCATCCCATCACACACACGCACAAAATTAACTTAAAGATAACATTTCACTTGAGTCAACTTTGTAAGCTGATGATTTCATGGACATGTCCACATTGTTTCCTTGTCAGCACCATAGAAGTGGTTTTTTTATTATCTTCTTTTATTTATAACCGTTATTATCTTCTATGTTTGTTTAAACTTGCCAGGCTAGTCTACAGAATTCAGGTTTCTTTGAGGTTTTCCAATCCAAGTATGAACATGATCTAAGCTTGCTTACATTTTTTGAAATAACCTAAAATCAACTAGAAATTGCCTCTTGCTATGGCCAAAACCATAAAAACAAACCCCAATCCAAATAAAATTATACCTCAATCAAAAAACATCATATCCATCCATATAATTTTCTGAGCTCCTTGTATCTCAAAGCCTTTAAACGCAGTTCTTAGCCATTAAAAATATTTCAGTCTTTCTTCGTGCATTTCCTTTCTTGCAAATGTGGATTCAAGGTTCAATGGTTCCAACTATTGATTGAACAAGCATTTTCAGTTCAAGATTTGGGAAGCTTTCTATGGTTATATCTATGGTTATATGGTTATATCAAATAAATTCAGTTTTCTCACTACACAGTGAGCCTATGAAATTTTACCATGTTTTGGAACTTGGAGAAAGGGTTACATTCCACCTTCTTTACTAGTTATAGTACAATACAGGTAGTCCTCAATGTACAACAGTTGGTGACCGTTCAAAGTTACAATGTCACTGAAAAATGACTGTTTTTCATAGTTATGACCTTTGTAGCATCCCCATGATCATGTGATCAAAATTCAGGTGCTTGGCAACTGGTTCTTATTTATGACATTTGCTGCATCCCAGGGTCATGTTTTGCGACCTTCTGACCAGCAAAGTCAACGGGAAAGCCAGATGCACTTAACAACCAGGTCGCTAACTTATCAACTGCGGTGACTCACTTAACAATTGTAGCAAGAAAGGGCATAAAATGGGGCAAAACTCACTTAACAAATATCTCACTTAACAACATAAATGTTGGGCTCAATTGTGGTGGTAAGTCGAGGACCTGTATTAACCTTTTATTATTTCTATTCTGTTCATTATTAAAGTAGCTTCAGATAGATACCATCTTTGTGCTATTAACAATTGCACTAAGAGAATAGGACCCCTTGTGCCATCACGTTCTTGTTCTTCATCTTTATCCTTGTGTTCTTTATGCACTGGGAGGGGCATGTGTACAGAGACGCTTGCTCCATATTTCCATGCTGCTGCAACAATGCAGATGTGCCTCCTGATACATGCAAATGGGGGTGGGAGGCAGACAAGAAAGTTCAAGAAAGATAATAGTACCACCTCTGCAGGCCCACCATGCAAAGAAGAGCCCCTGTACAATTAGTGCAAAAGTATTGCACTATTGCGAAATAGTATTGCCAAAGTATTATTAGAACTCATAACAGACATAATCCTGGGTTTAACTGCAGAATCTTAACCTGTGGGATTGAAGGTTCTTTTTTTTTCTTCAGAGAAAGGCAGCACTTTCAATTATCATTTAATGAAACAAAGATGCTTGTCTCTACACTCGCACTCAAAGTTTATCTCCAATTAACATATACGAAGAATGAAATACTTTTAATATGTTTGGATAATGTGATTTATTTGCCCTTCTGCTCATGTACTTGCTCCCCCCAGCCTCTTTAATTACAGAGGGGTTGGTTGTTGGTTGCTACAATCAGTCACATACGGGAGAGATAAGAAAAATATTTTTATAGTAGGATTGCCACCTGGTCTGTTTGAAACCAGTTTAACCGCCCTGTTCACTTCCTTCATCTGTTCTTGTCACTGAACCACAATACTGTGCAGTTACCACATTTTACAGTTCTATCCATAACCATGCAAATCAGAAGAGGCCAAACACACATTTCAGGTAAATTGGCACGAAATATGAAAGCAAGTCTGAAATGCCATCATTTCCCCCAAATGAATTTAACCCAATCTGTTGTCAAGACTAATTGTGTTTTGCAGCAAAAACAACACAGAGTACATTTGAAGGACAATTCGCAGCGCATCGCAGGATTATTTGTACCTCTCTATCCCAACAATTTCACTGCGTTTCTTGACTGGCAAATGAAATGACTTACTCATTTTTGAAATGGCAACTTTATCTATTCATCAAAAAATGATTCAGTGTTTTTTTTTTCCTGTGGCATAGATTTTAAACACATTTTGGAACATTAGAAAATCATTAACTACTCTTTCCCCCAGGTAGATTTAGAAATCTGTTTGACATCTCTGACATATATGGAAGCTTTCCCTTTTTTTCTCTTTTTTGTTTGCTTTTGTAGCTTTTACTTCATATACTTGCTTCCTTATTTTTATTTTGTCATTTCTGTCTGTAAAACTTATTAAAATAAGTATTTGACTAAAATAAAATAGAGATATAACAATAATAACAACTACAAAGCATGTGAGCCAATTCCACTGGAATCGGTTTTGAACTTTTGATGACCCGTTCAGGCAGGGGTGAAATGCTCCTGGTTCGGACCGGATCGCCCAATCCAGTAGCAATGGCAGCAGATGGGTCAGAGAACCGGTAGCAAACATCCCTGCCTGCCCCCCTGCAAAGCTGAGCCGCACAATCATCAGAGGCTTTTAAAAAAAAATTAAAAGCATTTTTCTACAACTCTTCGGTTGAAAAAATGATTTTAAAAAGAAAAAAAGCCTCTGATGATCGCGCGGCACATCTGGGATCGTCAGAGGCTTTTAAAAGCATTTTTTTAAACAACCTCTTCAGCCAAAGAGGTTGTAGAAAAAATGGTTTTGAAAGTTTTTTTTAAAAAAGTTGGCCACGCCCACCCAGTCACATTACCCCCCACCAAGCCACACCCACAAATTTGTAGTAACAAATTTTACATGTGTTCAGGTATGCAAATCCTGGTGCAAATAACAGGTAATAAATTGTATATCCATCCATAGTATACTCTTATTAAAGGATAATAGATATAAATCGTTGCTGCTACCAATATATTAATATCTAGAACACTTTCATTTTGTTAGTATATTAAACTACACTGGTATTGATGCAAATCAGTAGTTTTGGAATCTGGAAATAAAATGAATTTATTTCCAGTAATCTGGAAATAAAACGAATTGCCTAATACAATTCTATCACTTAAGTTTTCCCAAACACAGTCATCCGCGTTTCAGCAATGTTTGAAGACCACAAAATGTCCTAAAGTTCGGAACTATACAATATATAAAGCCATACTTTTGTTATGATAAACCCATCATGGCTTTTATTGTATTTACCATCACATCATTTCCTGGTCATTTATTTCTATATAAATTAGCAGATTATTTCAAATGGTCTTAATGCAGTGGTGGGATTCAGGCAGTTCGCACCACTTTGGGAGAACCGGTTGTTAACTTTCTGAGTAGTTGGGAAAACTGGTTGTTGGAAGAAATCATTAGGGAAGAGAACCGGTTGTTAAATTACTTGAATCCCACCACTGTCTTAATGGCACTGGCATCAGACATATTACACTTGTTGCAGGCTGTGTTTTTAACGTTTGACTTTAAAAGTCAGACTCAAACTAACCACACGAGTTCCTGTTTGCTGTCTTGGATGAGAACATTTAATTGCTTGCTATCTATGCAAAGGCACACCTCCTGGCTGCACTTCCCTTTTCTCAGTGTGATTCAGACAAACCAGTTTGTTCTACATGCCTTACTCCAATGGCACGTGGTACAAGATTTTGAAGCTTTTCAACTCTGCTTTGACAAAACCCTTTAAAACACAAAACACAGACCATCCCTCAATTTTTCAGTTAACTGCATAAGCTTATAACATGTTTGAAAACAGAAGTAAGACTCCTATTGCTAGCTTTCATTAACTGGAAATTGAAAAGGTTGGTTTCATGCAGTTGTGGGGTTTTCATTTTGTTTAGCCTGTTAAAAAGGCCGAAGAAGATAAACAATGAAATAAACAATATAGATCACTGTATTGAAAGCATTGCTTCTTCTGCTGTTCTAAATAAAGCCTTCTGCAACTTAATGCTCCCCCGACCATCATCATCACTGGGGACATTTGGGGAATTCATCTTCCAGAATTTTCTACTCCATTTGGATAAAGTGTCAGGATTCCAAGTAATACACCCATAGCAAACAGAACTCCAAGGCAAGCAGTTTCCTCAAAGAACAGGTTTATTGGATATATCATATTGGCACAGGCTAGTGAAAACTGACTCTAAAGGTTCCCACAGTTTTCACCTAATTAAAAGTTCCCACCCTTTCCCAAACAGTTACATGGTCCAATCAAGGCGCTGTCTGGTTGCTAGGTAGCATCACTCCTCCTCTCTTCAGCCACCTGTGGGAATGTCCTTGATTCACAGGGAAACTATTTTGTTTTGGCTACAAAAACCCCAGCTATCTCTACTCCCCCTCCCCATCCCTCAGCACCATTGTGGCAACACTGAAGCCTCCAAGATGGCCTCAGCCAGGCTAACTTCAGAGTTGACATAAAGGCTGATGAGTTCTGGGAAATGATGACACCGGGTTGGGAAGTTCTAATAGAAAACCTGCTATAATATTCATTAATTTGGCTTAGCCTTCACAAAGTCAATTGAAATATATCAGTCATGCATTACTAGGGTTAAAACATAATGTAAGATAGAGAAGGAATATTTAAAGGGCTCAGTGGGAAATGATTGATGGGGCTTGGGACACATCTGTACAAGGTCAGGTGCCGCCTCTAAAATATTCTGTGTCTATTATTATTAATAGGAAGCCATGATTCAAACCAAGTAAAACAACTCTGTACTAAACTTTTAAGAAAGAGCTTTCATAAGAAGCAATTATAGTGTTTTTAATAATATTTGGACAGTAAAACAGGCTGCCTGCGAATGATAAGTACTTTGTTGCAATGACCATTGACCATATAATCCATCCAATATGCTCTAGTTGTGCTCTATTTCTATGAGGGACTGGAATAAATAAACCCTTTTAGATATCCCTGATATATGTATTCTTACTATTCAGTAACTGTTGCAATTTACATGATGTGGTCTAACTGGCACATACCTGATAGATAAATACTTCACGGCATAATGGACAGAGATGAGGGCGGCTTCTTAAGAAGATTTCAACCCTCTCAGTTAAGTATGAGAATTAAAATCTGTATCCTCTCTGTCAAGGGAGAAAATCCATTTGCACACCAAAAAGGTGTTGCATCCACAACCAGGATTTTTAAGAGTAGGCATTGTACCAAGCTAAAGACTGCCTTTCCCAAGAACATTTTCAAAACTATCGATATCCCGATTATTATTTTCAAAGCCTTTTCCACAGAACAGCCTCCACCCCAGTGGTGGTATTCATTCAGTTCTATCCGGTTTGGGCGAAGCCTGAGTGGCGGAGGAGGCTAATGCCTCCTACTAAGGCAGCATTTAACATCCAGCTGCCTGCAATTACTGCGAGTTCAATTCTCACCAGGCTCAAGGTTGACTCAGCCTTCCATCCTTTCTAAGGTGGGTAAAATGAGGACCCGGTTTGTGGGGGCAATAAGCTGACTTTGTATAAAAATATACAAAAGTATGAAGGCTATTGCTTAACGCATTGTAAGCCGCCCTGAGTCTCTGGAGAAGGGCGGAATATAAATAAAATTAAAAAAAAACAAAAACCGGTAGTGGCGGCTGTGGGAGGCTCCGCCCACCCACCCGGATGTCATCACATCCCGTTTTTGATGCTCTGCGCATGTGCACATGCTCACTTTTGCAAACCGGTAGTGAAGGTAAGTGAATACCACCCATGCTCCACCCTGAAACAGAGGGGTTCAGACTTGCCTCTTCTTTCAGGCATTGGGTAAGATGGGAGGTGAGCCCAGTATATATGCATGTAAAAGAAAGCTCAGAACCATATTGGTTGGAAACATGTGGAAGAGGTCTTCATCCTACATAATGGCTGAAATGATGATTTGAGAGAGTATTGTTATGACACTGATAGCGTGTTTAGAGTTTCAAACTTCTTTTTCATTATTATTAAACTGTATTTGTTAGGTGCCAATAGTTGTTTCATATAATGTAGGTGGCCATATAATATGTCAAATAAATAAATAAATTGCTAGATGATAATGTTACATCTAAACTTCCATATTGTAAAGTTTATTTATTTATTCACAACTTGGTAATAAATTACAGAGTTGTTCTTTCACACAACCCGTTTCCTAGAAGAAGATACGGCAGGTTTCACAGATATGGCTCAGTTAAATAAGAATCTTTTATTGCTGACAAGAATGAAACCATATGAAACAGTTCATTGCCTGCTGCCAGTTGTAAAGCTATAAATGTTTCTTACACCCATGGTGGCTTGAGTCTACAGTTCCTTTTTTTAAAAAAAATATTCTGCTCTCCCTATCAATTAATGCACTGTTTGTGCAGTTCTTGGAGATCTTTGTCAGGGCGAAGGGTTTGAATGCCACCCTGACAATCTTGAAGTTGAATGGTTATTGAGAATGTACAGAATTGCCCCTTCTAGTCTGAGAACCACTGGCTCTTTCGTTAATTCTCAAGACAAACGAACAAAAATGTTATTTATAATATCCCCCCACCCACTGGTATAATCCATCTTCAACCAAAATAATAAGTAAAAACAAATAATCCTTAAAATTATCGAAGAGCAATGAAATCAACATCCACTATACGGGAAAAAAGACTCACAACACTAAATGTGATATCCTGCCATCTAATCTTGCTCATAACTTTTCAACAGATAAAAGCTAACTTTAATACTCTCCATTTCAAGAGATGTTCACAATGGCTTTTATCAATCAGTCTGCTTTATGAAATAAGCTTTCACATCTTTAATACATCTACATCTAAAGTTGCAGGGAGCAAGATCAGGGGAGAAGAGAATTTCATAACTGGGGACTTTAGTCCTAATATGCAAAGAAATGGAATAGCGAAATCTGTAAAAAGAGAACTGGAAAATTTTTTTTAAAGTCTTGTTAATTGTGTTTATAAATCAGATCAGAACAAGGTGGTAGCTTGGATAGACAGGGAAAATGACCAACTGCATGAAACACTAGTCTCAATAACTTAAATTGGCCAATACAAAAGCCTGCAATGGGAATAAAATTAGCAAAATGAACAATGGTCCTGAACAATGTGTATTGCAAGACAATGATATAACATTCAACTCGGGTAAACTGGAGTTGAACCAAAGGCAGGATGGCATCTTGGTTTCTATCAGTGTTGCAATGGCTAATTATTCAGTGGTTTAACACATTTAGTTCAATACATATTTGTATGAATAATAAATCTGAAGCAGGAATGGGCAATTGCCATTTCTGCAGTGGAATGCAGCTATTTAATAAACCCTGCAGTAAACCCTTGATTTACCAGAGCAATGGAATAGAAGAGATGCATTAAAACAGAATAAATGTTAAATTTGAATGAGATTTTACACGTCTATCCTGCAGTGGTGGGTTTCAAAATTTTTTACTACTGGTTCTGTGGGTGTGACTTGGTGGACGTGACATGGTTTGGTGGGAGTGGCTTGGTGGGCCTGGCTTGGTGGACATGGCAGGGGAAGGATACTGTAAAATCTTCATTTCCTCCCCAATCCAGGGGAAGGTTACTGTAAAAATTCCATTTCCTCCCAATCAACTGGGACTTCGGAGGCAGAGAATAGATGGGCGGGGCCAGTCAGAATTTTTACTACCGGTTCTCCGAGCTACTCAAAATTCCCGCTACCAGTTCTCCAGAACTGGTCAGAACCTGTTGAAACCCACCTCTGCTATCCTGTACAGGCCACATAAGTGAATGGGTTTTTACACATGCTTTTTCTATGTATTTTATGCATGTCACATATATATAAAAGGAATTTTATACAAATCTATTTTACTCATGGATAAATGACAACTAGGATTTTACACGCATACATTTAGGTTTTATCAGTTCCATCCAAGATCTCTTTAATCAAGCACTTACTAAACAGTCCTTTTATGGAGATGGAAGAGAAAGGGCAAATAATTTATCTCTGTCAGTATTAACTATATTTATTTATTTATTAAATTTATATGCCACCCATAGCTGAGATCCTAGTACCTGTGACTGGTACAGAAAGTTATTGTACATTTTGTTTGACATTGTTATAAGCTGGTATCTGTTACTTGTATTTTTAGATATGCTGTTTTAGATATGCATAAAGAATTGGTTATGAGTCTTAGGTTTTTCTTTAAACTACATCAATGCACAATTTAAAAAAGCAACTTGTGGTAGAGGCTGGTGTCAGAGAAATATAAAACTGAGAAATATGATCGATATTGAGATTTTGATTCAAATCCTTTCGTTTACAATTTTGTGATTTTTTTTTCTCCCTTTATATTTTAAAGTTCATAATTAAAGAAAGAATGAGGAAAGAAAAAAATGCAGGCATCTGGATTATAACATACTTAAAAAAAGATACCTTATTTATGGGAATGAAAAATAATCAAAATCCACAGGTGTGAAGCAGGGGTGAAATGCTACCTGTTTGCTCTGGTTCGGGTTCGGATTTCCTGCTTTCTAGCAAAGCTAAACTAGGTGGCACAGCTGATCCCCCCTCGCTGTTCTACTTACCTTCTCAAGCCTCCTTTTGGCTTGTACTGCACATGTGGCGCTGTTCTACTTATCTTCCCAAGCCTTCTTTTGCTGTGTACTGTGCATGCACGTGCACAGTGCCCATTTGGTGTGCACTGTGCATGCACATGCAGCACAGCGCATTTTTGGTGTGCACTGCGCATGCGCATGCAGCACAGCTTGCATTTGGTGCACAGCACGCATACACGGCCAGCGGACCGGTAGCAAACCAGTTCAGATTTCACCACTGATGTAAAGTAAATTTCAAGCAAGGCAAGCCTGTAGGATTTTAGGAAGCTAAGAGGACTAAAAATGTTGCTCATCAGAATTCAGTAGGTAATTTCTATAAAATGAAGACATTCCAACGGTACATTTTGTCTGGATGTCTATCAAAGGTCAGAGGAATAACTTTTTTGCTTTTGAGCTGAGAAAGGATTCTCCAATTTGCTTAATTGATAGCAGAGTGAAAAAAGGTTAATTTATTACTGGGAGCTAAAAGTTGAATAAGAATTGTTATATCGTGAAGGGAAATTCCCCAAATTAGTTGAGCCAGGATATGAGCAATTATGATGTTGGCAAAATAATGAGGGGTGGTTTTGGTTAGCTACAAAGGCAAGGGAGGAATTTCAAATGTGGTGAGATTAAAAAATAATCATATTCAGATTAAGAATACAACCAACATTTTGAGTGAGCAACGAATGTGAAAGACAAGATAAAAGAATTAAGTCTGGGTACACAGAGAGACAATTCCAGGCTGAAGACAATTTAATTGTATTGAGCCTTGAGCAGAGGATTAAAATCAATAGCCCAAATCAGCCTCCTGCGATCTAGGTATCTTTCAGATTTATGGACCTCAATTCTCACTTCTCAGCAAGGGTCATGAGTAACTCCGGGAGAAGGAATCCACAGGTTTTTATTTCACTCATCTGCACATAAATCCATACATTTTGGATGATTGTACCAACTGCAATTTGTTTGTGGAGCGATAAATAATACAGAGAAGATTCCCAAAACTAACTGATGCTACCCAAGAAAGCAATAATGACAACTCTATAAAACAGACTTTCCTTTGCTTCTTTATTGCCCATCCTGCCTAACAAGATGGAATTCAATGTAGGGAGAAGTAAGATTTTACATTTAGACAAGCAAAACCAAATGCACAATAGTAGTAATTGGACA
>WNWU01000003.1:12343086-12381002 GCA_012654045.1 Ptyas mucosa | reverse complement strand
CCGATTTAAAATTATTACACTGATAACCCAGCCTGGCGGAACAACAGGGTCTTAAGGGCACAGCGAAATACCCGGAGGTCGGAGATCTTATGCATTTCCGGGGGCAGTTAAGAGCACGGCGGAAAGTACGCAGATCCGGGATCCTCCGTATCTCTGGGGGGAGCTCATTCCAGACAGTGGGTGCCCCCACAGAGAAGGCCCTCTTCCTGGGGGCTGCCAGTCAACATTGTTTGGCTGATGGCATCCGGAGGAGCGCCTCTCTATGAGAGCATACCGGCCGGTGGGAGGCTGTTTGTGGTAGTAGGTGGTCCCGTAAATAACCAGGTCCTAAGCCATGGAGCACTCTAAAGGTGGTAACCAGAACCTTGAAGCGCACCTGGAAGACCACCGGGAGCCAGTGCAGCTCACGCAGGAGGGGTGTCACATGGGAGCACCATGTTGCTCCCATAACCACCCGCGCAGCCACACTCTGCGCCAGTTGGAGCCTCTGGGTGCTCCCTCTAGGTGCTCCTCAAAAAAATCACTTGAATATGAGCCAGCAGTGTGCTGCAGCTGCCAAGTTAAAGCAGTCCTAGGCTTCATTAATAGGATAGAATCAAGATCACATGAAATGTTAGTACCAGATTATAATGCCTTGGTGAGACCACATTTGGAATACTGCATCCAATTTTGGTCACGACGATATTAAAAAGACTCTAGACAGAGTGTGGAGAAGTGCAACAAAGGTGATTAAGGGGATGGAAGCTAAAACATATGAAGAACAGTTGTAGGAATTGTATGTCTAATTTAGTGAAAAGAATAATTAGGGGTGATATGATAGCAGTGTTCCAATATCTCAGGGGCTGCCAAAAAGAAGAGAGGGTCAATCTATTCTCCAAAGGCACCTGAATGCAGGACAAGAAGCAATGATGGAAACCAATGAAAGAGGGAAGCAACCTAGAATTAAGGATAATTTTCCTGAAAGTAAGAATTAACCTCTGGAACGGCTTGCCTTCAGAAATTGTGGGTGCTCCAACACTTGAGGTTTGCAAGAAGAAACAGAGCAAACATTTGTCCAGAATGGTATAGGGTCTCCTGCTTGAGCAGAGGATTGTACTAGAAGACACCCTTCCAAATCTGTTATTCTGTTATTCTATAATTGGCTGGGCAATCCATGAAATATAATCTGTATATGAATTGTGAGGTTCAAATAAAAGCCCACATACTCGGTGTCAAGAAAAATATTTCCCATACAGTAATGGCGAGTAACTAAGTAGGCTGCAATTAGAGGAAAGAGCTCTGGACTTATTATACAGTTTCAAAGTTAACAGCAGAGGCTTCTTAGAATAATTGCAGTTACCCTAGAAAATGTACTTTAATTTTATGTTTTTCTTGACAAACTATGGGTGTTAGTTCAAACCATAAATGTCAAAGATTGGAAATACTGTGAGTGGGACATGTTGCAGCAACTAAGAAAGGCTATAGTTAAATAATGCAGACAGATGTAGCAATACAGAAAGGGCTGTTGGGATGAATTATCAAAAGTTGAAAAACCACATAAAAGTAACATTTAAAAGCTAGTAAAAAATACAACATATGTAACATGCATTTTCTCAAATTGTTTGACATCACCTTATGAATGTTTAATTTCAAGTGGCAACCAGTCAGCGAGTAAAATAAATGATGCACTAATCAAGCTGGGAAAATGTTATTATCATCATCATCATATCTTTAATGAGGACATTGTACATAATATGCCCAATGCTGTTGTACCATAGGACACATGTCAAACTGATTTGCATTTGTGCACGTACTAAGCACAACACATGATTCTCTGTAGTCTCCAGCTAGAATTTAGCAGCCATCTACAGACTATATGTTCTATTTTTTTTTAAGTACACCATGCAGAGACTGACATTCGGACAAAGCTCTTGGGGATCATGCTGTATATGCCAGCTGGCACATCTCACTCACATTGTTTTCCATCTGGATTCAGTAATTTCCTGCCTCAGCTTCTCCTGCTGACCATGTTCTACATTCTGTAATTTACATTGGCTGGTTCAATAGTCAGCAGAAACATTACCAGTTGCCAAATCTGGTGAGTACAATTTGCTGCTGTCTGCTCACAAAGTCATGTATTACTTGTGTGTGTGAGAAACTGGATCAGATTCTGTAAACATGTTTGGTATTAAAGAAGGAACATGTTTCTCTTAGGTGTGTAAGTGCACTGTCTTTCAAAATCATCTAATTTACTTCACATACTGCTCTGAGCTTTCTTGAAAAGAGAACATGCATTTAAACCAGACCAGTGAAGCCTATAACTTTCCAGATGTTCTGAACAGAACCGAGAACATCCCTCATTACTAGCCATTAGTAGCCATATTGGTTGAGTTGCTGACAACTATAGTTTAACTTTAGCAGCATTGGTAGGGTTTCGCACACAAATATTCTTCTTACCACAGTATTAAGTCATAGGGAAAAAAAAGACAATCAGATTTCCTTGGTCAATTAATCCAGGAATAGAACCACAGGTTGCATATGGATCTCAGCAAATTAATTTTTGCCCAGCTCCCCATTTTAAGATTGCACCACTCAAATTTGCAATGAAATGGGCAAACGTTGAAAAAAACCAGTTTGGGGTCATTTGATTGCTTTTAAGGGTAGTTGGAGGGAATAGTTTGTCCCTCAGAGGTGTTCCTCTCCTCAGAAGTCTGAGACTGGAGGAGTTACCTTTTATCCAGTACAGCAAATAATTACATATTTTTTTCATCTCATTCTGTAGGAAGTATTTTAGATAGGAAAAACTTAATTATCAATTTGGAATTTAGCCAAGTCACTGCATTAACAGTTTCTGATGCTATCACAGGTCATTCTTTGTTAAAATTCAAGCTTGTTTCTAATCTTAAGGACAAGTAATATCAGCCAGTTTTTTGGTCTGTACTTTGAATACTGTTTTATATATGATGTACAGTAAGTTGGGTGTAAGACAGAGAAAGTGAGGCTGAAAGAGAATGGATGTGTAGGTACAGTTCTTTTTCAGAGTTGAAGTTGGAATGGTATTACATTTGTTTATAAAATGCTAATTGTATGAGGAGATAATACTCAAATAATCTCCGCACACACTTAGCATTTCATGAACAAATGTATTATATACAAATGTAATACAGTTCCAACTTCTACTTTGAAAAAGGACTATACCTACACACCAGTGGTGGGTTGCTCCCGGTTTGGTCCGGTTCTGGCAAACTGGTAGTAACGGCAGCGGGAGGCTCTGCCCACCCGCCCAGACATCATAATGAATGATCTGTTCATGAGCAGAAGCGTGCATGCACGCTCCTGTTGCAAACCAGTAGCGGAGGTAAATAGAACCCACTCCTGCTACACACCCATTCTCCTTCAGCCTCACTTTCTCCGTCTTACACTCAACATACTGTACATACAACTATACTTGTATGTCTCACAGGAAAAAAAATTGGCAACCATGAGAGAGTTGGCATACAAGTCTCTCCCTAAAATTTGTAGAATTATAACCTTCATGAGCTATACTCATGAATTATATTTTTCACAACCCAACCCACAATGAAAACCCCACATAAAACATCTATGACATAACTCATGAGAAGAGAACTGAAGCCCAGAATATACAGCCTAAAATGACATACTTTGTGATGCTATGGTAGTGTCAGTGTTCCAGAAATTTTCCCACACATGAGGAGGTGGCAGCATTGAAGCTTCTGGCCTAATATGGCTTCGAAGGCTGACAAGTAGTGATATTTAGACTAAGTAAATCCAGTTCTACTTAGCATCAAACCATGCCCTAGAATGAACTAAAATTATGAAATCTGGTCTGGGGAAATGAGGGCTGATGTATAAAGAATTCATACATTTAAAAAAAACCATAGGTCCTGAACTGAACTGTAATAACATTCATATCAATGATTGATCAAGAAGGACATTTATGCCTAAAAGGATGAGGCAAGTTTAACAAAGGTATCATTAAAATTTCTATAAATAAAAATATGTTAAATGTAATCATTTCAATTCATATCCATCCTTTTCAATGAGCTAAGCAACTTTTCTTTTTCTATGGGTTGCATTCCATTATGGTTGATCTAGTGAAGTCTCCATGGAATTGATGGGAGGAAATAAAGCAAGCTATTGGAGCAAAGGCAAAAACCAAGAAGTAGGTTGGGCTACATTATAATTCCATCCCATCTGATATTCTTCCCATCCCCACAATCATGTTCTCTTTATGATACCCACCTGCCTAGAAATGGACAGATCAACATCTGAACGCTTTGCGTGTGGATGACTTCTCAAATCAGCTCCACATGAAATTAAATCAAGGGCTACAAATTGCCCATTCGTGATTTATGTTATGGATAAAATTCTTTTGAATGGTTTAGTAATTTTGGAAATTAGTTTTCCATTGCACATTGTATGGATTGTGTGGCAGTGTAACCTCTCATACACAAAATACATGCTTTTCCATTACAAAAAGTTTATTTTTTATTGATTTTTGCAACTGTCAATCAGCAAATTTAAAAAGGAGTTTTGTCTTCTCTTATAATCCTATCCATACATTTGAGAGTCCAATGAGCATGAATCTACTCAATGTTTTTTGTTTTAAAAAAACCCTAACAATACTATGAATTTTAATAAAAGAAAAGGCTTTCTGATGTAACTGAAACTTACAAGTTATTTATTTATATATCCTTTCCATCAGTGAGGTCAAGTCAATTTAGCTGGGTGAAGGGGATCTTAATTTAATCCTCATAAGAATCCTATGTAATAGATTGGGCTAAGAGAGGACTTAAAGAGCCCTGTGTTCAAGTCAAGCACGGGATACAACAAGATCATCTCTCCCTTCCCTTTCATGGGAATCTAGTTTTGGAGAGTTGATTTTAACAGATTTTGCAAACTGTCAAACTGTTGTAAACAAAAAATAATAATAATCGAATTGTTAGAGCCACTAGCATTAATTTGAGAAAAAGACAGAGCCAGTCATAATGTTTAAATCCTTTATAAACTCCAGCCATTTCTATTTATGGTCAAATTTCCATTCCTAACATAAAAAGCTAATGTTTAGTTGGCTAAGACAGACTTTCCCAAACTGGTCCCAAGCCTCCAGCTATAATGAACTCCCAATCATCTCTAGCTAGTATGCCCACTGGAGATAATGAAAGGTGTAGGTAATTTGTAGGTAGCAGTCTGATCTGAAAGGTTTTCTCCAGGGTAGAATCTGTCTTAATTTTACCTATTAGAATATATCTTTTAAAATTAGGATTAGTTTTGCTATCAGCTAAAGCTAATGGCCAGTTTATTATGTAAACTTTTGTGAAGAAATACATGTTATCAATTGAGTTATTCGACAAAATATATAGCATACTTTTCAATCGGATATTTTAGAAGCTGGATTTTTTTTAAAAAAATTACAGTCTCCTCAAGAGAATTGGCACACAGGGAGAAAAAACATCACTGACATATTACTTTACTTCTGCTAAAATGTGTGACATTCATTTTCTCTTCAGAGAAATTTTCCAGTTGCAGAACTGTTGCAAATTCCTTGTGAATTTCGAGATTAAATTAACCTTTACACAAGGTCTTTCCTTTTCATAGCTACCCAAAGTTTTAAGTACTTATTTATATTAATAAAGTATACTGCTAAAATTCTAATTAAACAGACAGATATTGATCTTAAATCAGTCTAAATCATCATTCAGTTGCTCAGTTCCAGCATTTGCCCATTGTTTCGTGATGGCTCAAGAAGAAACACACAAAAATGTTCTCGAAATCTAGATTTAACCCTGAATAAACAGAACTATCAAAATCAGTTGTAGTTAAGCACAATTATATACCTTAAGTTCCATTTGAATTTAAAGTAGCATTAAATCTGAACTTTACATATAAATGCATGCAATCATAGATAAACAGCTTTAACAAGGGTTAAATAAGTAATTCAGCTCTGACTAGATCAGCATCTAATATATTAATTTGAATAATATTGACATTTTACTTCTGTGGCCACTATTTTGGCCCAGTGTATTTTTAGATTTTTTAAAAAAAATCCTGCCTTATTTTATTATTATTATTTTTATAAGTAATTCAAGGGGGAAACATACCGGATATTTCTTCCTCCTCCTTTTTTCCCACAACAGCCCTGAGTGTTAAGTTGGCTTTCATACTCATAGCCTCCTGATTTCTAGCCTGGTGCCTTAATCACTAGACCAAACAGGATGACTCAGCTCAATCATGCTTGCACCATCATAATTTTTTTGTCACGTTTGTGGCAGTGGTGACTTTATTGTTTTCTTTAAATCAATGAAGGACAAACCATGCTATGATTAGCATTTCCTTAACCAAGACTCCCAAAACTAGAATTATGGGCTTCCACTAGCAAACACTCCATGTGGGCCGGGCAGGGGAGGAGAGTGGCTGAGAAGAAAAACATCAAGATAAGAGAGCTAAAATTTTCATAATAAACCTTTCAGACTTTAATTTCATGGAGAGCTATTGTTTTCCTCTGGAATACTAAATCCTGGAGCATCATCCAATAATATTATTCAAATAATATTCCGGGTGCGCTTCAAGGTGTTGGTTATCACCTTTAAAGCGCTCCATGGCATAGGGCCTAGTTATCTGCGAGACCGCCTACTGCCACAAATGACCTCCCACCAACCCGTGCACTCCCACAGAGAGGGCCTCCTCAGGGTGCCATCAGCCAAACAATGTAGGCTGGTGACCCCCAGGGAGAGAGCCTTCTCTGTGGGGGCACCTACCCTCTGGAACCAGCTGCCCCCTGAGATAAGGAGAACTCAAGACATCAGTGCCTTCCGCCGTGCTCTTAAAACCCATTTTTTCCAACAAGCCGGGCTGGCTTAGGAAGTAATTTTAGACGTTTTAAATTGGTTTGTTATTTTTTAAAATTGGAGCCAAATTTATATATATTTTAATTGTCTTAATATTTGTATTGTATGTTTTTTAATTCTGGTTGTTCACTGCCCTGAGTCCTCAGGGAGAAGGGCGGTATACAAATTGGAAATAAAATAAAAATAAATAAAATAAATAAAGCTGATTGCAAAGAAAATCTCAAAAGATTAGTAGCTAAAGAGATAACAACTATAGAGATCCAAGTCCAACTGATCAGTTTCATGTAGAATTACAAACTATAACCAATTAATACTTATAACTTATAGATCCTCACACATATAGCTCCGCATAAAACAAAGATACTAATGAGAAATCAGTGCTAAAGGAGATGTTCTCTAAAAGCTAGAATTCTCCAGAGAGAAAATGAAGACTTTACTTTCTCTGCTATTTATATTCATATGGTTTTGGAACATCTGATTTCATTACTAACTAATTAACATTTTATAATTCTGTAGCACTTCCCATCAGGTACATTTTTTATAGACGGATTGGTTCTAATCAAATTACAAAATAAATCACAACATAATATTATTTGGGTAACTGCAGGAAAACATCTGACTTTGAAAAGACATACAATTTTTCAAACTCCCCAAGGCAATCTCTCTACCCATTTCATAAAAAAAAAAAACTAGACAAGAAAATAGGCTGAATAGTCACATTTCTTCCTAAGAGAAGTGGGGAAATATGCAACCTTTAGATAATACTGGCTAGGAATGAAGAATAACAGAACTAAAAAGTCAGCATTTGGAAAGATCTGGCTGAGTGATGTCTTTCCTATGTGTCAAAGTTAGATTTTTCTTCCAAACTATTTCGAACTCCATATCCAATAAGATTTGACAAGGTCCTCTTATAATATCAGATGTATTCAGCATGAAAATTTATGGATTAGGATCAGAGGTGGGTTTCAGCAGGTTCTGACCAGTTCTGGAGAAACGGTAGCGGAAATTTTTAGTAGTTCAGAGAGCCAGTAGTAAAAATTATGACTGGCCCCACCTCCATCTATTCTCTGCCTCCCAAGTCCCAGCTGATCGGGAGGAAATGGGGATTCTGCAGTATCCTTCCCCTGCCATGCTCACCAAGACATGCCACACCAACCAAGACATGCCCACAGAACAGGTAGTAAAATTTTTTGAAACCCACCACTGATTAGGATACAAATATCTTCGAAATGTACATTCAAGGCCACTATATTCCTTTCCACACAGCCAACCAATTTTTTTAATTGACCAAATTCCTGGATATGGGGCGACTAGCAGTTCTATCAATACTTTTGAGGCTTGCAAATTTCTTTCTCAAATACTCAGGATGAGGAGAAAATTGCCAATGACCTTAAAGCACCATTAGATCACTTGCATTATCTAAACAATTCAATTCTGATTGTCAACTTCTGAAAATAATTTTGTATAATCAGCCATTCTTGTGCTTGATGTTGATAAGTTTCAGGAATCCAGAAAAGCTTTTTATTTCATCCATATTACATAAAGTAGATTGAACATTCCTGCTGAAATAATTTTGCTCTTTTGTATGACCTGAGATGCTTATATATGTATAATAAACATGTCCTAGATTAGAAGATGAAACAAATGACTTCCTAATTCTGTTTTCCTCCTAATAACTTCTGGACCATGTGTTCTTTAGTTCTTGTTCAACTTTCTATCCAGTCAAGTCTTAACTGTCAAGAAGAGTTGCATTATTTTTTGAAATTTTAAAATTATCAGCAGAATAATGCTCAGCATGCATCTATTTAAGAAATAAACCTTACAAGTGAGGTCAAAAACCAGCTCAAATATTTCGGTCTCTTTTTAGAATTCATTAAACCATACCTTTAATTTATCTGGTATGAATACATAAATGGAAAGATGTACCTTATCTTTTTTAACAAGTATTTTATATATTTCAGGCACAATGTACTCTAATGCCATCACATAGTCAATGTCCACAACTTTCCCATAGAAAAAAGAGTTATTATCCTAAGCTAAACCATATGGTCCTTCTCTGATCAATTTTATATAAAGTTACTCCCTGACGTACAACCATTTGCTTAGTGACCATTTGAAGTCACAATAGCATTGAAAAAAGTGTCTTAGAAGCAGTCTTCGCAAGTAATAATAATTGCAGAATCCCCTCAGTCATGAGATCAAAATTTTGGCAACCAGCATATATTTATGATGGTTGCAATGTCCTGGGGTAATTTCTTTCTGGCAATCAAAGTCAAGAGAAGAAGTCAAATTTCCTTAAAAACAGCATGATTTACTTAACAGCCCAGTGATTTGCTGATCAGAAACAACTCATTTAACAATTCCGTTGCCTAGCAACGGACATTCAAATCCCAATTGTGGTTGTAAGCTGAGGACTGTCTGTACTGTCTGTACTGAGACAGTTGCTCTCTCCTTGTGTTCAAGTTCTTTCTCTGATCAGGCCTTCTAAGTCCTGCAACCCTAATCCTGCTAGTTTGGTGCTGAAAAATGCATTTTCCACTTACAATATTACGTTCTAGCAGGTGGGCTTAATCAGAAACTTTCTCAAACACTGACAACTGCCCTGATCTTTTTCCCCTGGTATCCCAAACAAGGCCACACCCAATGCAAGTCAAGAAGCGATCACATTAATAAAACTTGCTAAAACATTCCTTTAAGCAATTCTGCTACAAGCTGCTACACATGCTCTTCAAACATTCTGTTCACATGAATAATTAAGTGATCACATTTTGGAGAGCAGACAGGCACATCTTACAGCTTTGCATGAAAGTTTTATTTTGACATGCTACAGGGTTTACCACAAATGGAATAAACAGTCCTGTTTTTTTTTAAAGGCACACTATCTCTCAATGCCGCTCCATTTTCAATACAATTCAGTCCGAATTCTAGCCAAGAGTTCCATATACAGTGTATGAAGTCTATTATAGAATAGAAATCTGAGTTTAACAGAATAATAGAGTTGAAAGGGAGCTTGGAGGTCTTCTAGTCCAATCCCCAGCTCAAGCAGGAAACTCTATACCATTTCAGACAATTGTCCAATCTGTTCTTAAAAATATCCAGTGTTGGATCACCCACAACTTCTGGAAGCAACTTGTTCCACTGATTAATTGCTTTAACTGTCAGGAAATTTCTCATTAGTTCTAGGCTGATTCCTTCCTTGATTAGTTTATATCCATTGATTCTTGTCCTATCTTCAGATGCTTTGAAGAGTAGATTGACTCCCCTCTTCCTTGTGGGAGCCCCTCAAATATTGGAACTCTGCTATCATGTCACCCCTAGCCCTTCTTTTCATTAAACTAGACATACACAATTCCTGCAACTGTTCTCCATATGTTTTAACTTCCAATCCCCTAATCATCTTTGTTGTTCTTCTCGACACTCTTTGTAGAGTCTCAACATCTTTGTATATTGTGGAGACCAAACTGGATGCAATATTCCAAGTTTGGTCTTACCAAGGCATTATAAAGTGGTAGTAACACTTCACATGATCTTGATTCTATCCATCTGTTAATGCAGCTGTTGGCTTTTTTGGCAGCTGCAGCACACTGTTGGCTCATATTCAAGTGATTGTCTACTAGAACTCCAAGATCCCTCTCAAGTTACTATTAATGAGCCTCTGCCAATGATGTACATTTGTTTTCTGTAGAAAATAAATATAAAGTATAAAAAGAACCCATCTTATTATCATCAAATGCTTGCCAAATAGCCTCATGACACTATATATCTCTTGTTCCATTCTTCAGAATTTCCTGAAAATTCCTACCATAGCTGTGCCTTTATCAACATTTTAGTAACAAAATAACAACATTCTCTTCTCTTTCCTGTTCAATCCTTTCTTCATTTCACATGTTTTATGACACATCTATCCCTTTTTCATAGATTCACATTCTTTTATTTATTTCTACTCAGCGGAACATCATAGTTTCATTGTTATTCTTGTCTTTAATATTTTTTAATATGGAGTTTGATTGAAGTCTACCAAATAGGAAGAGAATAGATAGGTACAAGATTATGGTATGTTTGTTGGAAGTAATTGGGAGGCTTCTGGATACAAAGGAATATATTTTGTACATAAATTAAAAGTGAATATTATTCCAAAAGCCCAATATGGTCAAAGAAAAAGGCAAATCATGTTCATGAACTGGGTATCATGAAAAATGGGCAAAATTAGCCTGCCTGAGTCACTAAAGACTTATGCATAGGCTACCAACTGACTTCCGATTATTTGGGATGGCAATTCTCATAATCCCAACTGCTGCTTTTTGAAGGTTATAGAGTTATAATCCCAAAGCCTGGCAGGCATTCGTTACACATACCATACTTGATGAAGAATGAAAAAAATAATACATGGCATTTATCTCTTTTACCTTAAAGTAATAAAGAACAAACAATACTATGCTCTGCTTTTCCCATTGCAATTAAATGATCGGGTACAGGATGAGAATGGAAGGTTTTAGGATTGTGGAAGAAAAGGATACCCCTTTGTGCTTTGACTCTTGCAGAAACCTTCACACCTACAGCAATACAAGAAAGATATCAGATGATGGAAGAGACGTTGGCGAAATAAAGCCAGATGGAGATTATTAGCATACTTGCTTGGTATTCCAAAAGAGCCCTGAGACTGAAGCTGAACCAGACATGAAGCCAATACAACAATGAACAGAATATTTGTGACTGTTGGTTAATCTTATTTGCAACGGTTTGGTTGGCTCATTTCATAATATTTCATACTGCACGGCTGCAGATCACATTGGAAAAACATAAAAATGATAGCTTTTGAGGCTGTAAATACAAAAGGAAGCAGCAAGTGAAATGGAAATAATTGGCCCAATTTTTTTGGGGGGGGGGCAAAAAAGAGCATTAAACTTAAAAGCACACAGAATCTGGACTTCAATGACAATTTTAAAATGCAGCAATCACATGAACCTCACTGAAGGATTAATCACTTGATCTGTCTAATAGGTGGCTGTTTCTGCTTGTTTGATGACAACAATAATTTATTGATGCCACATTGTAATTTTTGTACATTATTTACAATGAGTTGTATTTTTTAAAAAAATATGCAATTGAAAATGGACAACAAAGAAATTTCAAATAAGTCAACATGTTTTCAATCTTGTTCTTTAGCTGTGCAAACCGTTGTTTGAAAGACATTCCAGATAGCAAACGTATTTCAAGTATGGAAAGGGCTACATACAAACTAGTGTGGGTATCGGGCAAAGAAAGAAAGCATAAAATAGAACATTTTTTTTCTTGTTTACAGAGTAGATCAGAACATGTAGTCTGATGTCCTACAATCATTTATTGGAAATAAGTCCACTGTACTGAATGGTCCTTATTTTAATAAACATACCATTTGAGTACAACCTTGTCCAGAGGTCTGTCCCTTTGATACAATTATATTTATTGATCTTGATTGATAAGCTTGTCTGTAGAACATGGATTTAGTAATTGAAGTTCAATACATAAAACTAAACAAAATCTTCAACAGTTTATCTAATTCACGAATGAATTTTAGAAACAGTCTCTGTCACAAATCACCACAGGTCCACATTTTTACTTACAAGGTAATTAAAAAGTTTATTCTGTAAAACGTCTAAGCGAAAATGAGCAAATAGTTAAAATCCAGTCTGCCAATTTATGAACTATGTTACATTAAACAAGTATTTCTATTCCCTGAAAGATATCTGTATCTCACTAGCTAACATGGAGACTGAAATATCATTTATTAGAAATAATAATTATAACCAAGCACAGAGAAATACCATGACTGACAGCTTAAGAATTTTTTTATTCAATTAGTTGGAGGCAACTGCAATAAAATCATGTCAGGGTGGAATAAACAACTTGCAAAGAACATCCTGGTTTTTCAACTTACTCGAAGGTAAATACCAGCCTTAAAACCACCAAGGTTATTATCTGACATTGTATGGAGATTCCACTTGCCAGCTACTTAATAAGGCAAAATATAAGGCAACAATAGAGACATCGTAGTGTGTGGGTGTGTGGAACAACTCAAGATGGTGGCCTGTGATAAAAGTCCTTCTTAAAATTCATTGTGTGTGCAATGACTTTTAAAAAAGGATGGGGACTTTCATTGCAAGAACTGTTACCTTGTCCTTTTTTTTGAAACCCCCCGCAGATACCCTTCTTGCTGCCTTCCATGTTGTTTTCACAAGTGGTTAGCACAGCAGGTATTTTTAGCTAAAAGGTTGCAAAGAAGAGACAAGCCCCCTCCATTCACTATTGACATTGGGACCAGAATGGTGGCCAAAGCCATGGTCATAATGTCAACCTTGAAGCTGACCTGGCTGAAGCCATCTTGGAGCTTCAGTGCTGCCACACTGGGAGGGGGGGATTAGAGATAGCTGGGGTTGTGTAGTCAAAATAAAATTCTTTCACCTGGGAACCAAGGACATTCTCACACCTGGCCAGAGGAAAGAGGACTGATGTCACCAGACCAGTGGAAGCTGCATTGATTGGGCCATTTGACTAATTGTTTGGGGCTGGGGGAATTTTTTTTACTTTTAATTAGGTGAACCCCAAGGGGCTCTTCAGAGTTGGTTTTTACCAGATATGTGCCAATTTGATAATTCCAGGTGCACTTCAAGGTGTTGGTTATCACCTTTAAAGCGCTCCATGGCATAGGGCCTAGGTATCTGCGAGACCACCTACTGCCACAAGCGACCTCCCACCGACCTGTGCGCTCCCACAGAGAGGGCCTCCTCAGGGTGCCGTCAGCCAAATAATGTAGGCTGGCGACCCCCAGGGGGAGAGCTTTCTCTGTGGGGGCACCTACCCTCTGGAATCAGCTGCCCTCAGAGATAAGGAGAATTCCAGACCTCAGCACCTTTCACCGTGCCCTTAAAACCCACTTTTTCAAAGAAGCCGAGCTGGCTTAAGAATTATTTTAAATGTTTACAGGGGTTTAAAATTTTTTAAATTGAAGCCATAATTTATATATATTTTTAATTGTTTTTATTGTTTGTATTACATGTTTTTTAATTTTGGTTGTACACCGCCCTGAGTCCTCAGGGAGAAGGGCAGTATATAAATTAAAAATAAATGAAATAAATAAAATAAATAATTCCAATAAAGCTATTCTTTGAGGAATCCACCTGCCTCGGAGTTTTGCTTGCAATGGATCTATTACTTGGAACTCTGACCATAATCTGATTCCCAATCCCCAGCTATTTGAAACTATACAAAGCAGTACGCCACATGCACGTTTACCTTGTATGTAAGAAGTGATATTAAGAGACCAATTGGCAGAGAATCAAACTTTTTATAATTATATCAGAGTGGACTTTAGCAGCTTTTTTTATCCTGATAATTGTTGTAATCCACCCTCTCAATCATGTAACTGTGGTTCTAAGGTGTTGTTCTCGTGAATTCCAAAATATGTTGTAATTTTCTTGTCTGTAGCTGATTGACAGCTGGATAACAGCTTAATATAGCCTGTGCATCTGGGCCCTTTTGGTTATGCTGAGTTGCAACACCTAGCATTTCCAGTCCACACTACCCATTGTAAATCTCAAATATGATGGGCCGGGAAGGCTATATTACCCTGACAAACTACAATCACACTGACAGGCTCTCTTTTTCCCTCTGCCATTCTCTTCTGCAATCCTTGCAAGTTCTTAACACAAGGAACAGCCTCACCACTTTTGCCTGCAGTTGCACAAAGACATTTGATAATGCCTTAATGTTCTTTTGAAAAATACAGCAAACCTTGCAAAGAAGAGTTGAAGTTTGGGAGGTAACGTGTAGCTCAGTATATTTTCTGAGAAGAGATTGTACTTGCTGGTATAAATTGATTCATATAATCATGAATATACAGTTAAGAAGAAGAATAACATGTTCCTGTCATATGCCCAGAACATCATGTTGTGCTGCATGCTATTTGGTGTGTGCTCCTTATTTTGCCTCCTCAGTGGGAATGGGTGGATGAATCATGAAAAAAACATTATTTAGTTGATAAGTACAATATGTAGACTGGCAACTCTGCTTTATTTCCTCCTAAAGCAAGCTAAGAGAGGGAAAAGAGTTGGAAGCCAAAAACAAGCCATAACTCCCAAATCTAGCCATAATTCTTGATTTGTTTACATAGCCACTTGTACAGGATCAAGAAATCAAGCATCATTGATCAAGCTTAGCGTGACATATCAATGTGACTAGTGGTTTATTTTGAGTCTTGCAATGCTAAGAAAAAAAATTTAGAGTAATATTCAGATATGATTAGAAGAAAATGTATTTATGTTGTTGTAGTACTCAGGTAATAGACGAAGCAAGCTTCTGAAAGAATACTCTGTGTTAAGGAATTGTAGCCAGGAATAAGGCTAGAAGCCACTTTGTGTGCCAGATCCATAGTATGAATGCCCATCTTTTATTAATGATCTCATCCCCATTCTTCCAAGTACTATTCAAATGCTTTTAATGATGATTGTTCAGTCAACTCTTTAAAATGAGATGATGGGAGTTCCGATAGCCCACTGTTTACCATTTTGAAGCAATTTTAAAGTGGCCATTTTGAAAGTTGAACAACAGAATTCATGGTCAGGAACAGCTTGCTTTATTAGCCCATTATTTTCAAAGAATCACAATATTTCTCCACAGCTATCTGCCAGATACTATATACAGTAAGCCAGTAATGCATATTTTTCCGCCTCAAAAGGTGTGTGCGGAAAGTGTTTAAAACACTCTTCTAGCTTATTTCAGATTACTACTTTAGGACACTTTTATCATTATTAGCTAGGTAGGTCTTACAGAATTTTAAAATGGGAAGCAATAAAGGTAAGTCAGCTTTCAGATATGCCAACAAGATAATTCAATTAGAAGCCTTCATAACTTTAGCAACTATGTTATTTTATTTTATTTTTTGAGCAGAAAAACAAGCATGTAGCTGGGCCATACGGACTTTGGTTAGAGGTGAGGCTGGGCTAAAAGCTATCTTTTGATTTCTCAATTAATTCCCTTTGAAAATTAAACTTCTGCAAGAGGACCTTGAATTGCTTCAATTAAAAAAAAATTACATCCCAAAGGCAACATGATTCTTTCAGCTGAAGCAAAGAAGAAATGCAATTTGCTCTGATGAAGGAATTCATGTTGCCTCCAAACATGAACCTTGTGTGTCATTTATGAACGTTTGAAGAGACTTCTGAATGGGTGTTGTGCTTCAGGGAAAACTGCTTTGGGCTCTGGTAGGAGCCATGCTGGAGATGGCAGAAGGATGTGCTCTCCAAAATGGCTCATCAAAAGTTGAAGTGATCCATATTATAGGACAGGGGTCTCCAAACTTGGCAACTTTAAGACTTGTGAACTTCAAACTCCCAACATTCTCCAACCACTCATGGGGAGTTGCAAGGGGAGATGAGCACTGCCCCCTAGAGTTGGGAACGATTAGTTCATATGTGTGAGGGGAACTTTTACCTTTACCTAAAGTTGTTTTTTTTTAAATTTGATTTATATGCCGCCCTTCTCCGGAGACTCAGGGCAGCTTACAATGTGTTAAGAAATAGCCTTCATACTTTTGTATATTTATACAAAGTCAGCTTATTGCCCCCACAATCTGGGTCCTCATTTTATCTACCTTAGAAAGGATGGAAGGCTGAGTCAACCTTGAGCCTGGTGAGATTCGAGCCTGCAATAATTGCAGGCAGCTGGTGTTAATAACAGGGTGCTTTAGACCACTATACTACCAAGGCTCTACTACTACCAAAGTTGCCATGTTTGGAGATCCCTGCCACAGGAAATGAGCAGCACATCCTCCTTTGCACCTCTCAAACAAGGAGGGGAATGACATACAGTATCCCCTTTAGTATCTGTCAAAAAAAAAAATCTGTGAACAAAGTGAAGCAATATAATTGTTTACTTTTAGAAGCAATATCATGATGTTGGTTTGAAAATCAGCCCTTGAAGTTGCTCTGGTCAAGTTATCATTGAAAAGAAGCCCTGCTCCAAAGGTTTATACAACAGCCTGAGTGAAAATTACTTCGGTTGTTCTACCCCACTTTCAAGGCACTTTTGAATATGTTTAGATTTTAAGTTTTTGAGCTCACTGCAGCTTTGAAAGTGGAAGAGAGCACAGATGTTACCTCTCTCATCATTTTTTCCTTGGAATTAAATGAAATGCAGGAAGTTCAAGAGGCTGCAGACTCCAGGACAGACAACTGTATAATGAAACAAAACATTGTCATAAAAGGACACAAAGGTGGATCAATTTCTCACTGAGTGCTTGTCTCATGGGCATTTTCTTCTCTTGGGAGAAAATGAAAGAAAAACAATTGCTTATCTATCAAATTAAAACAGACTCTAAAAACAGAAGTCATTTTTTTACATAGTTGATTATTCAATTATTATAGTTATTTATACTGTACACCACCACCTGTCAATATGAGGCTTTGCAAAAAAAGAAAAATAGATTTATAATCCAAATGTGGCAGCATAAATTGATAGAAAAATAATTGTTTCTTTCGGTCATAAATTCTTTGGTTTAGTTATTATTTGGTGATCTGAACTTTTTTCTTATTCCAGTGTATTTAGAACAGCAATTCACTTTCATTTCTCTGATGAATAGTATTTCAGATATTTAAAAATGAATTATCAGACTGAATTTAATAGTAATAAAGTAATGAATTAGAAAAGTATATTTGGGCCAGCTGTATAATTGTACAAGTGATCTTTTCTACAATAAAATCCTCTATGTCTACTTAGAAATAAGTGTCATTGAGATCAGCCAGAGATTTAATCCAAGCTAAATAGTTATTAAACCACTGTATTCATCTGACATATATTGTAGCATAAGTGATACTTTCAATGTGATTCTATGATTGACCTTAATCAGCTCTGCAATTGCTTCCTCTCTCCAATGTATATCCAATTTTTCCATTCATCAAGAGAACAGATATTTTACATGTGCAAAATTACAAGATAAAACAAAACATAAACTCAAGAGAGTATAGCCCTACAATATCTAAAAACATGTGAAATTGCTATCAATTGTTTTATGTTATAGTTTACTTTTTGCAAAAAAAATATAAAAAAATCCACCACAATATGCCTACAGAATGAGGTTATTTTTTTTTAATGCCTACTCCATGCTTAAGGTAAACTTTACAGTAGGGCCACAAATATTGGACTATAGAAATCCAGATAGCCACAAATTGGCCACAAAGACTTTGGTGTTTTTTTCCTGGATCTCTTGGAATCTATCTATGTTTGCCTTTATTTCGGCAGTTCAGATCTGGTAACCTTAATGATTTTTATAAAAATCCTAACTGACACACACCTATGTAAATCAGACTGTGATATAAATTGGGTTCTTTGTTCTCCCTCTAATTGTTAATATTTAATTGTTAATAATTAAAATTGACAAGGAAGGTATCGAAGTGGTAGATAGTTTCTGCATTTTGGGATCAACCAAAATAGTGAAAGAACAATCAGACAAGAAATATTCCACAGACTAATACTTGGTAGAGCAGCTATGAAGACCTTCAGAAAGATACTTAAAGGCCATCTTCTGTCCATATACCTACAAAGACGTATGTAGTGCAAGCAAATGGTATTTCCCCATGACAATATAGAAGTGACAAATGGACTTTGAAGAAGTAGGATAGGAAAATATTTATAGTGTAAAGAACTTTTGTATTATAGAACACTACTGAATTGTGCTATAAAACACAGCTGAACACCCAAGAAAACAAACAAATGGATCATTGAACAAATCAACCCAGAGTTTGGTGTAATGACCAGGCTCAAATTATTGTATTTTAGACGTACTTTGTGAAGATCTAGCTCTTCAGAGAAGGTCCTGGAGAAAAGTTCCTTTCCTTGAAAGAAAGAGAAGAAGACAACCAGCAGCAAAATGGGTGGGCTCAGTTACAGTGGTGATGAATGCACTGTTGGAAGGCTTGAAGGATGAGAGTAGAGATAGATCATAATTGAGAAAATCTATCTATGTGGTTACTAAGAGTTGACACCAACTTGATTGCATGTAATGAATGAATCAAATACCGATATTAATATAATCTATGTTCACATGCAAGAGAAATAAAACTAATGTATATATCTTTCAAAGCAGGATAAGATCCCAACGAATTATTCAATTCGGTCTCATTCTTTTATGAATATCTGTGATATATTCAACGTTGTTATATGAATAGTTACTGTTTAGTTCTACCTGAACTTCTTGCAGGTAATTTCTTTCTTAAGCTCCTTTTAGAATTTAATTTCTTCTCATTAAAGAATTATTCTGTTTCTGGATAATGCACTATATATATGCTAAAGGAAATATTAGTTCATTAAAAATTTATGAAGTAATACAGTGAATACAGTAAAATAACCTTTAAGGTGACATAACATCTTTGTGCCTTTAGAAAAGGCCAGCATATCTACTCTGCATTTATTTCAACTTCACTTATTCTGACACCTTAAAGAAGAGAATTACACAGTATTGCATTTTGTAGATAATGACAGCTATGTGAGACGACAGCCAGTCATACAACAAATACCCAGCAGCAGAAGAAAAACCAAAGACTTAAAATACAAGTCATCATCCCTATGGGTTAGACCTGATCAAGAAACTGACTCCATAGGAAAACCAGAAATATACTTTATTGAGGTAGACCGTAATAATAGAATCTATAAGTCTACCTCTACTCCCTTCCTCCTTATACCACTACGGTTAGTGCGGAACCAGTCTAAGTCCCTTTCAAATACTTTCCTACCTCCTGGGTTTAGGACATGTTCCTACTCCTGTTGTTATCTTAATGGCTCCTGGGTGTTTTTTTTCCAAGCCGTTTCCATACTTCCCTACATAAGTGTGATCAATTTATATTGTTATAATTATTTAGATTATCAATATGTCTGAACAGGACACTGGAATAAATGTAGAAGTTTTAGCTCAGTGTATTCTGTTTGGTGTGGAATTATTAGTCATGTTTCCTCGAACACTAGTAAACTGTTCCCCCCCCCCCCCCCCCCCCCTGGAAACTACCCCTCACATCCAAGGCAATTTGAACAGAAATTTAGTTCAAGATAGGAGACCAAGGGAAGGAACAGCTTGCACAAGAATGTAGAGCTGGAATCATGGTTCTTAGATAGATGTCTCTACCTAAACACCCTCCAGCTGCCAAGTCCCAGAATTTCCTAGTTACCATGATTATTGCTGTGAATTCTGGGAACTGATATTCACACATATGAACAATGTCTAAGTTCCCCAAAGCTGCTCTTATGTGAGTTACGGTATCCTATTTATAAGACAGAGAGAGCGGATTTGGTGTAATGGTTAGGACATCAGGCTAGAAACAAGGAGATCATTAATTTTTGTCCTGCCTTAACCACAAAACCAGCTGGGTGACCTTCATATTTTCTCTCAGTCCTAGGAAGGAAGCAATGGCAAACCACTTGTAAAAAATCTTGTCAAGAAAACTGTAAGAACCTGTCCCAGCAGTTAATTGAATGAAAGAAAAAAAAAAAGCATAAGACGAATAGGACCTATACAATGCTAAAATGTCTTGAACAGCTCAAATGGATCATAAAGGAGCCTGAGTGGCGTAGCAGGCTAATGCCTCCTACTAAGCCGGCATTTAACATCCAGCTGCCTGCAATTACTGCGAGTTCTAATCTCACCAGGCTCAAGGTTGACTCAGCCTTCCATCCTTTCTAAGGTGGGTAAAATGAGGACCCGGTTTGTGGGGGCAATAAGTTGACTTTGTATAAATATACAAAAAGTATGAAGGCTATTGCTTAACGCATTGTAAGCCGCCCCGAGTCTCCGGAGAAGGGCGGCATATAAATATAAATAAAAAAATTAAAAAAAAATAAAATAAATGAGGATTTTTCACTATTCTAAAAAGCATTCCACTTTTCATGTGTCTGGCTGCCTTCATATAAAAAGTGTACACTGAATACAAAAACTAATGTAAATCCTAAAGTAGTCTGAATGCTGTTTTGAAAAAAGAAGGATTACTCCCCTTTGAAAACCATGCAAATCTCAGTTCCACTCTAATCAGTGGTGGAATTCAATTTTTTTTACTACTGGTTCTGTGGGTGTGGCTTGGTGTGCGTGGCTTGGTGGGCATGGCTGTTTTTTTTAAAAAAAGATGTGGTTTGTGGCCTTTTAAAAATCCAACAAAATGGTAAATCTCTTCAAGGGAAAGCATTCCAGAAACCTCTGACAGCTGCAGAAATGGCCTGACCCCAAACTCTGGCAAGACAAATAAGTAGTAACTGTACGGAAGCCTACATAGAAAGAAGCCATGCACAGCTTTAAAAAACATAACCAGCACTTTGTAATTTGCTGATGAACAGATTTATACCTGCAACACAGGTGTGTTTTGGAAAAGCCAATTTATTGCTAAGTTTGTACCGGCAGAAATTTCCAAACTACAATAGTCATAAATGTCGGTCAGTGCATTGCAGGGCCTGCAAGTTAATGCACTACAGGTTTAAGGTTCTTTTCTTTCAGGAATATGCATCACTGCCACATTGGCTAAAAATGATAGCTGGAACTCCTGACTGAGGAATTAGAGAAAGTTACTGAGTTAAAAGCATTACTAAGTTGTTTTCTTTTGAGAACAGGAAGCTGTAACTCCAAAGCAAAGCAAAAAAGATCTTGTAGCAATGGTGGTGGAGAGAGGAACGGAAAAGACTTAATTCCTCTTTTCTGGTTCAATTGCATGACACCTGTCAAAACATTTTTTTTTTCTGTTTGATGAAATTTGGCTAAAGATTATTTCCAGCTTTTATTTTCATGAAATCATGAAATGCCAACTTTGCAAGCAGACAGACATTCTTCTAATGTTGCCATTTGAGTATGTTGCCATTTGAGTAAGAAGAAATCTCACCAGGCTGGGCACCGAGTTTATCATTCATTCATTCATTCAAGCAACTCAGTTATAAGACTCTTTATTTCTTTGCTCCAATCAGCAGCAAAAATAGTATCAGGGTTACTTCCTCCCTGTCCAGCTTCTGAATTCTCTTCTCTGCTGATAGAATCACTTCTTCAGAACAAAATGTTATTTACAATTACATTATTACAGTCCTTACTGTTAGAGGAGCTCTAATTCAACTTGGGCCATAGGAAAAGCCTTGCTCAGCTCCATCCACCACATCATGAACATACTTGGAAGGTCTTTCCAGCTATGGTTCTTTACTAACAATTTTAAGTCAAGATGTCATACTGCTAGTATACACAAGGCACTCTCAGGTTGAATGGCCAACCTAAACATTGGTTCTTGAATTAACCCATTCTTGAATTACACCGAGCCATAAACAGCTGGAGTTTTGCAAAATGCTATGCCCCCTACAAACAAAATTTGATGGCAGCACCAACCAAGTTTAAGGTATGTGAATGCAGCATTGAGCCATTCGCTTGACCTGGTTTGGTGTTGCAGTGAATGCAACCATAATGTTTGGTATCACTGTACTCCAATCAAGGCCAAGTTATCTGACCCTAGTTGTAGAGTGAGATGAAAAGGGAGGGGATGCCACAGTACCATGCCCCAAAGTATACACAGAACAGCAAAGTACCAACCTTCCTTGCACCTTTAGGCCAAGAAGGAAAAACACAATAAACTTGCCTTCCCTGCCTATGATTGTTTCGGTAACGGGCTACACAACGGGGAAGACTTCCTCCCCGTTTCAGCAAGCCAGATCACAATATTGAGATATGCGATTTCACGCGTGGGAGACTGATTAATCCGAGACTCATCCCAGTTAATGCCAACGCTGCACCAGATGTTCAGCAGCCTGTCACAATCGACCGTCTCCCCCCCACCTCCTCCCCAGCTTCGTCGCCTCCCTCCCTCCTTCCCTCCGCCTTCTTCTCTAAATCCTCCGGCAACTCCCACCGAGGAGACAACCAACCTGGGACAAAACCCGAGGAAGGTTGTCGGAACGCACCCAAGATGTTCCCGCGTGCTGGAAGGCTTGGGGTCCCCCATCCTGCCTTTTCTTTTCGATTGGGCCTCGCCTGCTCCGGGGAAGAGGGTGGGGGGGGGATCTTCAGCATCCACCAGCCAAAGCAGAGAAGCAGAAGAGCGGGGGTGGAGACCGAGGGGGACTCCCCTCCACGCAGCTCAGCCACACAATGAAGGAAATCTCGAAGGAGGGAGGGGGGGGGGGCGCTTTGGGAAGTGGAAGGTCAGGCTAGCTTGGCGGGTCAGGTTTTGGAGCCTACCGGAAGAAACGAGGCTGAGGGGCGATCTCCCGCCGATCGGCTCCCCGCAACTTGCTTGCCCGACGTTGCCGATCAATAAATGTTGTCAGTCAGAGGGAAGCCACTTCTTCCTTTTCCTTCACGCCTCTCGAAGCGTGACCTGCCTTGCCTCGTCAGTCCAGAAAGAGAGGGAGAGAGGGGGGGGGAAGAAGAGGGGGAGAGAGAAAAGGAGAGAGAGGGAGAGAGAGGAAGGAGAAGGAGAAAAGGAGAGAAAGAGACAGAAGCAGAGACAGAGAAGGAGAGAAAGAGAAAGAGAGAGCGAGAGCGAGATTTCTTCTCCCTGGCCGTGCAGGTGAGAGGCGCTTTGTGATCTAAGGGCTCCCGCGGGGAGCGCGTGCTTGCAGCTGCTGGCCCGTCACAATGACAGATGTCCTCACTTGCCGCCACTAGCCCGCGCTTAGAGACGGGCTCGGGAGGGCTGCTCTTTCCAGAACCGGGAGCTGCCCTCGGTCCCGCTTTCCTCCGCTCCTTCCCTCCCGAAGCACCTTCGCGCCGACCAGGGTGCGCGGAGCTCTTGGAGCACCGAGGGGTGGGTGGGGCTCCTGCAGACGATTTCCAGCGCAAACCAGGAAGAGCCGAGCGAAATGCGTGAATGTAAACACGGGAGGGGAGGGGAGGGGAAGGGAAGGGAAGGGAAGGGAAGGGGGCCGAGACTTTCTCTTTATGAGGTAGGGGGATTAGGAGTTGGGAGAAATCCCAGACCCCGGGATGCGAAGTCGGCAGTTACCTTTAAAAAAATTAGGGTGGGGGAAGGATCGCGCGTGTTAAGACTTTGGGGCAAGTGTGGGGCCCGTTCACTCGAGTGGCGAGGAGGGATCCTCAACAGAGCGAGGCAGGCTTCCTGGATTAAGTGAATCCCTGCTCGCGATGACGTGAAAAGGGCTCCCTCCTCTTGTAAAAGTACAGAGTTCAAGATTGCGTCATTGCCTCCCTGTAAAAGGCGGGAGACCAGAAAGACCAAATAGACATTTCTTTTGTACTAAAGCACCAGTCCTGTGAGGTCTCCTCCGGTAACTTCAGCACAGGTTGACTTTGAAGGGTTGGGCCAAGATGGTGGTTTGGGCTATCGTGGCCAGTCAAAATGTCTCTCAACTTTATGGGCTCTAATTCACCTGCTATGATATATATCTACAGATACTGTGTTGCTTGCTGATGCCTTATATGTAAAGATGCAGTTTGATCCTTGGGACACCTTCACACGGTTACCATCCCCAATGCAAAGACACTCCTGCAACCGCTTGGAAATGACATGGCTGCCTGTCCCCACCTGCGCCCTGAAATCAGTCCATGACTGAGACACCCTGGCACCAATTCAATGATGAACTGTCTATCTTCTTGCAGAGTGAATTCCAATATGCGGTCATCATATGGTGTGCTAATGTGCATTGAGCCTTATCTAAAGATTACACAATCCACATAGCAATGCTGAGGATCTGCAATTGGTTGTTAAACTGAACTTCAGGACTCATCCCTTCCCATGGCCACTACCCAATCTGCTCGTTTTTGGAGTTGCCTGTATGAGGATTAGATTGAGGAATCATTTTCTCAACACTTTACTATCTCCTCTCCTCTCCTCTCCTCCCCTCTCCTCCCCTCCCCTCCCCTCTTCTCCTCTCTCCTCTCTCCTCCCTCCTCCTCTCCTCCTCTCTCTTCCTTCTTTGCTTCCCAGCTTCCCAGCTTCCTTCCTTTTTATAGTTAACTGTAGTCACACCATAGAAAACCACATATTTCTCCTTCATTTCTTCAGTACTGGTTACCTTCACTGCTGTTCTGTAATTTCCGCATTCGTTGTGTGCAAATTACTGATGTCAATCTCCTGTGGTTCCATCAACTGGATGATTGCACAGTCCCCAGGCCTACTGCATCTGGCTGCCAGTTGACAAGCTGAGTGGCCAGAGGTGATTCTTTGGGAATATCTGCTGCTCATGCTTTGTTCCACTGTTTTGATCTGCAGACGTGCTACTATATGGGGCACCCTATGCAGAGGAGGAATAGTTAAGGAAATCTAACCATTGCTATGGCTAATAAGAAAAGAATATCAGGAGAACTGGATTATGGAAATGTTATTAAACAGCCATTGCATTGAGAAACTTTCGAGAACAGGAACACTAGTCATTGTTTGCTTTTCCTGATATGCAGTTATTCCCTTCAATTTCCCATGATAGCAATTGAACTAATTTTTTCTGCTGCCTCATCTTCCAATCCATTTGCCTGTCATTTGCTATTGCAGTTCTGCTCTATGTTACACAGTCGTCCTGTTCTTGTTCCAGAATCAGGCTTCATTACTAAGAGCTGTAGTTCCATGGGATCACATAGAGCAGGGGTGTCAAACTAAAGGGCCATGGGCTGGATCTGGCCCATGATGTGGTCAGCCTGAGGGGCTGTCCTGGAAAATGTAAGGGGTTGGTCCGTGCTGCTTCAGCCCGGTCCACTTGCATCGCTTTGGCCCGGTCTAACCAATGTGAAGAGGAAAGATCTGGCCAGCGGGACTTCAGCCCAGGCTACCCAGTGCAAAGAGGAAATATGCCAGTAGTTTAGGGAATGGTGTCAAGCTGGCCATGCCCACCCAGTCGGCCATGCCCAGTGAGTGGCGTCAAGCTGGCTACGCCCACCCCGTTGGCCATGCCCCCTTCCTCCCCCCCAAAAGTCAACTACAGCCCTGATGCACCTCTCAGTGAAATTGAGTTTGACCCCCCTGACATAGAGGAAGAGAAACCTTTACTCTCTCTGAACTGTGGAGCAAAGCCAAAGTTCAATAAGAACTCCAATTTCGCTATCTCAATCATTAGCACTTACGGGACCGCCTTCTGCCACTGATAGCCTCCCACCAGTCAGTACGCTCCCACAGAGAGGGACTCCTCAGGGTGCCATCAGCCAGGCAATGTCGGCTGGTGACCCGCAGGGGGAGGGCCTTCTCTGTGGCAGCACCTGCCCTCTGGAACAACCTGCCCCCAGAGATACATAGGATACCAGATCTCCGTGCTTTTCGCCATGCCCTCAAAACTTTATTTCACCAAGCTGGGCTGGCGTAACAACCCCCCCCCCTTAGATATTTTAATTGTAACGGATTTTAGTTGGGATGTTTTAAATTTTGGCCAAAATTTGTTTAATTCTTTTAATAATTTTAAATTTTGTATTGGATGTTTTTTTATTCTTGGCTGTTCACCACCCTGAGTCCAGCAGGAGAAGGGCGGTATAAAAATTTAATAAAATAAATAAAAATAAATAAATAAATAGCAGCAGAGCTACAATCCAGGAGATTACCAAGCTTTGCAATGCCACAAAAATGAAGGCACTCTAATTGGAGTACAGGAAAAGGGTGGGTTACAAATGAAACAAACAAAACGTTAAAAAGTTATGTTATGGTAAGTTACTTACCAAGCATATCTAAATTATATTAAAGTAATCAAAATATCTTTACAATCCCCAGGGTACAGTATGTCACAATCATTTGAGCAACCCTAA
The DNA here is from genome assembly GCA_012654045.1 of Ptyas mucosa. Taxonomy (NCBI): domain Eukaryota; kingdom Metazoa; phylum Chordata; class Lepidosauria; order Squamata; family Colubridae; genus Ptyas; species Ptyas mucosa. The sequence goes on along the minus strand of WNWU01000003.1, from coordinate 12,354,431 downwards.
TATTTGGAAATTGAAAGTTGGAAAATTTGATATGCCCTAATGCAAGATCTGGGCACAATCATGAAAAATGCCTATTTTATCATAAGATGTATCACATCAGTTGTGGCAATACTGACATGGCTCTAAAAATGGGCGGTTTGTAGCATCCAACAGCTCTCGGTTTCCCATCATTCATTCTGCCACCCAATGCCAAGAAACTTGCAACATTTGTACTGCTGAACAAACTAGGTGGCTCAGTGGCTAAGACACCGAGCTTGTTGATCAGAAAGGTCAGCAGTTTGGTGGTTTGAACCCTAGTACAGGTCTCCTGCGTGAGCAGGGGGTTGGACTAGATGACCTCCAAGGTCCCTTCCAACTCTGTTACTGCTACTGATTTGGAAACCATCATCATTGAAGACTTCCTCCTCCTTGGGCCATTCAAAGATATGCAGTATTGATCAGGGTGGAGGTGGGGAGAGAAACCACATGGAAGTTTGTATACATAACTTCAGTAGATGGCTCATCTACTGACAAAACTTGCATGACTTGTTCTGTTCCCCAGACACCAGCACCCATATCAGTGCTTCCATAAAAGCCATATTTAGCTATTGATAGCCAATTCAGAATTTCCCACTTTCAGCCCCTGGAGGTAGATCAGACTAAGTATCCAATGCCATGTAAATCAGTATAGCTTTTATTGCAAAACAATAGTACTGTTATATGCAGCCCAGAATCCCTTCTCATGAGATGGGCAGTTATATAATTAGGTAAATAGATAAGAAACTTGAAAGTGCGCTCCCTTTCTCTTTCCTGTTATTTTCATGAGAACTGGGGAGGGGGGGAGGGGGGGAAAGGTCTTGTCTCACATGTTTACTTAGGTTACATTCCTGCCCCAGGCTCAGTCCTCTTTTATCTGACTGTTGCTGTGGTAGGAGCTCCTGCTTCTCTCCCTCAAGGCCCTTCCCTCTTCCCTCTAAACCCCCTGAGCCAGTGGTGGGATTCAGCCAGGTCTCACCACTTCGGGAGAACCGGTTGTTAACTTTCTGAGCATTTTGGCAACCTGGTTGTAGGAAGAAATCATTAGGGCAGAGAACCGTTTGTTAAATTACTTGAATCTCACCACTGCCCTGAGCTGAACCATGATCACAGGAGATCTGCCCATCATAGATTGGAAGGTGAGTACAACATCTCCCACTCAATGAAATTTGTTGGGATGGCAGAATTTGGTCCCTTCACTTTTTATTTTTCACCAATAGGATTGGAGGAACAAGAATGCACTGCACTGTGCAGCCAGAGGAGGTACACAACACAATCTTACACTTAGTACCATGATGATGATGATGATGATGATGATGATGATGATGATGATGGGCATATGGTGGTGTTACAGTAGCCAGGAGACCAGAATGCAAGTGCAGAGTAGTAGTTTAGCTTGCCAAGGTACCAGCCCTGTTTGCTTACAAGCTTCCCAAGGTGTGCCACAGGAAGGCAAGCTACCTTCATACCAGAGAGAAAGATGAGTAGCTCTTCCTGCAGTATCACCCAAGCCCCCTCCCCTTCTCGGAGGTGCCTCGTAAACAGGCAGTGCAACAGAGAGGCTCAGGAATTTAACTAATTCTGACTGACTGCAAAGAGCAACAGCTCGTCTCCCCACTGAAGTGGAATCTATCTATCTACTTGTATAGAACATGAGGTGGACAGAAGCTCAGCAACTGACAGGAGCTCACCCTGCTACGGAGTGCTAGGACTCGAACCGCCAGAGCAAAGACTCTTTCCAGCATCATTAAGCCACTGAGCCACCACCCCTCTTTGTAATGAGTACTGAATAGACCATTAGTTTGTTTCTTATTTGTTGTCCATCACTTTGTATGCCGCTTCCATCACAAAAGTAAATCTAGACAGATAACACATTAGGATTGGCTTACTTTTGTATTTATTTTGGACATTTACTAGTACAATACATAAATACCATGCAACATTTAAAAGATTGTAGAATATTGTTCCTATGTAGAATTGATATAGGTAGTGTATAACATGTAGTTAGTTTAAAATCTATACAAAACAAAAAGAGCTAAGAGAATTAAGGTGGTGTTAATTTAAGAAAAGTAAAGACACATTCTTTTTAGCTATGTAGCTATGTAGACCTATTGCTGCCCTATCTATTTATTATCCTTTTGCCTTTGGTTAGCTTCTGAGCATAATCTTGTCACCTGAGCTGTAACATCAAGAGGGCATTTTCAGGAGAAAATGGAGATAGAATTTTGTGTGTTTCCAGGAAGGGAAGTATCTAAATGAATGAAATAATCCTTTGGCCTCTGGCTTGCTCATAAAAAAGCAGCTTGGAAGAATGTGGGCCATAGATTCTGTTTCTATTTCTCCCTAAAGGCAGACTCTTTCAGAATAATGGCTCTTGTGGCATTTGCCCTCTGTTACTGCAGAAGGAAATGAATTACTGCAGGCTCTAAACATCTGTGTTTACGGAAGATAAAATATATAGGATCAAAAACAACAAAAGAATAACAAGGAGAATAAATAAGCATCCAAAACAGGGCCTGTTGGCAGATTGACATTTTTTAAAGCTTTATGAAAACTATATTCACTTGAGAGAAAATATCTGTCTCATAGGACAGCCACAATTATAGAGGAAGTCTACTTTCCTGGGCACAGACGATGATATTATTTTAAGCAAGGGTCTGGATGGCAGTTATGGCAACTGACAAGGAAAGTTGGCAAACTTTAGTTCTGCCTTTTCCCTGTCTTCCATTCATCCTTCTCTTGTGGTTCTGTCAACTGGTTACTGAGTGCATTGCAATACCTGTTTGCTTACCTGCTCACCTGGCTCCCACGGTGAGTTGTCCTCCTGTGTTGCTGTGTCAAGTTGTCCTGTGGCGAGATGGCACCTGTGAGTTGGTGCCGGTGAGCTGGCAGTAGCTTGTTGGCTGCGGCAAGTTGGCTGTGGCGAGTTGACCAATTCCATTGCAATGTAGCCTGACATTTCTCACTTTCTTTTCCAAGCAAGAGTTCTGGTATTCATGTCCCCAATTTCCCAGCTAGCACTGCAATGACACCATCCACTAATTAAATGCCTTTTGCAATGGTTGGATCACAGACCTGCTGTCAGTTTGTGGCTGAGCATATAGAATGACATACAGTTCATTCTGTAGCTGTTGAACAAGTCGGACAGCAGTGGGGGAACCAAAGGAAGGACATACTGTATGTGACCACAGAAATTCTGCAAGAAATGTTCCTTGGGAATGTATCTGTGTCTGAGCAAGCATCATTACCTTCACACAATGTAGGACTTCTCAGGGACTAACAATATTAGTGTTATAGTCTCACAGATATTTATACTACATGGACTCACCATTACAGGACAGATTGCCACCAATTCCTCTCAGTTCACCATCACTTAATCCAGGGGTCTCCAACCTTGGCAACTTTAAGCCTGGCGGACTTCTCAGAATTCCCCAGCCAGCAAAGCTGAAGTAAGTTGAAGTCCGCCAGGCTTAAAGTTGCCAAGGTTGGAGACCCCTGACTTAATCTCTACCAGCAGCAGCCGCAAGGATTCATAAGCAAGTTCTAACCGCTTCCAGGGACCACCCCAGATTTACAGCCCATTTTACTTACAAACAAATTCTGCATAGGAGTAGTGTATCTTTACTGTTGCTTTCAGGCCTACCATAACTGGAGATGTTGGCAACTATATCACTGCAGATTTTATTTCCCAAAACAACTGTTTCCTTCCTTGAGCTCCTCAGTGGAATGGAAATGTCTTAATTGATAATTTGTTTCAAGAAAAGAGTTTGCCATCTCCCTGAACCAATTCCCTGCTTCTTCCTTGGGTCTCCTGTCTTATGACCATACTGGCATGTTAACAATGTTGCATCAAGGCAATGCAACCTTTTTTTGAATAAAACAGATGTTCGTTCAAATGTAATGTTGTCTCCATATGACCTTCATATGTGCCACAGCAGAACACTGGGTGGGTTCTGGGCCCCATTTTACTACAGCATGCAAACTCTCTTTACATGTGAGGTCTTGGTTTGTTTTCCATGTACCTGCTTATATTTTTGTGTCATCCCACAGCCGCATAAAATGAATGAAGCTCACCCTTTCATTCAAACCAGTGGCTAGAATCCTTCCTGGCCAGGTATAATTTATCCATGGTACCATGAGGGTGTAGACTCCAGCATGAAATCTTGCAAACAGTGGCATTTTCCCCTTTTGACCCCTATACATCCATTCCATATTCAACCTGCACCATATCAGTCTGCCCTAAAGTAGAGCCCTCTTCATGCATTCTTGGTATAATTTCCTTGGATAAAGAAGTCACTTGTTGGTGGCAGTAACACAGAGACATATCACTTCCTGCATGCCAATACAATACAGATTGTCTCAAAGGAACAAAAGCCTTTAGCAGGGCATCCTTACATGGTTAACTAGACATACTCTCCAAATTACCTATGGGTGCATTGCCACATATGCATGATGTTGCTTTGCATTCTTGTTCTTTGTATTCTAAGACTTGGCTGCAATATGTCAAGTGGTGAATCTTATTTTCTGAGCTTTGTAAGAATATAGAAAGCATAAATGATTTCTTATGTCAGCAATTTGCCAACAATTTCTTATGTCAGTTCCTCAACTGTCCCCATGTTTCTGGAGGCCATGTGCAGTGTGCCAGCTGTAATTCTTAATAGTTGTACTGGCATGCTTCAGTGAGTTCACTGAGCAGTGCTTTTGAATACTTTCCTAGGTTGTGAGGATATACCTCTGTCCCTCGCACTCAGCTTGATTAATCTTCATGAGAACTACTTGAGCAGCTGCTGAGAAATAAAATCAACCCTACCATACAATAGTATGACAGCATGCAATTTGCCCTTTGGATCTAAACCTGTGCTTCTAGATGCTTGCAGAATCAACCTAGTATTTCTAAATGGAGTCAACACTTGGATTGTTGACACATTTGATTTTTAGCTGGTGGCAATCAGAAGTGACAACTATTTCTTGGTCAAAATGATAGCATTCTCACAGAGGACGATGCTGCTGGGAACAGCATGAACTCCCTAACAATGAGGGTTTCAGTCATGTGCTATATCAATGCCGTGCTTAGTTGTGGTATTAACTGCATAATGAAGAAGGGCCTGAAAACCAAAGAAGATGTTTATTTAATACCATAAATTAGACTGCCATTCTGCTGACAGTAGGTGATAACATTCATTGTGAACGCGTGCTCCTTGTTGATATCAAACTCTATGTGCCTACCGGTGTTCTACTTAGCATGTCCTAAAGTCATCAGGCAAGTTGGGAACAGATAACAGAACTTTAAATAGGCCATTTGCCACCGTGACTGTAACTCTGAATGCAGAGATCAAAATGTTTTCTGGAAGTAGTGGTGGAAGAAGAGACAGATTAAAAAGCTACAGTTGCAGCAAATGCAGGATAATACATCTGTGGCCTTTCACAGTGTCATCTATGACTGCAAGATGAAGTTCTTTAACTCAGGTTGGAAGCAGACTGATGCTTACTAACTATATAATGAATTATACATAAAGCATTCCTTTTCAGGAATTTCAGGCTTTGGAGCATTTTGTGATAGGTAACCTCTGAGACTGCTTGCATTCTATCCATTATTCTAAGATACAGTGCATACCGCCATCAGATTCTGGTTCGTGAAAGCCTTCAAAGAGTCGGTCAGACCAAGGGAGAAAACTTGCAACCATGTCAGTCATTGCTAGAAGTGGCATTTGATGGAACAGGCATTCGGATAGCTAAAGGCTCAATGATACTGTCTCAGTATTTTGGTTTGCATCATCCTACAGGGCAGGGGTGGGTTCTACTTACCTCTACTACAGGTTCGCAATGGGATCGCACCATTGAAAGAAAGCTTCTGCACATGCACAGATCACCTATGATGGGCTGATGGGCAGAGCCTACCGCCAGTTTTACTACTGGTTCTTGTGAACTGGTCCGAATCGGGGGCAACCCACTATAGGGGATGTGATGGTTCAGCAGTTAAAGACACTGAGCTTATCAGCTGGAAAGCTGACAGCCCAGGTTAAAGACCCAAGTGCTGTGTGTTGGGGTGAGTTCCCATTACTTGTCCCAGCTCCTGCCAACCCAGCTGCTTGAAAACATGCAAATGCGAGTAGATAAATAGGTACCACTTCAGTGAGAAGGTACCAGCGTTCCATACATCTCAGGGTATAGCCATGCTGGCCACATGACTAGAGAAGTTTCTTCGGACAATGTTGGCTCCCTTGGCTAAGAAATAGAGATGAGTACTGCCCCTTGAGTTTGACATGATTGGACAGAGGAAATCTTTATCTTTTCCTTTGTGCCTTCTCATCCCTTTTGTCAAAGAGCCACCAATACAAACAGTATTGCCAGTGCAGGCCAGTGGTGGGTTGCCCCCGGTTCAGATTGGTTCACAAGAACTGGTAGTAAAACCAGCGGAAGGCCCCGCCCACTGCCCGGATGTCATCATTGGTGATCTGGGCTTGCACAGAAGCAAGGTGCATGCACAGAAGCAAGGTGCACGAGCGAGCGAAGCAAGCGCGCACGTGCGATCCCGTTGCGAACCAGTAGTAAAGGTAAGTAGAACCAGGAATATGATCCTGATGGGGCTCAAAGTTAACTCAGCTTTCCATCCCCCTGAGATCAGTAAAATGAGAACTCAGATTGTTGGGGGCAATATGCAAATAATATTTCTACATTTTAACAACAAAAGAGTGCTGTAAAGCACTGTAGGGTGGTATATAAAATGTAATAAATAAATGTAATAAATGTAATAAATAAATAAATAATAAATAATCTGTAAGACTAAATGCAGCTGCTGTTGCTATCATTATTCTTTGGGGTTTGGCATCAGTCAAATTATGGGCACTCCTCTGCTGGTGTTATCACAACAGTAGGAGACAAAGCTCTAACAAGTTATTGAATACCTCGGTGTCAGAACCTTGGCCCAATTTTAGAGGGTGAGATGGAAAAAGGAGGAGAACCAGAAGGAGAAAGTGGCACTGGTTTTTAACAGCTATCTTTGTTTAGTACATCTGGTATGCAAGAGTCATTTCCTCTTTCTATCCTTCCTGTTAATTGCAAAACTGCATGTTGCTATTTTAACATCTTGAAAAAGAGCCCCATCTGGTCCTTGTTCTTCGATAGCAAATGCCTTGGATCCAGAGGAAACCTTCAAAAGAATAGTTTCTTTTGCGGTTGTTTTATCAAAAAGAGCATTTTACAATATCAAACTCTGCCAGAATCAGAAACTTCACATCTGGAATTGGTGATGGCCATATGCAAGTTCTATCCCAATAATATAGTACTAGGCAGAGTTAGTTCCATGTGTTTTTCCCCCCTACTAATTCTAATGAATATTTGCCTTGGAAATTATTTCATTTTTGAAAAAGAAAATTGTGGAGAAAAAGTTACTGTTCTTGCACTGATTTATTTATTTATTTGGTTCGATTTATATGCCGCCCTTCTCCAGAGACTCAGGGTGGCTTACAATGCGTTAAGCAATAGCCTTCATACTTTTTGTATATACCTGCTTTGTAGGACTTTTGCGCCCCCCCCCCCAAGTGGTGTTCTTTTTTATACAAAGTCATCTTATTGCCCCCACAAACCGGGTCCTCATTTTACCTACCTCGAAAGGATGGAAGGCTGAGTCAACCTTGAGCCTGGTGAGATTCGAACTTGCAGTAATTGCAGGCAGCTGGTGCTAGTTAACAGCACTTTAGTCTGCTGCGCCACCACTCTGATGTGGTTAAAAGATGACAAAGGAAGGCATTGTCTTCAACAGGTCCATCATTCCAGTGACATTAAGTCCTGGGGAGGTGCATTAAATTCTCAGGAAGGCAGAAGGTTGACTTGGTCAGTCATAGATGTATTTTTTTTCTACTCAAAGGAAATCCAGAGCTTCGGAAATTTGCAGAACACGTTCTCTTTTCCTGTCAGAATTAGAACACATTTCCTTAATAGGCAATTTCAAAAAAACCTACTCATGCCGATTTCTAAAGCAGAACAAGGTTTCATGGTGATTACCTGGTTGAAATGATCTGTGTCCTTAAAAACTAAAGCTTTCCTCAAGTCAAGCTCAGCTCCTCATATCTTCCATCTATTTTTTGTGGCAACAGCATGGATGTGTATTGTCATTTCTTTTCCCAAGAATTTTTTTTTAAAAAAGTAGTTCCCAAGCTATCCTATGATCCTGATATTTTTTTGCTTCTCTCCCACCTAATATTAATCAGATTTATTGGTGCTCAGCTAATATTAATCAGATTTGCAAGATTGGCCAAAGTTGTTGGGTTCTGCCATTTGTCAATAAAATAGATTCATGTATAGAAGGAGAAGATACTGATGATCCTGGCTAGAAGACTAGGCCCCTAATTTGTGAGTTTCCAGTATTTCCCTTTTTTTCCCTAACAGCACATGTTGATAAATACTCTTATTGTATCTTTGCAAACATCCAAAGCCATTTAAGAAACAAGACATATATTTCCAAATAAAAGTCAATTGCAAAAATAACATAGTGTCAAAATGGTCCTTAGATGTCTTCAATAATTCTCCCTGGAGCTTGCTGAACCTTTAGGGAATCCAACACTTGACTAGTTGACTTGAATTACAAAAAAACCCAAATCCCTTTATTTCAGTTTATAGCCATCTAAATGAAAGGAAAAGTAGTTCTTATTTATGTACGGATAAGGCAGGCTTATACATTGCATCACTAATGATTAACATCTATATCAATTCTTTTTTTGCCTAGCTGAAGGCAGTTAGATAATCTGTTTAAATCCAGACTGGTGATGTCATTCCATGTTTCAGACGTGCCCTAGGATCACTCCTGAGTTACATTAAAAATAAAGAATTGAAGATTAACTATGCAAAGACAAAACTCTTGGGATTTGCTGAATGCCTTTGAGATTCACAGTGGCAGCTAAATATTGTTTACCTGCAAGTGTCCAAAGCTGTTGGGAGTTGGGAAACATATGTACCAGTGGTGAAATCCAAATTTATTTACTAACAGTTCTGTGGGCGTGACTTGGTGGGTGTGGTGTGGCTTGGTGGGCGTGGCTTGGTGGGCGTGGCAGGAGAAGGATATTGCAAAACCTCCATTCCCACTCCACTCTGGGGCCAGCCAGAGGTGGTATTTGCTGGTTCTCTGAACTGCTCAAAATTTCCGCTACCAGTTCTCCAGAACCTGTCAGAACCTGCCGGATTTCACCCCTGATATATACCAGTGATGGCGAACCTATGGCATGCGTGCCGGAAGTGGCACGCAGAGCCATCTCTCTGAGCATGTCAGCCATTGCTCTTCTGGGTTCTAGTGCGCACATGTGCACTAGATGGTCTCCATGCATGTGGGAGCGCAGGAAACTGGGAGAGCAGCTCCCCGGTGCGCATGTACACCGGGGAACTTCTCTTCTGGTTTCCGGAGCTCCCCTGCACGTGTACGTGGTCCTGTTTCAGCACTCGGTGTAGAAAAGGTTTGCCAGTACTGATATATACCAACCAACTCTCAATGTCTCCAGGTGGCCTGCATCAATCAAAGTGGAAATTACAACAAGACATAAAAAGATAAAGATAAAAGCTGACAAGGATAACGAAGTGAAGGATCTCCTTCTCTCTTGTTGAAAGCCTGCGTGAAGAGCCAGGTCTTTGTGACTCTTTTAAACAACAGCAGAATGGATGCTCTCCAGATCTCAGGGAAAACTTCTTTCAAGAAAAACTAGAGAGAGGGTACTAAGTTCAATGCCAGGTGGAAGAATTAATTTTTCATCAGTTTTATACTCTGTGAAGGACAGAATACTATCATGAAATAAAATATAGAAACAAGAACACAGTCCTAAATTCTGAATGTGGCTAGCTGGAGGGAATGGGATACACTTCTCTATCAGCTTGTTGTGGTCCGCCGGGGGCCTCCAGAGCTGGCAGCAGAGTCAAACAGTGAGGAGGCTGGGGAGGAACATGGACCAGTCCTGAAGTTGGGGAAGGCTTGGATGAGGGCTCTGCGTCAGAGGCAGAGATGGGGCCAGGGCTATCTGGGAGTTATGTGCAGACTCCGGAGCCTCCAGAGTCAGACATCAGCGAGGCAAAGGAACAGGAGGAGCCTGTTCCCAGTGCGAGCATGCGCAGACCTGCCAGAAGGCAAGAACAGTTAAAATAAAAGGGACAACTCAGGAGTAGGGCTTGGAGATGATTGGCCCCTCCCATAAGACATAAAGGAGGAGCAAAGGCATGTGAGATTTTGCAGGAAGCAATGTTGTTTGTTCTGGTCGATTTAAATTCTGCAGCTCTGTTTTGACTCTGTGCTCCATGTAGCCTTGCAAAGCTAATTGCCAATTAGGTCTTGGCAGCGTGTCAAGGGAGTTAAAGGAAGCCTAGGTCAGAACACAGCATCTGCTGGTGATGTTAATACTTGGGTGAACCCTCCAAGTAAGAAGCCGTTTTTCTCACAGCAGAATGGCCAAACGCCAACCAGCAAAAATGGAGGCATTTTAGCTATGCCATTTCTGAAACTGGTATTAGTGAATGCCAGTCTTTCTCCCTAGCCCATTGCTGTAAATGTACCTGGAGGGAGGGAAAAAGATGCATGAAGTCTTGTGATTTCTATCTATGCACATACTTAACTCTTACTTACATGATTCACTGGAACTGAGATGAGAAGTCAATCTGTTTCTTTGCTCCTCTCCAGGAGCAAAGTTTAATTCCAGTTTGTTAATCCCTCCAGAATCTTATCTACAAAATCAAACAAGAACATATCCAACTTTTCCCTTGATAGGCTAAAAAAAATGTAGTCTATCTATTGATGCTGTTTACAATTTTTATAGGTTGCATTTCCTCAAAGAAACATACAAGTGGGCCTCAACTTACAACCATTAATTAAAGACTCTTTGAAGTTCTGACAACACTGAAAAAAGTGACTAATGACTGGTTATTGCTCTTACAACCATTGCAGCATTCCCACAGTCATGTGATTAAAATTCAAACAATTGGCTAGTGATATGTTTTTTTACAACAGTTACACTGTCTTGGGATCATATCAGTGGTGGGTTCCTCCCGGTTCAGCCGAGCCAGTAACGGTGACCATATGACATCACCGAACCAGTTCTCTTTGTTCGGGAGCTGCCCCCCTGCCCTCCCCCACCTTCCCGCATTATTCTTACCTTTTATTTGGCCCCACCCCTAATCTATTGCTGCCTCCCGAGTCCCAGCTGATCAGCTAGAAGGAAAAAAACTGTTTAAACTTTTGCCGCAGGCTTCAAAGGGCCGCCCTACAGTTGATCAGTGTTAAAAGGCAGTGTGGTGGTAGACTAGTGCCTGCAAAAACAAATGAGTAGACCGGTGCCTGCAAAAATAAATGGGTAGAC
>WNWU01000003.1:12309692-12343076 GCA_012654045.1 Ptyas mucosa | reverse complement strand
TGCCTGCAAAAATAAATGGGTAGACCAGTGCCTCCAAAAACAAATGAATAGACCGGTGCCTCCAAAAATAAATGGGTAGACCGGTGCCTCCAAAAACAAATGAATAGACTGGTGCCTGCAAAAATAAATGGGTAGACTAGTGCCTCCAAAAACAAAATGAGTAGACAGCTACAGCTCTGCAAGCAGTTAAAAGCCTGGTAGACCAGTACCTTTGCTAAGTCCTAAAGAATTGTCACATGATCATCAAGCCACGCCCACAAAATAAGCCACACCCACAGAACTGGTAGTAAAAAAAATTTAGAACCCACCCCTGGATCACATGATCACCATCTGTGATCTTCCCAGGAGGCTTCTAACAAGCAAAGTCAATGGGGAAAGCCTTATTCACTTAACAACTGCAGGAGTCATTTAGTGACCATGCTAATTTATTGAACATCTGCAGCAGAAAAGGTCATAAAATGGGCTGCAACTCTCTTAACAACTGTTTTGTTTTGCAATGAAAATTCTGACCCCAACTGTGGTTATAAATGAGGACTACATGTACTTGTTTCTCTATTTTCTCTTTATTTTACCCTTAATAATAACCTCTGAATTAGATAAAACTGGATTATAGTAACTTGCCTAAAGTGGACTTTATGCCTGAGAGGGTATTATAACATAGGCTGAAGTATGTATCTTTATCCATCAGGCAATAATTCTAATAGTTTTAAGCTGTATTTCAATATATAAACAAAATATGAATTTTTCATAGAAATCATGAACTGGGAACATAATAATAATTGCCTGTTTTCCTCTGGGATTTGCAACAAAACTGATTATAAACTGAGTACATTGCAGAAAGCTCAAGGAAAATCAATGTCTCGCAATTGTTTTTTTTATTAGATTTTCTCTTAAACTAATTTTGCTTATTACTGGGAAATAAAATAGCAGTAAAATACAAACCATCCATTTTTGAAAGACAGCTTTGGAAGATGAAAGCAGCTGACATATGGTTAGGCAGATTTTAAATAAATCTTCTTTTCCCATTTTTTTAAGCTAATAAATGCTATAAATCTAAGATACTAAAACTCTATCCATATGTTTCATAAAAAAAACAAAAAACAAATCCATGGATCCTTCCCTCCCCTTCCCAAATCCTGGTAGCACAATAGATTGAGAATCATACTGACTCCCGCTGTGTTTAGGATTTTTGTTGTGAAATAAACTTTTAGGATTATCTAGTCTTGCTTGAGAAAATGTTTTATTGAACTTAATAAACCTTTCTTCCAAGTACATGTACTGTACATAAAACAGACTGAGTTTTCCTTAATTGGTCCATGTTTTATTGACACATAAATGGAAGTGAAGAGAATGCTAAACAGTGGGGTGCAAATACTATAAAGATCCTGAAAACACATTGGGATTGTTCTGTGCAAAGGTCAACGTTATAAAATATAAACACGGACATTAACATTTATGGATTACTAATATTTGTAGTGTATTGGCAGAATGCTCAGAATATTTGCCGAAAAATGCTAGAATTTCCTAACATAAGCTGCTGCTTATAAGCTTTGCAGTTGCTTACCAGCCCAGATCAAGTCAAATTACATTTAAAGGGAGCTGAAACTTCCTCCCAACTTGGTGTAAGTGCCATGATAAAATGGTGTGGTTTGTAACATAAGTATAATCCTAATTAAAATAGTGCAGTTTAGTTACAACTTTTACTTCAGTGTTATAGGTTAGGTTTTTGGCCTGCCTTAATTCCAGAATAGGATGGTCAGTTTGTAATCTCAAGCACCTTTTGTGTACACATTTAGTATAAATACTAAATACTACACATTGGTATTTATAATCAATTCATAATGCCAGGGCAGTTATTTGCATGTTCTAATATTAGCCCTATAATTATTTAGTAATAAACCACGTAACTACAGAATTATGCTTCTGCCCTAGGTTGGGTTCAATGAATTAAATTGCATACAGTACAGGAGTGGGTTCTACTTACCTTTACTACCGGTTTGCAATGGGGCCGCGCATGTCGGGGTTGGTGGGCGGAGCCTCCCGCGGATTTTACTACCAGTTCTATAGAACCGGTGCAAACCGGGGCAACCCACCCCTGATATAGTAGCTACAAAATTCTTGGTTTGATCCTTGGTTTTCGAATGCGTTTTATAAAAACCTGTCATCAGATATCCTAAAACAAAATCCATTTAAGTAAAAAAGCAAAAAACAAACAGGTATAAATTGCCTGTGTCTTGTTTTCATCCTATGAAACAAAGGCAAAATAAAATAGCTTGAAATCACTCTGTGTGTGATTTCACCTTACTTGTAAACCCTAATGAAGGGAGGACTCACATATGTGAAACTTACTACTGATTTAACTAAGTATTCAGCATGTCCCACCCCCAAATCTGAACTACAGGTATGCTCCAGAGCTCAGAAATATATTTTCTATGGAATTTAGCTTGCAATCCCATGTTTTATTCAGGTAGTTTCCTTACATAGTGATACCTAATGACACTTCTAGTGCCACAAGTGAATCTGGTGTCTGTTTTTTTTTTTTAAATTATTCAGAATTTTTGCAAGTAAGGATTTGTGTAAGCTTCAGTTAAGTTCAGCCTGAGTGGCGTAGCAGGATAATGCCTCCTATTAAGGCAGCATTTAACATCCAGCTGCCTGCAATTACTGCGAGTTCTAATCTTACCAGGCTCAAGGTTGACTCAGCCTTCCATCCTTTCTAAGGTGGGTAAAATGAGGGCCCAGTTTGTGCGGGCAATAAGCTGACTTTGTATAAATATACAAAAGTATGAAGGCTATTGCTTAACGCATTGTAAGCCGCCCTGAGTCTCCGGAGAAGGGCAGCATATAAATATAAATTTTAAAAAAAAGTTGGAAGAAAAATTGAAGTGAAATATATCTGAAAGCCCCTAGTTGAGAAAAAACTGGTATAGTTGATCCTAACCACACAAAGGGAATAGTCACATTCAGATACTTGAAGGTCTGTCTAGTTCAGTCATTCAAATAAAGGATGAAGGACACAAGAAAGGAAATTTATCTATATGCGTATTTATGTGTTTATCATATTTAGAGACCATCCATTTCCCAGAATGACTTGATATTGAAGTTGATACTGATTTATATCCCATCTTACATATGGGAGTTCAAAGCAATATACTGTACATTGTTCTCCTTCCTCCTGTCCTTCCTCACCATTACAGTCCTATGACATGAGATAGGCTGAAGAAAAAGTGTCTGGCTCAAAGCAACCCTAGGCAACTTCTGTAGCTGAGGGTGATTAGAACCTGGGTTTCTCAGTTTCTTTTCCCACCCCTTAACCATAAGATGGTGGTAATTTGTTTCGTCATAATAAAAGAGATAGCAGTTGATTGCAGGAAATAGATGAACTTCTGAAAATAGGTTTCATGAGCAGCTAACCATCCAGAGAGTGAAAGGACAGTGAAAAACCAATTTCCTATGAAGCTAAAATAAAAAAATATAGCACCATAACTGCAGGTTTTAAAAGTATCTATTGATGGCGACAGGACAGCCCTTTGCAACACAGTCCTTTCGGTAGTTCCAAGAAAGTTCCACATCTATTTGCACTGTTCAGGAGATTAGTTCAGGCACTGATAAACCTCCAAGTGTCCTCAACAACTCTCAGAAAGAGTGCTAACGACCAGATGACTGCAAGGAATACAAATCCTTCCACCATTCAGTCAGAATTGACATGGCTTCTTGGTTGAGAAGTGAAACGTCTTCAATGAAAAATGAAGTCCAGTTGCCTTGTGAAAAAGCACCTTTGGGATCAGTGGTCGGTTCCTCCTGGTTCGGCCCGATTCGCAAAGCGTGTACACGAAGAGAACCGGTAGTAACGCCGGTTGGAACCCACCACTGACCTGGATGACTGAGAATCTCCCCAGACAATGGTGAAAAGAGTTTTATTCTTCTCATCCTTGACTACTATACTTACCAGGTACATCCTTGGCAGCTTCAGAAGTAAATGACAATATTTTTTTAAAGAAAAGAAATCAAATGATGAGCTTCAATATATGTGTGTGTGTATGTGTATATATATATATATGCAGCTACATTTTGAGAGTATTTATTGAAAACAATCTTTTTTAATGAAACCTATAGCATTGAGGATTCACCTGTGAGCTACAATATTCACTGGTATAATTTTGCTTTAACAGTAAAACCTGGATTTAATGGACTTTGGATACATTTTATTCAGATTACATCCCCCATTTAATGGAATGGAGACTTTACTGCAAATCAGAGGTGGTATTCAGCAAGTTCTGACCAGTTATGGAGAACTGGTAGCGGAAATTTTGAGTAGTTTGAAGAACCGGTAAGTACCACCTCTGACTGGCCCCACCCCCATCTATTCTCTGCCTCCTGAGTCCCATCTGATCGGGAGGAAATGGGGATTTTGCAGTAACCTTTTCCTGCCATGCCTACCAAACCACACACACCAAGCCACGCCCACAGAACCAATAGTAAAAAAAATTGAATCCCACCACTGCTGCAAATGATATCATTTGGGCCAGTGATGTAATTATGCAGATTATGCAAATTGACACAGAAGGTATCTATTCAGGTTTCATGGTAATTTGGATTTAATGGACACTCTCCTCTTTGATTGGTCTGTTAAATCAAGGTTTTGTTCTGAGGTTTCTGCAAAAGACTCAACTTTGAATTTATAAAGGAGTAAAATGATGAAAACACACATATGATTCAAAGTCTTTGATCTTTGTTTCATCATTACACACACACTTGATGCATAAAAAAAATTGAAAAGGAAGATAAATGCACTTTTATGGAATGGATTCTGTTTCCTCAATTGTTGTGGGGAATTGTTTTATGCTTTCCAAAGCTCTTAAAACTTTTTGTCAGATATATAATAGTTATTATTACATTATTTCCAGCTGAGGAAATGGGAAAGGATAGCTTTGTCACAATGGCAGATGAGCAGAAAGCACTTAACATAGCTTCATAGACTGTAATATCTTCTAAGCCATCACATAGATCAGCAACCATCCTATGGATCTGATAAGAGTTTCTTTCTTCTTTTTTCAAATGTTGCTTCTCTCAAAGGAAAACAAGCCATGAAATTACACCAAGAACAGAGAAAGAAATCACGAGTACACAGGAAAGATTCAATGCATGAATGTATTTTCAAATAAATCTTTCCTTCCAATTTGCAATATCCCCTCCGAGAACGTCTCTTGCTATTATCTCTTCTTTGTAGCCCCACTTAGATAAAATGATTTCCCTACAAATGGCTACAAATTCCCAGGACAAATGGCTGAATTAAAACTAGTTATAAATTCAAGATGGAAATAATAGCAGAAATAAAAATCAGTTGTGATTTCAAGATGGACAAAACTCACAAGTTTTGGATTGATTAAATTCTGTTTTGGAATATTTTCTGGTTTTCGGTGGTGAAACATAGCTGTGGTTGGTGTTGGTTACTTATGTATCCCTTAATGAGATTTTTAAACTATATACTAAAAATTCATTTCCCTTCCAACCAAGCCCATCAGACGAAAACAAAATTTAAAAAAAATCAAAATAAGGAGCTGCAGTAAGCCTCGGATTAACAGATTTGGGTTTAATGAACCTTGAATTTTGAAGTTTAATGTCCATTAAATTTTGGATACACTTTCATTTAGACAGCAACCCCAAAATAAAGGACTGAGTTGCTATTTGGGAAGCAATCCATAAAGTAGCCTCTACTTTCTGTAAAGAAAAAAAAGCATGTTCTTATGCACATGCTTCATGTGAGTTCTGGGATGGGGTGGGGGAAAGCTAGTGGGCAATATGTTGGAACAGGATTGGCAGTAGAGTTGAGGAAGGAGGCTGGGAGCATACTGAGAAGATCAGGCAGGTAATCTATTTAGCAGGAGTAGCAGCAGGAACAGGTTCCCTTGCAGAATAATAGAGTTGTAAGGAATACTTCGTAGTCCGACCCCTGCTCAAGTGGCAGCTCTTATACCTTTCCTGACAATTTGCTGTCCAATCTCTTCTTAAAAACTTTCCAGCACAACCTCTGGAGGCAAGTTGTTCCCCTAATTAATTGTTCTCACTGTCAGGATTTTTTCCCCTTAGCTCTAGATTGGACCTGTCCTTGATAAGTTTCCATCCATTATTTCTTATCCTGCCCTCAAGTGCTTTGGAGAATAGTTGACCCCTCTTCTCTGTGACAGCCTCTCAAGTACTGGAAGACTGCTATTATGTCACCCCCTAGATAATCTCTTCATTAAACTAGACATATCCAGTTCCTGCAACCGTTCATCTATGTTTCAGCCTCCCGCTCCCTAATCATCTTTGTTGCTTTTCTTTGCACTCTTTCTTTTTTACACTGGCTTCTGTCCTAAGAAGCCAACAGTTTCTTTTGATCACAGAACAGTTGCATCCTTCAGCAATCCATAAGATTGTTCCTCAAAAAGATACACATTAGGGCAGTGGTGGGTTTCAAATTTTTTTACTACCGGTTCTGTGGGTGTGGCTTGGTGGGCGTGGTATGGCTTGGTAGGCATGGCTTGGTGGGCATGGCAGGGGAAGGATACTGTAAAATCTCCATTCCCACCCTACTCCAGGGGAAGGATACTGCAAAATCCCCATTTCCTCCCGATCAGCTGGGACTTGGGAGGCAGAGAATAGATGGGGGCGGGGCCAGTCAGAATTTTTACTACTGGTTCTCCGAACTACTCAAAATTTCCGCTACCGGTTCTCCAGAACTGATCAGAACCTGCTGAAACCCACCTCTGCCTTAGGGCTGTCTTCATATATTCCTGTAGCTGAACTCAAGGGAAGGAAAGAACTGGAGTGGAGAATGTATCTAGATTTCACAGACATTAGAATTCAGCAGACTCCCTGTTTCCTAACTCAACTTTTTATGAATTGAAATGCAGCTTTTTATTCTTCACATGCTTTCATAGAGAATTTCCTGTGTGTGAGAATGAAAGAATTAGCAATGAAAGTCTCTGGTATATCTGCCTCCAATCAGGTGGCTTTACAGGACATATCTATTTTATGTGGTATGTGCATGCCTGCTCCTAATTTTGATTTTCATATCAGAAGAGCATTTGAACAAAATGTTGCATAATTCATTATCTAACTAAGTGACTGCTTAGAAACAGACAAGTGTGGATGTGGAATTCGAATTTGTTAAGTTTGACATCTTTAAACAAATGAGACATTGGAAGCAAGAGTGTTTTTCTTGATGATACTTTAGTTCCAGAAATGTAAGCAAACAGAACATCTCAACAAGAATTTCTATTAATTCAGATAGGATATCCATCATGGGCCTCATGTTGCTCATCCCATAGAAATGAACTCTGATGGTAGAAATCCAGAAGGTAGCATCTCAATTACATCATAGCAATAGCAAAAGCATTTATATACTGCTTCACAGTGCTTTACAGCCCTCTCTAAGCGGTTTACAGAGTCAGCATATTGTCCCCAACTATTTGGGTCCTCATTTTACCCACCTGACGGATGGAAGGCTGAGTCAATCTTGAGCCTGGTGAGATTTGAACTGCCAAATTGCAGGCAGCTGGCAGGCAGCAGAAGTAGCCTGCAATACTGCACTCTAACCACTGGCTCTGATCATGATTAAAACAGTACACTTAAACTGGGACTACAAGTCTGATGCACCATGAAGACCACCGTCCATTAAAAGATGGTACCATTAGACTGTTTCACTGGTGAGCTTGATTATTGAATTTTCATTCCAGTTTCCGGAGAATAAAACAAGGCAACATCTCAAAGCCATTATTAGTTAAGTGTGAATAGTTGGGGGAACGAGTTGGAAAGTTGCCAGAGATCACATTTCCTGTGCTCTCTCCATCTCTCTTGCTTTGCTTTTTACATAGAGGCTTGTTTTAGTACACATAATTATTGACAAAGGAAACAATTCCATTTTGGGCAGTATGCATGACTAATCAGTGCCTCTCTGTTTAATACTGAATTCTTTTCCATTAAAAAGAAATTGTTGCTTATCACTAAATAAGGATACAATCAATGTTCTTTTTAATGGATTCATTGTATGATTGTGATGTTTGTTTTACATTATTACTCTCCAATGGCATTGCCAAGTTTACCCCCAGCAGTGCTTCTGTGGAGAAAGAAGATCAGTTGGAGATAATCTCTTTAAAGCATTGTAAACAGCAGCTGCTCTGTGGTTATCAGATTCAGAATGAGACCTTCTACACTCTGGGAAAGAATTTTCATAGGAAAAAACATCACAAATTAGGAAAATGTACATAGTTGTCATGAGACTCAGTCTCTGCCGTGCCTTAAAAAATTGAAAGTGTGTGTCTTCTAGTTCAGATAAAATTGCATCGCACAGAGT
Source organism: Ptyas mucosa (assembly GCA_012654045.1). Classification (NCBI taxonomy): domain Eukaryota; kingdom Metazoa; phylum Chordata; class Lepidosauria; order Squamata; family Colubridae; genus Ptyas; species Ptyas mucosa. Next base: position 12,334,738 of record WNWU01000003.1, on the reverse strand, counting down.
TTACATTAAAAATGGACCCTTTGTCCCTGCTAAACCCATGATTATCAGTTGCTGCATCTGAATCTATGCCATTAAAAATCTGGTATAAAGAGCCTATTGTAAAGGGAGAGTGCTTATTATGAAGGATCAAAAACTTGTTCAATGAACTGAAGGCTGGTTGATTGTTAAGATGATAAAAAGTGAATTATTTGTAGCTATGTAGTGGGCTGATAACTGCTAAGGAATGGCCAAAGGGAAGATGAACTCATGTAAAACTATGCTGAAGTAGGCTTCCTTTTTTTCCCTTTTTTAAAAAAACCCTCTTTTTACTTACCCGCAGGATGTTTGTGTTCAGCTTTACAATTTCTCTGAGTGGAAGTTTTAGGCCTGATCCTTTCATGGTGGTCTTTTTTCCCCCACTTAGCCATATCTTCATCAGTCTGCAAGCTCTGCCTATCCACACTTCCTCATCTGAACACACTCAGTGGAAGGTGTCATTTCATTTTGTCTCCCCTTGGCATTTAATTGAAGAATTGAAGAGCCAGGGGACTTCTACTAGTCATTCATACACTAATTGTAAATTAGGTTTACAATAATGCTGTGATAAACTTTTATTTTCCATTTTAAACCATACTCATCTATACAATGGACAAGAGATCAAGAGTCATCTCGCAGTGAGGTGGCCCAGCCAATGAATTTAATTAATTAATAATAATAGATCATTTTAAACATACTTTTTTTCAAATTCAAATATTAAAATTGCTGCATATTGTTTGTATGCATGTGTGTGTATTTATATGTATCTATGTATTCTGATGTTTATTTTAGTATGGATGAGACGTTTCTTGTAAGAGTTTGCATCATGGTTCATCACTTGCCTGGGTACAACTGTGTTTTCTGAAGTTTGCTGTTTTTTAAATTACCATACCCTCAATTCAATTCCAAGACAAGTAATCTGTTTATACATGTGTGCATCTGGGGTGGGTTCTAAATTTTTTTAGCACAGGTTCTGTGGGCGTGGCTTGTTTTGTGGGTGTGGCTTGGTGGGGGGTAATGTGACTGGGTGGGCGTGGCCAACCTTTTTTTTTTTTAACTTTTAAAAGCATTTTTTCTACAACCTTAAGAAGTTGCAGAAAAAAATGCTTTGAAAAGCCTCTGACGATCAGGCAACTAAGCTGGAATCGCCAGAGGCTTTTAAAGGCATTTTTCTTCCTACAACCTCTTTGGCCGAGGAGGTTGTAGAAAAAATGCTTTTAAAAGCCTCTGATGATCCCAGCTAAGCCGCGTGATCATCAGAGGCTTTTTTTTTTTACTTTTAAAAGCATTTTTTCGGCCAAAGAGGTTATAGAAAAAAATGCTTTTAAAAGTTAAAAAAAAAAGCCTCTGATGAGGTAGGTGAGGTAAGTGAGTGGCGACTGGGCTGGGGACTGGTTCTGGGGTATGGCCAGCCAATGTTATTACTGGTTCTCCAAACTACTACAAATTTTTACTACCAGTTCTTGCGAACCGGTGTGAACTGGGAGCAATCCTCCACTGGTATGCATGTGTTTTATACAAATATAAAAAATCAGAAAGGACAAAAAACAAAATGCTGGCACGATAGAAGGAAACTGTGAAATAGGAAGAAAAGAAAGCAGTATTCTCTACAAACTGTCTGTTGTGGCTGATCAAACAAAAGACACAATATTACTGCTCCTTTCTAGAAATATGACCCAGCCTGCATGTCTTGCAATATACCAAGACAGACTCAGCCCATCAGTTAATCCATCATGGTTGTGGCATGCTTAATTTGCCAGCAACAGTAACTCAGTCCATTTCCCTCTTCATAGTGTAAGCTCGAAAGCCATTTCCTTCAAACTAAATCTCAACATTTCTTCAAAAAGAGAACAACTTGAAGTGTCTTTTGCAGGAGATGAAAAGCTGGGGAAGATGGATTTCAACAGAAACAGAACTTTTAAGACACCTTTTTTGAGAAAACAATTGAGACAGCCACACACATTTTTTCATGTCTGTCCTATTATCCCGCAAAGCAGACAATGAGAGTTTGAGATCTGTAGTGATAGAAGACCAAGGTGTAAAGTCCTATTCACCTTCTGGCCTTACCGCCTCCTGTGAAAAGCCAGGTAATTTTCCCCTCAATCTTTCTGGAATTGGTGCTACATGGGAGAAATGTACATGATTTCAAAGAGCTTGAGTGAAAAGTGGATACAAAGAAAAAATTCAGCTCTCATTTGCCTGTACTGATATAAAGATGTCACATCACTTTTTTCTCCCAACTATTTAAATTCATCCTGAGGAAGTCACATAAACCTCAAGTGCTCGCAAGGAACATTATAATGCATAATTATAGCAACCATGTTCATGGGATCAAGCTAAGTGTTTTATTATTTATTTTTTTTAAGCTCTTCACTCATTTATCATTTTTTCCATCTGATGTTTATTTTGGAGCCTTGTTTTTAACCATGTTCATTGGGATTGTTGATAGTCCGACTGGTACACCTGTACTTCATCCTGATTTCTTCACACTTTTCTCTGTTGATAGAAATAAGTCTACTTATTATTTTTTTTGGCTTAAGGCATATTGCATCTGTAAAATTTCTTTATTTTGTGCTTTCTTTAGCACTGCATATGAATCTTCTAAAAACGTTTAAGTTTTAAAGTGAAATATTACATTTCCTTAGCTACTGATTTCAACTTCTAATGATGTAATTCATGAAATAGAACTATAATCTGAGAAAACGATAACATTATGCCATAAAATGGATTAACCGCGTGGCTGTCATGGAAAAGACGTTCTGGACTTTGCAATTAATACAGCAATTCAAAAAGTTGTTGCAAGTGGTTTTACTAGTGCTTGATAAATAAATCACCATAGTGCCTAATCACTGCTTGCTTTCTGACGCTAGCCCAGTAAGTACAAATATTTCAGTTTGTACCAAAGTACATTTTGTTCAGTCAAGTACCTCTGAAAGCTGACTCAGATGTGCTCACATCTCCAAATGTTTTATTCATGTATTTACTTTCCATAACTTACACAAATGCCCTTCTATCAATCCGTGCAAGATGATCTACCGTTTAAACGATTGAATTGCTATTTTGTAGACATATTTAATTGCAGCAGATGGCAGTACCTGGCTGATGTTGTCTGTGCATAAAAGCTAAGTAAAGTCAGGCTTAATTAGTGCTTAGCTCAGAGATCAGCAGAGAATTTCAGGGTCTAGGCTAAACTATAAGACGGATATATATATATATTGAAAAACTGCAATGGTGAACAATTCATGTATGTTGCCAAGAAAATGATGGATGTTTAAAAGTAGTCACCAGAAGACACAATCGAGTCAATGATGTCCATCTTTCCAAAGTACATTCAGGTATCATTTTACAATATAAATTTGTCCACCACTTTGAATATTTGAGTAACTAAGTGGCATACCATAAATCAGATCCAATAACTTTGGTAAATGCTTTTCCAACAGAGGAAAAACCCTGAAAATTTCAACCTACTATGGTTTTATATGTGTGTAAATGTCTATGAAGATTCTCAGTCATCTAGGTCATGGTTGTCTCAAAGATGCTTTTTCAAGAGGCAACTGGACTTTCTGGGTTGTTTTTTTTTGAAGAAGTTTAGTTTCTCATCCAAGAAGCTTCCATAGCACAATTATGACCTGGATGACTGAGAATCTCCATAGACATTTTGCTATGCAGTTTGGAAGGAACACCCTTCAAATATGTGTAAATATTTATGATTCATTGGTACACTTAGTAAATTTTGATTCTCACCTTCATAGATCTAGGTGGCCCTTTCTTATCTTTACATTAATTATATATTATATTACATTCATATTCTTCACCCTCCTTTCCCATTTCCTACTTCACAACTGCTTCTTCTCTCTTAATATACTATATATGAACAAGTACACACGTGCAGTTTTACATTTTAAACTCATTTAAATAATGCTATCCTTACAGCAATAGAAATAAAATGAAATGCACTGTTTGTCACTGCTGATATTTCAGGCATGCGGGAAGAAATAATGTTTTATTTGTAAGAAGATTAAAAAATGGTTTTCAAGTAAAAAAAAGAAATCTACAATTCTCAGTCACTAGGCACTGATAGTATCTATCCACCCATCCCTGTAAATTGATTTTTAAAAATAGGAAGAGGAGAATGAAGATGTGGAAAACGGTGTCAGTAAAATGACTACACCATTGGGAGATATTAACAGCTGAGTCTATTTGTCATTGGCTCATCACTTCTAGATGGCTATTTGACCCATGTCAGTTATGGGCTTGAGTGACAAAATGTAATCCTGGCTGTGCTATAAAAAAAGTTCCCTGCCAGGAAACTTGATTTACTGGTATACCGGTAAGTTATATTTGCCACAATGGAGTGGGAAACAGACTCCAGTTGTGGATTTTTATTTTGGCTGTAATTCCTTACAGTACTGATTACCTGGGCATATGTATTCTGCTAATTCTTTATGGATTTTATTTGCAATCAGAATGCTTTTAAATCACAATGTTCTGCACTAAGAGCCTTTTGTTATTCCATACTCAAGCCCTTTTAATTTATCTTCTGCCTCAATTGTCCTGTCCATGTTACTAGATGGAATTATTTACTTCACAAACACTTCAATACTAAAGTTCTTGCATACCGTGCTTAGCCAAGCTGGAGAACAGCTTGATGCTAAATAATCTCAGATTCTCCTTCAGGGATTAGATGCCTAGGACACCCTCCATTATGGGGAGACTATTGCTTCAGCTATGAGAGCAGATAAAAATTCAGCTCATGGGATTAGAGAAGATCTACTTCACCAAAGTAAGCAAGGGAAAACATTGCACCAAGCTCTAAAAATATCTTTTCTGAACCTAGGAAAGGTTAATGCATTTAGATAAGAGCCAATTTTTCTTAAAAGGTTTATTACCCATAGCAGATAACCGATCACTGAGTTGGAAATCAGTAGCTGAATAAACATTTATGTCATATAGGCTTTCAGTAGAACGTCTTTTATCTATTGAGTATGAACCTGCTAAACATGTTATTTTTCCCCTTTAACAACTTAATAGTATGGAATAGTAGAATGCGTTTAATAGGATCTCGTGAAGTAGACTGCAAAATTTTAGAAGGGCTGCTGGTAAGAGACAAATCACACTCAATAGTTATGGTTTTATAGTTTTGTATTTGTCTTACTGCTGTTATCGATCTTTTAATTTTTGAATGCCTTTGTTGGCTTTAAATATTTGTAACTATAAAAAGTTATACATTAGAGAGAGAGAGAGAGAGAGAGAGAGGGAGAGAGAGTGATATGATAGGTAAATGATTGATGATAGATAGAAGAAAGATGATAAATATCTAGTTGATATAAATAAATAGATCTCCAAATCTTTTTTTATCCTATGTGTTCATTCTTATTATTGTGCTTTGATATGTTTAGCAACCTACAAGACAATCCATGACCCAATGAGTCATCCTTTTAGAGATATTTCCTTACTCAGACAGAGAAATAGAATGATCCCAGGCAAGCAAAAAAGCAGCACAACCAACTTCCAAATTCGTGCTAGTTTCCTTATTGACTTTACTTGGGAAACTGGCATCAAAAATCTGCCCTCCCCTGCCCTTCCCTTCTTCTCCCCGCCACTCCTTCCTTCTTGTAAGTTTGAGATAAATTACAAAAATCAGAATATCTTTCCTACTCTAGGGAAAAGTTTGTCCAAGCATGCAATTGTGTAGCTGTAACTTTACCAGGAAAAGCCAAGGATGGTGCATCAACAAATATGGTCTAAGGCAGGGGTCGCCAACCTTGGCAACTTAAAAGCTTGTGGACGTCAAGTCCCAGAATTCTCCAGCCAGCCATGCTGTAGATCAAATAGCAACTTCAAGCTGGGCATCTTATATTTCAAAAGAATTATACTCATCTAGAATACTGTATATTCACTGTCACAATCCAATTTCTCTACTGAGTTTAGAGATGACCACCAGCAGTTTCACAAGGCTTCTATTCCAGACAATGAATTTTTAAAGATTTTTTTTTAATCTCACCTTTATTATTATAACTAATAACTCAAGGAAGCTAACATGCCTTATATCCCTCCCTCTTCTTATTTTTTTTTAAATTTTATTTATATGCCGCCCTTCTCCAGAGACTCCATGGTGGCTTACAATGCGTTAAGCAATAGCCTTCATACTTTTGTATATTTTATACAAAGTCAGCTTATTGCCCCCACAAACTGGGTCCTCATTTCACCTACCTTACAAAGGATGGACGGCTGAGTCAACCTTGAGCCTGGTGAGATTAGAACTCACAGTAATTGCAGGCAGCTGGATGTTAAATGCTGCCTTAGCAGGAGGCATTAGCCTGCAACGCCACTCAGGCTCTTAGTTTTGCCCCCAACAACAACTCTGTGAGGTGATCTTTCATGCCTAAAGTGGGACTCTCTCTTTCATGCCTAAAGTGGGACTAGAACTCACAGTCTCCTGGTTTGTAGTCTGGTGTTTTTAACACTAGACCAAAACCAAACTTCTGCAGTCTTACATTATGGTTCCTTGACTACTATTGAAAAGGACAAATGGTCGTGGATGTCATTAGCTTAAATATGAGATCCAATCCTACTTGTGTGTGTAGTTTTATTGGTAACGGTATGAAAGTGATTTGTCTTTGTTCTTTTCTGAGTTATTTTTAAGGTACTTGTTTAATGTACACAACTGCTATTTTAATTAACGAGACCTTAGCAGCATCCACAATCAGATGAGGTCAGCCAGACTGATACAACACAAACAGCTCAATTGAATTAGAATCTTGATAATGAAGACAAGATTTTATTTTCTTCCTGAGATCATGTACTTGTTTCATTAAAAAAAAAAATCATCTTCATAAGACTGTGACTAAAGTTATGAAACTTTGGTGACCTTACTTTGAAAGGCTAATGTGATCTCATGCAAGAATGCCAAAATATTGAGATTTGATTATCTCAGAGGATATATGCCATTTGAAAACAAATTTGTTTATAAAATATACTCATTTACTCTGGCAAGGAAAATGTTAGATCGGCGCAGGGAAAGCAAGACGCGACAGCTCGGGTCTTTTCAGTGACTTTATTCAGCTCAGAACAAGACAAGAAACTGTGCTGCCGGAGCCCTTTTTTATAGTGCTCCAGCAGGGTAGCTGTCCAATGACAGCTACTTGAATCTCCCGCCGGTGGATCTGCCAATCCCCGAGCGGATGCCCAAATAAGGACACAACAGAAAACAATGTCCTTTCCTGTTGTTGGAAAGCGGTTAGGAGAGTCCAGCACTGTGAAAGGAGTTTGTCCACAATGTTGGCGCCTGTCATGGAGGAGATATTTGGGGGAAACAATTCCCCCAGAGCTCATTGATAACCATTTCTTGTAGGACTTTATGCAATATGCAATGGAACCTGCATTGGACTGTGCAGTCTGGGAGTCCCCGGGAACATTTCTTCATCACCAGGGATCAGGGAAGCCAAGTTATAAAATGGGTGTTGTAAAACTGTCCTTTATTTATGTACTTGCAATAAAATGTTGCAATAGAAATACAAAAGGGCACAGCTTGCATTTGGATGTCATGATGCATGTGCCATCATTTTGGTGTCATTGTGGCTAATATTAGGAAGTTAATAGCATGGATGTCCCAAAAGTGCTTTTTCAAGAGGCAACTGGACTTGAAGATGTTTTGCTTCTCATTCAAGAAGCTTCTTCAGCTCAGCTTCAGCTTCTTGGATGAGAAGCAAAACATCTTCAAAGAAAAACCAGAAAGTCCAGTTGCCTCTTGAAAAAAAGCACCTTTGGGACAACCATGACCTGGATGATTGAGACTCTCTATAGATATTAATAGTACGGAAGTATCAAAACACTTATTCAAGAAGTGAGTGAAGTCTTTTCCCCCAACCAAGTCACAGAGTTTCCAGGAGAGAGTGATCTTTTGGCATGTGCTGAAGTTTCTAGTTCAATGAAGGCTGGAGGTTAACTTGAAAACACTTCAACTATGTTCTTTCTCACAGAACATTCCTGAGAAATCATTCAACGTGAGAAGAAACAAACACTAAATAACCAGACTGGTCTGATATCATAACAAGAAACAGGAGAAATAGGTGTAAGATTTTGAACCTAGATTTTACTATAACTAGGGCTGGTTTGTAATCTTAGCAGTTGCTGGAATTCATTAATAACAGTTGTGGGTAGGGTTCTTTTTTTTTTCCTTTTCAATAAACTTATCCTTGCATCCCTGTAGGCTTCTACTTCCAGCTTTAATCTTGGCCAGCAAAATCTAACAAGCCTGAAGTAATTGAAGATTCTAAATTATTTATCAGGTAAGTGAATCAGATTGTCCCCACAGCCCAGATTGCTTTAGCGAGCAAGCATTATTTTGCATAGATCAATTAGCCAGGAAAACTATTTACACCCAGTATTGTACAATTGTAACGAATTAGTATAGATATTTCCAGTTCTTGTTTGTCCAGTTAAGCAGAATTAATAAGCTACAATCACCTCATAGCTGTACCATTTTTATAAAGCTGGTATCATTTTTACGACTTGATTATGAGCAAAAGTTCTCCTTCATTAATGACAGTCCCCTTCAGTAAGATAATAACAAGAAAAAAAGAGAGGAAAAAGTCCAGCGCACAGAAGGATCAGAGATCACATTGGTCATTTTATACAACTGCCTATAACTGGATTTTGCATGTCACAGTTCATCGCCTAGATGGATTTAATTTCATGCTAATGATTCACAGAATTTCTCCTCTGCTTGTCATTTACAGGAAAAGGGCTCAGAATAATAAATACTTGGTGACTTTATGTTATTTCTTGCATTTCAATGGAAGACGAATGGCAACTGGGATAAGAGGAAGTAGGGTGAATTTAACAGCATAAGAGTCTTACTAGGCTCAGCCAGTGATCTGTTTAGCTCAGTGTTCTGTGTCACATGCTAGCAACCCAGATGCATTCAGGAAGCTCACAGACTTAGACAGGAGGTTGGTAAGTTTCTTTGAATGTTGCTCCCTAGTAGCTGGGATTTAAGGTATGCCGCTTCTGTTCTGAGCCATCAAATTAATCACCGAGAGTCCAATACTTCATAAATCTGTTCAGTGTCCTTTTAGAAGGCACCCACCACATCTGAGATTAACCAAAACTCAGTAAATGACATGTGTGGCTACTCAATAATGAGAAACAGATACTGAATTAGCAGGAAGAAGAGAAAGCTGGATGCTTTTGTAAGATTATTCTCTATGAAAAATGGATATCAACTTTACTTCATTTAAGTGCTAGAGACTTCTGTTATGAAACTTTCCCTGGCTTGCTCTTAATCAAGCTTTTTTCGTTTCTTGATTGTAGAGACCAGTGGTGGGTTTCAAATAATTTTACCACCAGTTCGCCGAAAATGTGAGTGTGCGTGCATGGCTTCCACACATGCGTGCACACATAGCTTCTGCCATGTGGCGAGGCTCGACCGAGCAGCCTTTCAGGGCCTGCTCCCCTCCATCTCTGCTCTCTGGGACAGTGGCTGCTTTTCTCTGCACTGCTGGGAAAGCATCTTGTGTAATTTAGCAGCTGTGAGCTGCCGCTTTCCTCTAAGTCCCATCTGGACAGCGCTGCGGCACAGAGAAGCAGCAGCCATGTTGAATGCTGTTTCTCCCAGCAAGAACAGCAGCAGAGAGAAGCAGCTGCTGACCCGGAGAGCACATGGAGCATCTCCGCAACTGACCGAGGTTCGGCAAGGGATGGAAGAAATAGCTGCAAGATCTCCGCTGCAGTGCTTTCCATATTGGACTTCTTACAGGTAAGAAGAACCATTTGGTCCATTCCCAAACCGCGTCAGCCTTCCTGTGCCCATGCCGCTCCCTCCCACATTCCCTGACCTGGCCGAGGTGAATGGCGAGTGGGTGGAGGCTCCGGGGCAAGGCCGGAGGGGGGAATGGTGCACCCCCAGGCCCCGATCCAAGGCAAAGGGTGAGCAGGCAGTATGCTTACCTTTGGTGAGCAGAGTGGGCGAGGCACAGAGGCAAGGCACGGAAATTAGCTGGGCTGCATGGCAAAGGCAAGATATATAGGGGCAGGGTGGGCGGGGCCAGACAGTGGTGCAATTTGCCGATTCTCTGAACTGCACAGAATCATTACTACTAGTTCTGTAGAACCGGTTCGAACCGGCTGAATCCCACCCCGGTAGTGACCCAAGAACCAACCTCTCCCCCTTGCATTTCCAATTTTAAGAGTTATCAGATTTTGCCTAGGGGAGAGGAGGGGACAGTTAAGAGGGGAAGGTGGTTAAATAAGGAATGAGTCCTGATGTGTGGTGGGTTTATTTATTAGAAAATATACATGTTCTCATTTAAGGGGCCCATGAACTTTTGTGTGATTACAATTCAGGCATTAAAGTTCCCAAACAAATATAACAAGCTTTTTCCTCCCTAGTATATGAGAATTTGAGATTTTTTTTTGAAAATATTCTGCTAAATTTTGAAAACATGAATAAAATATAAACAAGCAAAAAAAGAAAAGATAAAAAAAGAAAAGAAAGGCAAAATGCGCGAAAAAAATGAAGAGAAAAAGTAAAGACAAAGGAATGGCTTTCTACTTTTTTTTGGATACAGATATAGATGAAAAATACATACAACTCTGAAATTAAGAATAGTTTACATTCCTTTCATAATCCCATATAATTTGACGCATCAAATTCCCAATTTCAAAATTACAATTCTCTTTAGTTTCTCACAAAAATTACCAAAGTAGTGTTGTGGCTCCGACCCCCGAGCCCATCACATCGGAGGAAGAAGGCTTCGAACATGAAGGAGAGGAGCCAGCCAGGCCTCCCTCCCCCAGCCCCTCCTTTCTGGCAATTCCTCAGCTGCCGGCCGAAGGAGAGGAGATTAGCCAGGAGCCAGGTGTCTCCGATCAGTCGGAAAGTGATGAGGGGGATAAACTGTGGCTGGACCCACGTCAGCGTCGGCGTGCTAAAAGATCCCAGCAAATGAGGAGGCATGCCAGGGATTAGCTGAGTCACTGGACCACACCCCACAAGCTATATAAAGGAGTGGGGTGGCAGTTTGAGTTCTGTGACGGACAAAGTTTCATTCTTGTTAGTTTCTTGGTGTCAAACCTCAGTCGGCTTCAAGGATTGGAATTTGGACTGTGTTTTTCCCAGCTGGTGTGTATGTGTTTGTTATCTGGTGAAGGAATACCCCCCCCCCCCTTGTTTAGTAAAGAACTTGGCAGCCGGTTCCCATAGGGCTGCCCAAGCCTTGATAACGAAACCTCCGTGTGTGCCAGTCATTTAACCCTCGTCTGTCTGTGTGGGTTTGTGCGTGTGGGGGATGGGGACAGAACATCTTGTCCATCACCTGAAACGTAAACCATCGTTTAACCACGATGGACCAACAGCTGCAGCAGCAGTTACAGCAGCTGCAAGATGCCAATCAGCTCCTGCAGCAGCAAGTGGCACAGCTAACTGCCCAGCTTGCTTTGGGGAATGCTCCTGCAGCTCCCCCTCTCCCCCCTCCTCCTCCTCCTCCCCATTCCAGATGCCCGGTGAACATGCCAGAGAGGTTTTCTCGGCAGACGGAGATGTTCCCGGCCTTCCTGGGACAGTGCCAGCTTTTCATGGCAATGAGGCCGGAGGATTTTCCGGATGACCGGGCTCGGGTGGCATTCACGATCAGCTACCTTCCGGCTCTGCCGCCCGATGGGCCACGACGAACTTTATGGACCAGGCCTTTGTGGCCCATTATAAGGTCCCCTTGGTTCCGGTGGACCCTCCGTTGTGGGTCGAGACTATCGATGGGCAGGAACTCATGGCGGGGCCCATCAAGTTTGCTACTCAGCCCTTGCGCCTCGCCATTGGGACGCACAAGGAGGCCATTCAGTTCTATGTGACGGCGGACTTCCATTTCCCTGTGGTCCTGGGAATGGCCTGGCTGCGGGCCCATGACCCTCGGGTGGCCTGATCGAGGAATGCCATCTCGTTCCCGAGCCTGCAGTGCATCTACCACCTCCGCCACACCTGTGCTGGCCAGGACGTCTCTACCCCGGCCGTCTCCTTGCCTCCGGAGCTGACAACTTTTGCCAACGTGTTCAGCAAGAAGGAGGCGGACCGCTTGCCCCCACACCGACCCTACGACTGCGCGGTGGACCTGCTGCCCAATGTGCCCCTGCTGTTGGGACGCCTGTACTCGATGTTGGAGCCCAAATTGGCCGCCCTGCGGGACTTTCTGGACAAAAACCTGGCCCGAGGGTTCATCTGGCCTTCTACCTCCCCTCTCTCGGCCCAGGTCCTCTTCATGAAGAAGAAGACGGGGGACTTACGCCTGTGCTGCGACTACCAGCGCCTGAATGCCATCACAGTGCGGAATCGCTACCCACTGCCGCTGATCCCGGAGCTGATGGAGAGGTTGCGGGAGGGCTCGATCTTCACCAAGCTCGATCTCTGGGGGCCTACAACCTGGTGCGCGTGTGAGAGGGGGACGAGTGGAAGATGGCATTTGGCACCCGGTACGGCCACTTCGAATACACTGTCATGCCGTTCGGGTTGACCAACACCCCAGCAGTCTTCCAGCATTTGATGAACAATGTGTTTCGGCACATGCTGGATCAGTTCGTGGTGATCTACCTGGATGACATTTTGATCTATTCCCAGACCCAGGACAGCCACCTCCAGTATGTCCGCCAGGTCCTGCAGCACGTGCGGGAGCACCAACTCTATGCGAAGTTGGAGAAATGTTACTTCTTCCAGACTTCCATAGAGTTCCTCAGGCACATCATCACCCCTGAGGGCATCGCCATGGACCCGCGCAAGGTGGAGGCCTTGTGCAGTTGGGAACCCCCGCGTCAGGTGAAGGACGTCCAGCGCCTGCTGGGGTTCGCCAACTACTACTGGACCTTCATCCCAGGCTTCGCCACCTTGTCCTTGCCGCTGACCCAGCTCCTGCGGAAGAAGGTCCCGTTCCGGTGGGGGCCCCTGCAGCAGCAGGCTTTTGAGATCCTCAAGTGGGCTTTTGTTACGGAGCCGGTCCTGAAGCACCCCAATCCACGCCGTCTGTTCGTGGTCAAGACGGATGCGTCCAATGTCGCGCTTGGGGTGGTGCTGCTACAGGCCCCGGTGGATGGTGGCACTCTTTTTCCCTGCGCCTACTACTCCAGGAAGCTTAATCCTGCCGAGCGGAACTACACCATTTGGGAAAAGGAGTTGCTGGCTATCAAGGCTGCGTTTGAGGCTTGGTGGCATCACCTCGAGGGGGCCCGACACCAGGTGGAGGTGCGGACGGACCATCGGAACCTGGAGCACCTCACCACGGCCAGGAAGTTGAACCAGCAGCAGATCCAGTGGTCACTCTTCTTCGCCCAGTTCAACTTCCAAGTCACGTACATTCCAAGTGGCCTCAATCAGAGGGCGGATGCCCTATCCCGCAAGCCAGAATACTTCTGCCCCAAGGACTCCCTTCTCCCCCGGACAGTGCTGCCAGCAGAATCCTTGGCCGCGGTCCAGGAACCGGTGGACTTGTGGGCTCAGGTGCTGGAGGCGCAGCACCAGGATGACTGGTCGCAGCAGCGGAAAGTGGACGTTGGCCCCGCGTCCCCATGGACCTTGGAGGAGGGTTTGCTGAAGCACCGGGGCCAGCTGTATGTGCCCACGAGTCCGCTCCGAGCCTTCGTCATGAACCAGTGCCATGACAACCCCACGGCGGGGCACTTCGGGTTCTTTAAGACTTTGAACCTGGTGACACGGACGTTTTGGTGGCCTCGGGTATGGCATGACGTGCACACGTACGTGACGTCCTGCGTGCCATGCTGACAGGCCAAAGCCGCGTCCAGCCCACCTCCTGGGCTCCTTCAGCCACTGCCGACACCGGAGAGACCGTGGGGATCCATCTCCATGGATTTCCTGACAGACCTGCCGCTGTCTGCCACCTTCATGACCGTCCTCATGGTGGTGGACATGCTTACCAAAATGGCGCATTTCATCCTGTGCCGCGGCCTGCCGTCGGCCCGCACCATGGCACGTCTGTTCCTGCAGCACATCTTCCACCTCCATGGCCTGCTGGACCGGGTGGTGTTCGACCGCAGGGCCCAGTTCACGGCCCGCTTCTGGAAGAGCCTGATGGCCACGTTGGAGGTGCAGGTGTGCCTGTCGTCGTCACACCATCCGGAGATGGACGGGGGCATGGAGAAAGTCATTGGCATCCTGGAGCAGTACCTCCACTGTTTTGTCAACCAGCAGCAGGACAACTGGGCCGAGTACCTTCCCCTGGCGGAGTTTGCCTTCAACAACTCCCAGCACACCTCCACCCAGATGACCCCGTTCCATGCCAACATCGGCTACCATCCCCGGCTCTTCCCTTTGGCGATTCCGGATTCCCCTGTTCCCGAGACCCAGGACTTCCTCTCGGAACTGCAGGCCATGCAGCAATTGGTGTGGCAGCAGCTGATCTGGGCGAAGGAGGATTACATGCAGGTCACTGACCGCTCACGACGGGCTACGCCACCACTGGAAGTCGGGGATCGGGTGTGGCTGTCCACGAAACACCTCCCCACGGACTGACCGGTGAAGAAACTGGACCACCGCTTCATCATTCCCTTCCCCGTCGAAGCGGTCATCAACCCGGTGGCCTATCGGTTGACTCTGCCACGCTCCATGCAGCTCCACCCCGTGTTCCATCGGTCCCTCCTGGTCCCTGAGGCCCCGCTGTGTTGCCTCCGAAGCCTGCAAGCACCTGCCCCCCCTGCCACAGCCCATGAGGATGACTCCGCAGTGTATGAGGTGGACAGCATCCGGGACTCCCGTTGGGTGAAAGGGCGCTTCCAATACCTCATTGCCTGGAAGGGGTACAGGCCCGAGGATTTCACCTGGGTGGACGCTTCTGCCATTCAGGCCCCTGACCTGGTTCAGGCCTTCCACGACCAGTTCCCATCCCAACCTCATCCCGACCAGCAGACCCGGGGGAAGAGCCCTGCGGTGGGGGATAGTGTTGTGGCTCTGACCCCCGAGCCCATTGCATCGGAGGAAGAAGGCTCCGAACATGAAGGAGAGGAGCCAGCCAGGCCTCCCTCCCCCGGCCCCTCCTCTCTGGCAATTCCTCAGCTGCCAGCCAAAGGAGAGGAGATTAGCCAGGAGCCAGGTGTCTCCGATCGGTCGGAAAGTGATGAGGGGGATAAACTGTGGCTGGACCCACGTCAGCGTTGGCATGCTAAAAGATCCCAGCAAATGAGGAGGCGTGCCAGGGATTAGCTGAGTCACTGGACCACACCTCACAAGCTATATAAAGGAGTGGGGTGGCAGTTTGAGTTCTGTGACGGACAAAGTTTCATTCTTGTTAGTTTCTTGGTGTCAAACCTCAGTCGGCTTCAAGGATTGGAATTTGGACTGTGTTTTTCCCAGCTGGTGTGTATGTGTTTGTTATCTGGTGAAGGAATACCCTCCCCCTTGTTTAGTAAAGAACTTGGTAGCCGGTTCCCATAGGGCTGCCCAAGCCTTGATAACGAAACCTCCATGTGTGCCAGTCATTTAACCCTCATCTGTCTGTGTGGGTTTGTGTGTGTGGGGGACGGGGACAGAACAAGTAGCTTCATTAACAACTCATCACTGTCTGAAAAAGTTTTGACTGGTCTATATGTTCTGATTGAACCATTTTTTGATATATAGTAATCAACACGATGAGAGCTGGTTTGATTGAGTAGTTAAGGCACCAGGCTAGAAAATGGGAAGATGTGAGTTCTGTTTTCTCCTGAGCTGTAATATAGGAAATATTGCCTACTTCTGAAAATATTTGCAAGAAAACTGCTTGGAGTAGTCCAGGCAATTGCTGGGAATCAACACTAGCCTGAAGGCACAAAAATAAATAAAAATTGAAAAAATAGTATTATAGTACATTTTTTTTGTATATCTTATGCTTACCAAATATTGTTATAAGACCAGGTTGTTGAAAAAGCAATGATGCAAAAATGACTGGGAGCGGAAAGTTCCAGAAAGTATAAGAAAATGATTACATTTTGTGCTAGATAAGAAGCAAAAATTTAAAAAGCAATCATTGCTAAATCATCTTTAACCTCAGTTTCTCTTTTTGTATATAGTTAAATAAATCTGAAACCGCAGTTCTTCAGAACGGGAAGATTTCTAGTCTTTTGAAAAAGGAATTGCACAAACAGCCTGATATTTTGATACCTTTTCTATTTTCAAAGCAAAGCCAGAATGGAAAAAACACTAGCCTCTATTAGCTGCCATTTTGATCAAAGTGAATGGCATTGGCAAACAAACAATAACGTTTTCTTTAAATTCAGCATGCCTCATATTGATTTCCTAATGGACATGCAATTTTCATGGTAGGAGTACCAAAGTGGTTTGCCATTTCCTTCTTCAGTGATGTTTTACATGCGGCCCTCCCGAGCTCCGTTTTCACTGGCAGAGGGTTGCAGGAGGCTGTGGCAGCCAAAAACAAAGCTTAGGAACCCATTTTCACAGTCAGAGAGCTCGGGCCACCACAGATGCCCGCGACAGGAGTGACGTCGAGCTGGCCAGGCCTACCCTGGCCACGTCCACCCTGGCCCTCCAAGGTCAAACACAACCCTGATGCGGCCCTCAATGAAATCAGGTTTGACACCCCTGTTTCACAAGGTCTCCCAGTAAATCTCAGGTCCTAATATTTTTAGCGGTGTCTGATTCAAGTACTAATCAGCACTGCCTTTTTTGTTGTTGTTGTTGAAATGCAAGCACAATAGCTAAACCTTTTCTCACATTTTATTAGCTGAGCAGATGAAAGAATGTCATTCTTAAATGATCAAGCAGAGCAATTGGCGGAATCAATCAGATCCAGCCTGTAATGAATGAAATCCACCTGACAAAAATCCAACTGTTAATTGGGGATGAAATATTGCTTTCTATTGCTCATTGGGGAAGTCCTTATGACACTTTTCCATTGTGTTGACAACTGTGACAAAGCAAATAGTCATTTAAATTGAAAAGAGAAACCCTGTCATTGTTAAAAGACTCAAGACATGGCTCAGGCATATACAAAGGCATATAGATAATACTTTGTTCCTGTCATATTATTGACATAATACTTGGTCAATTGTCAAGCCAAGTGTTGTTAAAATATCTACTTACACTTTCCACAGTATCGTTGAAGATATCAAATACACTGCAATGCTAGATTACCTCTCTGTCCCCTCTCATATCTCTCTCTCTCTCTCTCTCTCTCTCTCTCTCTCTCTCTCTCTCTCTATATATATATATATATATATATATATCTGTGTATCTCTCTCTCTCCCGTGTGTGTGTGTTGAATTATTTGATGAAATAAATTATTGAATCCTAATCAGTGTGAAATACAGTAGCATAGCAGCATTTATAGTGTAATTGGGCTAGTATGATGGAAATATAAGGAGAATTCAGTTGCCAAAATTATTGGCCAGGATTACCCATTAGTTGATATTGCTTGTTCAAAGCACCATTCTATGCCAGCTTGATATCAACTCTGTAATAACTATGTGTATTTAATAAAGTCAATATACTATCTTGAGACTGATGGGGATTCAGCAATGAGAGGAGCGCATGTTGCCTATGACTGATTACAACAGAGACATAAGGTTTTCCAAGCCACATCTTACTAAGGATAACCCTTGTACATGTAGAAGTTAAAATGCAATCTGCCTAGAATCATGCTGGGAGAATATTGTATGCTTTGTTTCCAGTTGATGCCAAGACCGAAGGATACCAGCAGGAACAAATTTCATCTTCTGTCTGTTCTTTTGTATGGGGAAAAACGTGGGGAAAGTGAACAGGGTTACATGAAGTTATTTGGAAAATGGGATGTTCAAAAGACTTTCAAATCATTTTAATACTTTAAAACTGGTGAAATGCACAGCAACACCAAGCTTTCTGAAGAGAACAGTTTCTTGTTTCTTTTTTAGAATGTCTATGGCTTTAAAATTTTTTAGTCTGTAATGTTGGACAAATGGAAATTCAGAATATTTTTTTTTGTAAGTAGGAGAGCCTGCAGCCAAATTCAAAGCTTTAACAAGCATCTTTTGTAAATCCAATTTAGTAAATTATTCAGGCCACTCTCTTAGTTTGTTACTTGTATATGCCTTTTAATTATTAAGATATCAGGAGTTTCTTTTGTGTGTCCATATTATTCTTTTAGCTTGTCATTTTTAAATCCACTTTCAGATCAGTCTCATTTTTGACAATAAAACTTGTTTCTCTTCCATAAACTCTTTTAAGCACAGTCTATCTATACAGATGGACACTTTTAAAATTAGCTTCTGGGTCCATTGTTCAAAAATGTCCTTCAATATGTCCAAAGTTAAAATACTCTGCTCCATTCGGTATTGCTGAACAAAATTCAAGCATTCGTCTAATCTTGAGTTTCTTCTAGTTCCCTCTAGTGTCCAACCTTCAAAGTCCCATCCTAGCATTAAAAAAAAAAGAATTCAAAATAAAAACATTTTTCCACAGGAATGTTTCCTATAATTAATTCCATTTTTTAAAACAAATTTATCTAGGTCCTTAGCCCACCCAAAATCAAAGTTGTAATCATTCTTTTGCTGTTTATTCCAGATTTTTAAAAGATCCTTAAACTTGTATTTAAAACTTATTTCACTAAGGATTGAAGGGAAACTCACCAAGTGCTATAAAACATGTCCATCCAAAGATTCCTAATAGCTGAAAAGCAGTTATCAAGCAATTTCCAAAAGTGATTAAAAAAGAAAGCACCGTATATGATTCTGGTGCCTTTTGGAAGGTGATGATTGTGAGTTGAGTAAGATGGTTATTCCCTTGACTCCTAGAAATCTGAAACTGCCAGTCAACCATCTTGTGGTTTCCTCATGGGGAGCAATTCTCTGAAACAATTATGGATAATCTCAGGTCCTCTCCTGTCTACTCAACTGCTCTTCATTCTCCGAGTTTAACATTTTTATTGAGTTTTAAAGTATTGTAAAATACAAAAGTAAATAGAAAAGCAGTTGGGGGGGGGAAGGGGAAAGAGAAGTGAGGAAAGAACAAGAAGCATTGATTTCCGACTTTCTCTGTCACAGTAAAATAAGGCATTAACCTCAAATCACAACTTTTTGCTTTTCCATAATAGTATGAACATGTCATTTCTATAAAGATTTGTCAGTCTAACCTGTAAAACCCAAAGTCAGAGTTTCCATTTGGAAACAAAAGTACTTATGTTCTTTTCTTTAATCAAAGTAGTCAATATTGCCATTTTAGCTAACTCCATCAACTTCTGCAACCATTCATCCATGGTAGGAATTGAAGTTTTCTTCCATTTTTGTGCATACAACAGCTCTTCATTCTCATGCAATGGGTGGCTGGTTTTAGTGGAGTCATCCTCAGTTTGCCATTTCTTCCCCAGAAAACACACACTTAAGAATGTCTTTTTAAAAATTTTTATCCAATTATTCTGGATGCCAATGAACTGAAACTTTGTTGGAAATGCAAGTTATCCCCTTTTGCTTTCTATTAGAATGGCATAAACTAAAGCAATCCAAATTATCTGGGATTGTTTTCATCTTTAAAAATATATCATTTATAATTAACGGTGGAACAATGTTGCAAAATGTCAATTTCAAATGCCTATAAAATGGAGAACTGATAATTAGATTGCCTTGAACCCCAAGATGGGTGACATATAAATTTAACAAATAAATAAATAAAATAAAGAGGTTAGCAGCAATGGAAGCAAACAGTTAATGGAGAGAAAATAATCCCCTTCCTGTTTTAGAAAAACTATCCATCTTCTAAAAAAGGGGGTCTGTCATATGTAAATGCCTAATATATATATTCGTAATAACCGGTGTTATATATTGTTATTGTTGACATCTACTTTCACATGTTCATTGCCCCCACCCTCTTACCTCTAGCCACGCCTCCATGGTATAAAAGGGGCTGGTCTGAGGCGTTGTGCCAGTTCTAACAGTTCTTCAGCACCATCTGTAAATAGAGAGAGAGATGGATAAATAAATACTGTACTAGCCTAGATTTAAAATCAAGAAGAGTCATAAAATTTAATAACATGAGTCAAAAGTATCACAATTGTCTGTGATGAAATATTCAACAAATAATTTGTTTCTGACAGAAGTCAGATGCCATGAGGGATTTTTTAAAAAATTTAATCTTTATTAATTATTTACAAATTAAAAAAACATATAATGTAATTATCAAACAGATATGAGTTATATATAGGTATACAATGCAATACATAGAGACAACCACATATAAGGACTAACCGGGGGTCGTATCGATCCCCCAGATACCTATTCATAGTTACATTCTGGTAAATCTTTTTATTCAGATAACATTAACTATTTTAAATACCAAATGCTATCTAATTATGACTAAGTATATATGTAATACTATATTTTTACTCTATGTTTGTCCTCTTCTTTAGCCATATATACCAGCGTTCCCAGTTACTGTAGTATATGGATTCTTTTTTCTCTCTTAGGATATACGTTAATTTGTCCAATTTGGCACAATTCAATATCTTATTTATTATAAGTTGATCTAATGGTGTACCATGAGGGATTTTGTTATTATCTTTTATTCCCCTTTCTGTCCACGCTCTTAGTTACTAGTTTTGACCAGGCTTTAATTGTGAGAGTTGATGAAATATAATGTATTTATATTCATATATACACACAGATAACATTATCTATTGATCTGCCTAAATGAAAACAAATATTGATATTTTCTATCTGCAAAATACATTGCGTAAAACACTTTCCTTGCTTTGAACTACCTAAGTTCAATATTTGGAAAATATTTTTTTTCTTTTAAAACTCTAAAGAGTCTTGACACCAGCTAGAATTTTAATGAAAACAAATTGGATTTCAAAACAGAGATAGCAATTTGTCAGGAAAGCCTAATCTGCTTCTTAGATCTGCAGAGCCTCAAACAAGATTGTAAATTTTCCACAAAGCTTCTATGTCTCAATCAGTGGAAACTCCTGATCTTTTCTTTGAATAGTGATGAGTTCATTCTGTATTGGCTTTGCCTAGCCAAGACTTTCCAATCAATATATAAAGAACAATGGAACAGTAGACTTAAAGCATATAACATCTTATATTTTATAGTCACATGTGCCTATCGAGACCCATATCTTCCTGAGAACATTTTTATTAGATGATAAGCAATGTCATATACAATAGGCATTTTTGCAGAATGTTATGAAGATTCTTGCACTGAACAGGGAGTTGGACTAGAAAACCTCAAAGCTCCCTTCTAACCTTTGGAGACAGGAGAGCTACATTATCAAAACAACAAGGAGGAAAGCATGGCTTAAACCCAAATCATGCAGAACAGATATATGCATGAACATCTCAGAACCCCACCTGTTCATTGACTTTAGTATAAGAGGGAGAGGAGAAAAAGCACAACCCTACTTGTAACCGTAGTCCACGTTAGTAAAAATACTTTTATTCTTCCATATAATTTATTTCTTGGTCTCATGCAGGTGTCAGTGTAGTTTTTATTAAAATGTAGAATCATAGAAAAATAGTGGCATTTAAAATTACACAACATGACATTTCTCACAAAGGAGGCTTAAAGCAAGAATTGAGTCTACTTTCACAAGGAGCTCCTTTTATTGGTAGTTCTGCATTCATCAAAGGGTAGAAATCAGCGGTGAAATCCCCCTCAATTCTATCTGGCTCGTCGAACCGGTAGCACTGGCAGCAGGAGGGTCCGCCCACCCTCTGGGATGTCATTACGTTCCGGTTTTTTACCATCTGCGCATTTGCAGAAGAGGCGCATGCATAGCGCACGCGTGCTCCTGAGCACTCCTGTTCCCGAACCGGTAGAGAAGGTAAGTGGATTTCACCACTGGTAGAAATATATAATCACGAAGTTACTGGAAACAGAAAGCACTATTGTTGATTTATTGATTGATCAGATCACTTTGGTTTAGCCAGGAAACAATGCTAGACATTAACTCTCCAGTATCCATCAACACTACTTAAATTCTGTTATGTCTTTAGCCTTTGCTATTGTTGTTCACTGTGTCAAGCGCTTCTTCTTAAGGGGGTACATTCGATTTGTGATTTATTTCTAACAGATAATCTAGCAAAAATTAAAGCCATACCCAGAATCCAGTGCTAAAAATAGAAATGGGAAAGGGAACAAATTGAGAGACAAAATGGCATGGCTTTAGGTCAGCTTGAAAAGAACTAAAATGTCACCCTAATCTTAAACTTAATATTTCCCAGCACACATTCTTCTTGATTGCAACTTAATCATAGTTTGTTGCAAAGGTGTTTTTTCAAAAGGCAGCTGGACTTCCTTTGTTTTGCTTGAAGATGACATACTGAAGAAGCTTCTTGGATGAGAAGCGAAATGTCTTGAAGCAAAACAAAGAAAGTCTAGTTGCCTTTTGAAAAAGCACCTTTGAGACAATCATGACCTGGATGACTGAGAATCTCCATAGACATTAACCACAGTTTATTGCAAGTATTTTCCAATGATATCTTTATCACATTTAAAATTACAAATCGAGAAAACACCGGTGGCTGCACCTAATTTTTCAAGCTTTGTATTCTGGGGCCTCAAGTTCTCCTTTAGTTTAGAAAATTATATGGAACAGGGAAGATTAAATATGAGATACAGTATTTATTAAGTTTATTTGCCACCCTTCTTACAGTTTGAGGCAACTCTGGGAGCAACATGCCCTGTTTCTTCTTGCCTATGATTCTGTCTCTGGATCAGCCTTTCTTTAATTGGCATTATTCACTTGTGATTGACAATTCATCAATTGTTTCTCCCCTTCAGAACTCTGGCTAGTAATTGCAATTACTTTCTCTCAAAGATTCCCGGGGGGAAAAACATGACTAAAAAGGCTGCCATTTTTAATTCAAAATCCCAAATAAGATTATAGAGAGTGTCATTCTGAATATTACTCTCCAGAAAATTAACCTCAAAAGGAATGAGTTTGGTTCAATATTTCACATTTACTTTGAAGCAAGTATGAATTCAATTACAGATGTAACAACTTTGCTTAGCCATTAGATTCCAAGAATGATACATAAATTCTTCCATGTATTACTGGAATTGTGATGCTATCATACTGTTTTATCTTGGGCAAAAGAGAGATCTGACAGAAATTTAATGATCTCTAATTAAAAATGTGGATCTTAAAGAAAATGAGGGCCAGATGTAATCTGAGATACTTTATCTCATAATAAACATATTGCCAAGCATGGGAAAATCAGGAAGTCTAGGCAGTTCAAATGGATATAAAGATTTATTGCAAGCTTATGCTCTCTATTAGAATCTGAACTACTAACGGTCAAAACAAATTGGCAGTAGATAAGAGTCAACGGAATTGTGGGAGCGAAGGGACTCAAGACTGATGATGCATTTGACTCATCCTTTGGGCTCAGTCTGGTCATTTTCTACCCATATCCTTCTTTGAGATACTACCATACTTAGTCCAGCTTGGAAAATTTGCTCATTAAAAAACAAATGAGTCATTGTAATTTAGTTATCCCTGTATCATCCCTATATGGCATCTATTTATGGTCTCATAAGTAGTTGCTATGGAAAATAGCAGTTGACTGAAGATTGATGAAATAACAGCAGGCAAGGAATACAAATCAAAATAGAGCCTCTAAAAAAAGAGAAAGCTTTCCTGAACGGTTCTGCTTTTAACAGGAGCATGCAGAAGAAGACCCAAACCCTTCATCAAGTTTCAAGAGCCATGTCAGAGTTGTCAGCCAATCCAGTGATCAAAATTACATGAGCCTAATCCACACCAACATCACACAAATGCTGGATATCAGACACTTGATTCCAAGGAAGAATCGTGGATCAGGATTCCCTCTTCAATCAGACTGCAGTCTTTGATTGAGGGATTTATTCCCTTGCTTGGCAAGGGGCCTCATATAAAGTCTTTGCTCTTTGTTCTAGTTTCTGGGGGTGGGAGACTGGGAGGCCTGACTTTATTACCATCTGACATTCAGCTCCTCAGGTAATGCCAGTATTTGATTAGGTTATTCTTGGTTTTGTGTCCCCCGAGGCTGACATTCTACAGGTTTTACTGGAGCTTTTTCTTCAAAGTCAGTGTCACCACCTGAGTTCTGCCCCAGAATTTATACTTCAATACTGCATTGCAGGAATGTCTTTTGTTTTACCATGTTTATTTTTCCAAAGACTATCCTCTATTTTTTTTTCCTCATTTTCTCCTTACCTCTCTGTCTTCAGCCAAAGATTATTTGCCCCCAACAGACCCTACCCGCTGAGACAAGTCCTTAGGTGCCCTGTCCTTATAAGACATCTTGCAGTCTTAGCAATCAAAGCAAAAAGAATCAGGAGAGGAAACTTGTAGTTCAAACAAGCCTTTACAGCACATATCTTGCTCAACAAAGCCTGATGAATCACACTAAACGGAGGTATCCAAGCAGAAAAACAATAGCTCTCAATACTATTTTCAAGCATGTAATTTCTAAGGCAAGAAAGATGGCATTATTCCAACAAGTTAAAAATAAATCCACATAATCACCAATGACTGGATTTCCCTTATAAACCTTTTCCATGTTGACTAAGAATTCTGGTAATTGTGCTCCAGTAGCAGGAATAGGATCTACACACACATACACCTTGCGGGGATAACTTCAATGGGGGAATGTTTGTGGAGAAACAACAAAGAGTTTAATTCTGAGGGCAAGGAAAGAGTCCTCTTGAAGACACCATTTGTACATCAGTATCTTAAGTGATCACACAGAAAGTTCAACCAAATAAAGTGTTTTTTTGGTTACTGTTGTCTACTATTCCTAATGGAGAGAATTTAAAGGTGAAAGAACCTTGTTTCTCCTACACCTTCTGTAATAATTACCACCTTCAAACTTCCTCATAAAACATGGAATATAATTGGCCCATCTCTTTTATGCTCACCAGCTTTCTAGAAGGTCATCTGTGCTCCAAATGATTGGAGGAATTATTACACCTTGGGAAAATTACACACATCTTTCCTATTCTGGCAATGTTCAATGTTTCCTATTCTGGCTTTGTTCTGAGGAAACTCTAATATTTCCTTGAAAGTAGGACTAAGATTATTCCCCACTGT
>WNWU01000003.1:12246947-12309353 GCA_012654045.1 Ptyas mucosa | reverse complement strand
ATAGAATAGAATAGAATAGAATAGAATAGAATAGAATAGAATAGAATAGAATAGAATAGAATAGAATAGAATAGAATAGGATTTTTTTATTGGCCAAGTGTGATTGGACACACAAGGAATTTGTCTTGGTGCATATGCTCTCAGTGTACATAAAATAAAAAAATACATTCATCAAGAATCATAAGGTACAATACTTAATGATAAGTCATAGGGAACAAATAAGCAATCAAATCATATTAGGAAACAATCAATATAAATCGTAAGGATACCAGCAACAAGGTTACAGTCATACAGTCATAAATGGGAGGAGATGGATGAGAAGATTAATAGTAATGCAGACTTAATAACTAGTTTGACAGTGTTGAGGGAATTGTTCAGCAGAGTGATGGCGTTCGGGAAAAAACTGTTCTTGTGTCTAGTTGTTTTGCTGTGCAGTGCTCTATAGCGTTATTTTGAGGGTAGGAGTTGAAACAGTTTATGTCCAGGATGTGAGGGGTCTGTAAATATTTACACAGCCCTCTTTTTGACTTGTGCAGTATACAGGTCCTGAGTGGAAGGCAGGGTGGTAGCAATTGTTTTTTCCACAGTTCTAATTATCCTTTGAAGTCTGTGTCTGTCTTGTTGGGTTGCATGAACCAAGGTCATCGTAACAGTGGGTCTGTTGTGGAGGGCCACCGCCCTGGCCCCCTGCTGCTGCCCACACACATTCCCTACTCCCATTGATGCCACCCTGCCCCCGCCACTGATGCCCTGCTCGCGGCTACTGATGACTTCCTGCCCTTCTCTGACAGTGCCCGGACTGGAACAGCCAATGGACCAGATGTTGCCTGCAGGCCATTAAATACCCAGGTGAGCTTTAACTCATAAAATTAATTAGAATAAATATCTACAAATTGGACAACATAATTTTCAGATTTAGAACTTCAAAGGTATCCAGAGCAGATGTCCTTTCCTTTCTCCATAAGTTGAGCAATTTACAAATGATCCCAGTTTCTACTATTTACAAAGTAAAAAATTGAAAAACCTTGCCAAGAAAACTTCAGGGACTTGTGCAGGCAGTCTCCAAGAATTGGACATGACTGAACGGAAGAGAAAAAAAAATATTCTCATAGTATTACACTCTTTTTATGCCAAAGGTCAAGCATATTCTTCTATCCCTGGAAATTAGAGAGCTGTGTTTCTCAGAGTGGTTTATTAATTTAGAGCTAAATTCCACTTTCAAATTTTTTTCATTCAGCAAATGGTAAAAAAAAAGTCCATTGATTAGAAGGAAGTTGTTATTCTATGAAATAACAACACGCAGCACAAACATTTGGGAAAGTATCCTTTAGCATCATTAGCCTTGGTGCTGTGAGCGTGCAAAAAAAAATGAATAACTTTTTCAGTAAAACAGAATATGTATCTACTTTAGTTTCTTTTAACGTACGCCGTTTTCCTATAATGTGGTGTATTGATAGGAAAAATGTTGAAAGGATTAGAACAACCGAAGTATTCTGCATTTGAATGGAACAAAGCGAAAACATTTTAGTATTCTGGTCAAATAAAAGAACGTCATCTTGGAACAAATTCAGTACCAGGTTTGGTACTGAAGGAGCATAAAAATAGATGGAATTGCAATCCATGTGGTTGGTCCTTCCATCAAAGGAGTAATTTTTAAAACAGTTAGAAATTAATAAAATAAATCCCCCTTAGGAAGCAATAGTAGTACTGCTTATCTCTTACTAGCTGAAAAATCTGTTAGTTTTTATTAGAATCAATTATTGGAACTCTCCTTAACTTCAGCACAATCTTTTCCATTTTTAAATAATCCCGAGGCACTAAGACAACATATTAACAGGGAAAAAAGATAAGTACCTTAAAATTCCTTTCATTTAATACCTCTCCCAACCTGTAGATAAACAAGCCATGTAGGTAGACATAATGTTTTAATGTTTTCCTTTAAAAAAAACCCAAAAAACCTCTTATTGAATTTTTCTGTTGGTACTGTACTGTGCTCACTTTCTAGCCGTTTCAAACAACAAATTCAGCATGTGTTCCCCCTCCTTTTTTTCCTATCTACTTGGCAAGGCCCCATCAAAAACGATCCTGCATATAGAGGTGGCTTCTGCCTGTAAAAAACCCTCCAAACCTCTGTGCTTCTAACCTTCATGAGAGGGATTGATATACAATAATAACATTAAGTGTAAAGTGCATGCCTAAAGTCAGGAATCAATCCAAACTAGTATATTTTCAATTATTTCTCAAAGATCAACAACAGGCACCTTTAACAGATTAATAGAGTTGGAAGGGACCTTGTAGGTCAGTGATGGCTAATCTTTTTGCCATCGCGTGCCAGGAAGGGGGGGGCGGGGGAGGTTCGCGCAAGCGTGTGCCCACACCCATAATTCTATGCGCACCGCCCTGTGCATGTGTGCCCAATCCCCCCTCCCCCCTTGTTCTTGGCCCATTTTTCTTTGTCACCTGGCTCCAGATCCTCTCTATGCATCAGGATTGGGTGAAAACAGCCTTCCCCACCTACCCCCAGGCCCTCCGGAGGCAGAAAACAGCCTGGTTCCCTATTTCTGGTGGGCCCAAAAGGACTGAAAATCAGGTGGTAGGCACGCACATGCGCATCAGAGCTGAGCTGGCGTGCCCACTGATATGGCTACACGTGCCACCTGTGGCATGCATGCCATAGGTTCGCCATCATGATTGTAGGTTGTCTAGTCCAAACTTCTGCCCAAGCAGGAGATCCTACACATTTCTGTCCTGTCCTGTCTCTTCTTGAAAGCTTCCAGTGATGAAGCTCCCACAACTTCTGAAGGCAAGCTGTCCCCTTGGTCTCACTGTCAGAAATTTTTTCCTTATTTCCAGGTTGAATTTCTCCTTGTTCAATGCTTTGGAAAATACCTTGACTTGACCCCCTCCTCTCTGTGGCAGCCCCTCAAATATTGGAAGACTTCTATCATGTCTCCCCTGGTCCTTCGGTTCACTAGACTAGCCATGCCCTGTTCCTGCAACTATTCTTCATATACTTTAGCATCCACTCTGCTAATCATCTTGGTTGCTCTTCTCTGCACTCTTTCTAGAATCTCTACATCTTTCTTATAGTGTGGTGGCCAAAACTGGATGCAGTATTCTAGGCGTGGTTTTACTAAAGCTTTATAGAGTTGTATTAGTACCTTGTAAGAGTAAACACAAACTCACACAAACAAATCATCAACAAACCAATCAAATCAACATTACATTTTTTGCATCTATATCTACCTTCGTATTTATATAACCTCATGACTGGGAAATGTAGTAATGCATGTGTACACCTACTCTTTATATTATCTGACTTCAAACATAAAACACACCACAAAATATATGCAAAATCAACTCACCCTTACAGAAATCACTAACCTGCCATAGCAATCAAAAAAGTCCTAGTAGATGATCACTTAAACATGAGCCAGCAGTATGCGGCAGCAGCCAAAAAAACTAATGCAATCCTTGGTTGTATAAACAGAGGCATAGAAGCAAAATCACGTGAAGTATTAGTACCGTTTTATAAAGACTTAGTAAGGCCACACCTGGAATACTGCATCTAGTTTTGGTCAGCACATTACAAAAAAGATGTTGAGACTTTGGAAAAAGTGCAAAGAAGAGCAACTAAGTTGATTAAGGGCCTGGAGACAAAAGCATATGAAGAACGGTTGCAAGAATTGGGTATGGCCAGTCTAGAGAAAAGATAGACTAGGGGTGATGGGATAGCAGTATTCCAGTATTTGAGGGGCTGCAACAAAGAAGAGGGGGTCAGCTTATTTTCCAAAGCACCAGAAGGCAAGACAAGAAACAATGGATGGAAACTAATCAAGGATAGATGCAACCTGGAATTAAGGAGAAATGGCCTAACAGTGCGAAGACAATTAATCAGTGGAACATCTTGGCTTCAGAAGTTGTGGGTGCTTCATCACTGGAGGTTTTTAAGAAAAGACTGGGCAGACACCTATCTGAAATGGCATAGAGTCTCATTCTTGAGCAGGGGGTTGGACTAGAAGACCTCCAATGTCCTTTCCAGCTCTATTCTGCTTGCTTGCTTGATTGATTGAAAACAAACAAACAAACAAACAACAACAACAACCAGCAGGGATTTATTAGCCAGACGACCAGCCATGTGGCTTTGAGCCATCTTCAACTCCATCCGTTTGATCATAGGTTTTAAAGCTACTCTTCTCTCAATCCTTGAGTTCCACATCACCTCATCTAGTCTAAATCAACAGTTGTAGAGACATCAAACGATTCCTGCTGTTTTGTTTACATTTTTTTTAAAAAGGAAAAAACTAGCATAAAAGCAAACCACACAACAATAGTCCAATCATAGTATCCCTCAGAGTTGGAACACTTGAAACGATGCTGCTTGTAATCAGTGTTAAGTTCAAAATACTGTATGTGTGATATTTTCTTCTTTTCTTCTTCTTTTCTTTTTTCTCTTTTGTGTTTCTTTCTCTTTTTTATTTCTTTCTCTTTCTCTCTTTTCCTTACTGTTCTTTCATCTTTTTTTATTTCATATTTTACAATGTATGTAGTTAATGTGATATTTTATCTTTTTATACTTAATAAAGGTTGTTTAAAAAAATATGTGTGAAATGAGGAATTATATATTTGTTCCTACCTCAAACCCAAACTTTCATAATACACTGTCCTTTTTCCCACAAGCTTCCCATGTGTAAATATAGGTAGTCCTTGATTTATAACCAGTGGGAGGGTTGCTCCTGGTTTGGTCCGGTTCTTGCGAACTGGTAGTAACAGCGGTGGGAGGCTCCGCCCACCCGCCTGGACATCATCATGAATTATCTGCTCATGTGCAGAAGCGTGAGTGCATGTGCGCTCCCGTTATGAACTGGTAGCGGAGGTCAGTAGAACTCACCCCTGTTTACAGCCACAACTGAGCTCATTTCTGTTGTTAGATGAGTTTTGTCCCATTTTACACCATTTCTTGCCACAGTTGTTAAGTGAATCACTGCAGTTGATAGGTTTAGTAACATGGTTGATAAGTGAATCTGGTTTCCCCATTGACTTTGCTTGTGAGAAGGTTGCAAAAGGTGAGCACATGACCTTGGGACCTAGCAACGGTCATAAATAGGATCTAGTTACCAAGCATCTGAATTTTGATCCCATGATCACAGGGATGCTGCAAAAATTGTAACTGAAAAACAGTCATAAGCCACATTTTTCAGTGCTGTTGTAACTTTGAAAAGTCACTAAATGAACTGTCGTAAGCCGAGGACTACCTGTAGCTACTTCAAAGTTGGAATTTCAAGAGGAGAATATTTCACACATACAATATATAATCCTTGTGATTTACAGTGCATTCTGTATTTCTTGTACAGTCTCAAAGGTCTTTGTGACTTTTAAACTTTTAAATTATAAAAACAAAACGAAAGAAAATACAAGTGATCTCGATGAAGAAAGAAGGCATCCAGTTTGGACAATTCAACTCTGCTTTAAAGCTATCTTCTGAACTTGGAAAGGTTATAGTTGCCGGACAGGAATTTAGTAATTATCCTCTTAACCTACCTTCTCCTTTAAAAAAAAAAGATATGTTTTTCCAAGTCTAGAATTGATTGACATGTTTCACCTGCATTTGAAGATGATCAAAATACTCAAATAATTTGTCTTTAAACACCAAAAGCTCTCATGGCAATTGCAGTCAACCTTCACTGGTTCATGAAGTAAGAAGCTAATGGAACCGGTTGACTTGAGCCGATGACCAAATGTTCCAAAAGACTAATTACAACAAAGGCTATCATGTGGCCCATTGCCCACTGGCTGTAATATTAACTGTAAAGCCCAGCAGACAGGTTTTTTTTTAAAAAAACCAACAACATTATTTTTCCAGTGTGGTCAAAAGACATTAGAAAGAAACAAGGCGGTAATAAGGACTTTGAAGGGAAATAATAATACGTTCGTGGGGCCTGCACATGTCTACATTTTTCAAAGGAACACCTGTAAGGTTTTAGAACATCTTCTTCCCTCAGAATAAGCAAAAAAGTGCAAACTATGTAGAAGTTGGACAAAAGAAATCTCAACTGCATTCATCCTTTACACTTGAAAGATTGCACATACACAACTATGTGGGTTTTTCTTTTTAAGTTAAGAGAGAGGAGGTAGCGTTGCGCTTCTAATTCTGGCTTTTAATGAATGCTTCCTCATGGAACGCATGCAGTCTGGAAAACCATATATTAATAAATTTGTAATATATCCTTCTAAAGTGAATTCTTTTGTACTGATGATGCCATCAGCCAGAATTAAACCTTGATAAATGTAATAATTACAATATTTGTGAAAGGTATTAATACTGGTGTTTATATTTCCCTGTATATAGCATACATATAGGAAAGTATACTGCATGTCATAAAGGCAGGTAAATATAATATCTGAGATAATATTTTAAAGAAAGATATAAAGAAATATTAAAGATATAAAGAAATGTTTATGAGCCTGGCATGCATTTTTAAGACTCTCTGATATCAGAGATGATATGAGAATATAGTGCAAACACTAGAACCATAAAAAAAATGGAGCCATGTTTTAGAATTTCTATAACCAAATAAAGTACTTGATCAGAATTATTCCTTTCTTTTGCTCTTACATTATCTGCATGTATTGGGGGAGGGGGTACAACAAGTACGTAGCACGCTGTGGAGAACCACACAGATTAATTTGAAGAAGAAATGCAATGGCTGTTAAAGCATATGAACCAAACTCAAGAAGGGATATATTCCAATAGATTGGAGCTTAAGGAGACTCTGCCTTGACTCCCTTTTGTATTAGAGAGATAGTACCGTGTTTCCCCAAAAATAAGACCCTGTCTTATATTTTTTGAACCCCGAAATAAGTGCTTGGCCTTATTTTCAGGGAGGTCTTATTATTTTGGGATGCATGTAGCAAGATGGGGCTCCTCTTGCCATCTTACCTGATTTCCAGCTCTGCGTTTAAATATTTTTGGGGAGGGCTTATTTCCAGGGGAGGCTTATTTTAGCGCATGCGCTTAAAAGCCCAATTGGGCTTAATATCAGGGATGTCTTATTTTTGAGGAAACAGGGTAAGTATCATGTTTCAATATTCTTTTACTATAGTCTATAATATATCAATACAGCAGAGGGCCAAAATTTGTAGTGGAATCCATTTTCCTGACCCGGCCTAACCTCACATGGCTGACATCAGCCTTGAAACCCTCACAGCATGCTTCCTTCTGTCCCTCTTATAGCCTCATTAAATGGCTGCTAATGGATTTTAAAGCATAGGTGAACATTGTGTGTGCATCGCATGATATATTCAAACAATCCTGTCGCATTTCTCGTGATCCAGGGCTTGAAATAGAGAGGGTGTCATTCCAATCCTTCTAATCAAAATGCACACGGTGTGACTTTATGTTTCTAATGAGATGCACATCACAGAAAATGAACATGTCTGGTTTTGTAAGTGTAATTTGTTGCAAGAAAACTGGTATTTATCCTTCTTTAGGAGTCGATTAGTAAGAAACAGCCAGATAGCAGATGTCTCATAGCACCAGCTATCTCAGCTAGAAGAGATTCACTAAGATTTCTTTTTTCTTTTTATTGACAATAATGCCTGTTGTTTACTGACCATCCAACCCAAAGCCTTTTAAAGTCTGGATTTTAATTTGGACTTTCTTTGACCTCTTATACAAAGCCTAACACAGAGTGTCTTATGCTTCCTTCCTTCTCAATAATGAAGATATAAACCAAATGAGAATAGAGTGGCTAAGTCTAAAAGCTTGTCTAATCATGACCAATATTTGCGACACAGAACTGCATCTCTAATATTCTGGTCTTCCTTAATTATATTAGGACAGTTGAAGGGAGGGCTAAATTGTTTTAGGATTTTAATGATAATTTGAGTATCATCTGAATGGTAAAGTGTCTGTATACATTTAAAATTACATGAAATTGTGTTTCTGTTAAGATTATATAATTCAGTAGTTGGTTCATGTCTAAATACCGACTTTAAAGCGATGTTCCAAGACAATAATAGTTTTCATGTTCTGTGAGCTTTCTGATTGCCAGGCTATCAGAATTATTCTAAAATCTGCATTATCTGTATTGTAGCATTAGGTCAATTAAGAAAGAGAAGTTGTCTGCACACTTCTGAAGTCTTTCAATTTCTTTGTCAGGCAAGTCGGTAAATTAAATGAAAAGGATAAAAATGTAAAAAAGAGTGCATCATTAGATAACATACATATAAACCTTTAGTTAAAACTCCCTTTTATGACCCTGTAATCCCTTAATTTGGGGTAGAGTCAGGATAACTGTATGGAGCTGAGTGTTTACTGGCCGGATCCCTTCCTGATGCCTATGTGGAGTTAACAGCAGAATTTTTTTCTTTGTGTCCTAGGAGAGAAACATCTGTTACTACTTAAGATTGAACTCTCAACCTTCTGAGTGGGAGATGAGCATCTTCACCACTAGGCCACCATGCTGCTCAAATCTTCCATTTAATTACTCTCTTAAAAATGGGATACAGAAGGAAGCTGCTTGTTCAAATGAGGCTCAATCAAGAGTGCAGGTTTCCAAGTGATGAAGAAACAATTACATGTAGTCCTTGACTTATAACCACAATTGAGCCCAAAATTCCTGTTGCTAAGCGAGATAGTTGT
Organism: Ptyas mucosa; assembly: GCA_012654045.1. Taxonomy (NCBI): domain Eukaryota; kingdom Metazoa; phylum Chordata; class Lepidosauria; order Squamata; family Colubridae; genus Ptyas; species Ptyas mucosa. The sequence goes on along the minus strand of WNWU01000003.1, from coordinate 12,300,709 downwards.
TAACTGATTAATCCCCATTTTATGATCTTGATTTACAACCACAATTGAGCCCAATATTTCTGTTACTGAGTGAGAATTGTTAGGTGAATTTTGTCTCATTTCATGACCTTTATTCCCACAGTTTTTAAGTGAATCACTGCAATTGTTAAGTTAGTAACATGGTTGTTAAGTGAATCTGGCTTCGTCGCTGACTTTGCTTGTCAGAAGGGCACAAAAAGTGATCACATCACCTTCCAACACTGCAATCGTCATAAATATGAGTCAGTTGCCAACTGTCTAAATTTTGTTCAAGGGGATAGTGCAATGTCCGTAAGTGTGAAAAACTCATATTTTTTTCAGTGCTCTTGTAACTTCAAACGTTCACTAAATGAACTATTGTAAGTCAAGGACTTCCTGTATATTTTCCACATTTTTAAGGAAAACAAAATCCAGCAGTGGCTTGGATCTGCAGCAGTGGTGGGTTCTTCCCGGTTCAGCCTGGTTCTCCCGAGCCGGTAGCGGTAACGATATGATGTCACCGAACTGGTTCTGCCACCCCGCCCCCCACCCTGCCCCCACTGCCCCCCCACCCCCACCCCCTCACATTATTCTTACCTTTTATTTGGCCCCACCCCCAATCTATTGCTGCCTCCTGAGTCCCAGCTAATGGCTAGAGGGAAAAAAACTGTTTAAACTCTTGCCATGGGGCTTCAAAGAGCTGCCCTACAGCTGATCAGTGTTAAAAGAAAACAAATGAGTAGACCAGTGCCTGCAAAAATACATGAGTAGATCAGTGCCTGAAAAAATGCATGAGTAGATCAGTGCCTGCAAAAAATAAATGGATAGATCAGTACAGCTCTGCAAGCAGTTAAAAGCCTGGTAGACCAGTACCTCTGCTAAATCCTAAATAATTGTCACATGACCATCAAGCCACGCCCACAAAATAAGCCACACCCACAAAATAAGCCACACCCACAGAACCGGTAGTAAAAAAATTTAGAACCTACCCTGTTCTGCAGCCATGCATAAGTGAAATATATTGTTTTCAGGAGACAAGAAAAAGTAGTAAGGGTAGACTGTCAAACTTTATTTGTATGCACATGCATGTGAACAAACCCACACATTAAAACCTTCTGATTATGTCTGATATGAGCTGTTGTTACTTGCTGATGCTCAATTCTACTTCTCCAATATAAATGAAGCTGCAGATAGGCTGGGCAAGTATCTGAAGTCAGTAACAGAAGGGGTAGAAGCTAACACATTGAACCTTAATCCAGACAAAAATAAGGTGTTATTATTCATCTTGTTCAGAACATAGTACCCCTTCTCTTTAAATAGATCATTGTTATTGCTATCATGTCACGAATCAATTGCTACTAGCTGAGGCATGTCTGTCAATTGGAACGTCTCCAGCCACAAACATTTACTTTTTGGCAACGCAAAATATGGGAGAGTTATACCGCTACCAAAAAAAATTTAAATAAATCACCCGCTGCAGAATGCAAGAGTTAGATTAACAAATCAAACAAGAACCTTTTGTTAATTGTAAAATCATGTCAGCCTGGAAATACCTCCATCTATACGTGCATTTGTGAGTATCATTTGCCACACCAGCAAGAGTTTCTGTGTTCTGTATTGGAGATAAGTTTTTGTCTCACATATGATGTTATGCAAGGGCGGGCTGAGGATTTTGCACAGTATCTGCACGATAAAATCGCTCAGATTCGGGAAGGCTTGGACTCTGACTGGGTAGATCCAGGCGGGTTGACTGAGGCTGGTCTTGAGAATGTTATCTGGGATGAGTTCGACCCTGTGACTCCCGAGGACGTGGACAGGATCCTGTGGAGGCTTAATGCAACCACATGTTTACTGGACCCATGTCCCTCCTGGTTGGTACTGGCCACCCGGGAGGTAACACGAGGCTGGCTCCAGAGGATTATAAATGCTTCTTTGAGGGAGGGGTTCTTGCCTCCCACCTTGAAAGAGGCGGTGGTGAGGCCCCTCCTCAAGAAGCCTTCTCTGGACCCGGCTGTTTTGGCAAACTACCGTCTGGTCTCCAACCTTCGCTTTATTGCGAAGGTTGTGGAGAGTGTGGTTGCACGACAGCTTCCACAGTACCTGGATGAAACTTTCTTTTTTTTTTATTGAAAAAGTTTTTCACATACAAATTTCCCCCCCCTTTCCCCCCCCTTCCCCAACACTATAAAATACAAGTACATATGCAAAAGATATAATTCCCTCCCAATCCCACCCTAACCCTCCCCCCCACCCTTTTCCCTCCCAACCCCCTTGACTTCCATTATATGCAATACTAATAATTCCAAACAATATATATGTTAATCATCCTTCCATATCTTTTCTCTATTTGCTAACATAATCATCAATCTCCCTCAGCTGAAAGCTACATGATATTTTCTAATCTGATACTTATTCTGTATATACTCAATCCATTTATTCCAATCCTGTATATACTTCTCATGGGTCTGATCTTTTAAAAAAGCTGAAATCTTCGCCATTTCTGCAAATCCAGCCATCTTCTGAGTCCATTGGTCCACCGTCGGTAAGACATCACTCTTCCAATATTGGGCAATCAACAACCTAGCTGCTGTCACCATATACAGAATCAATTTTGTTTCACCCAGTGTAAAATCTTTAGCTATACCCAATAAAAATAGTTGCAGAGAAAATTGTATCTTTTTCTTTAAAACATTTTGCATAACCCACCAAATTTTTATCCAAAAAGCCCTCACTTTTTTGCAAGTCCACCAAATATGATAATATGTAGCATCTAAACACTCACATCTCCAACATTTTGGCTGCACGTTAGGGTACATACAAGACAATTTCTTGGGATCTAAGTGCCATCTATAAAACATTTTATAAAAATTTTCTCGTAAATTTTGTGACTGCGTAAACTTAACATTCTGAACCCATATTTTTTCCCATGTTTCCATCATAACTGGTTGAGAGAAATTCTGTGCCCATTTAATCATACAATCTTTAACTAACTCATTTTCTGAATCCCTTTCTAACAAAACATTATAAACTCTCTTAATATGCATTGGACCTGTCTCTTTTATCTGTCTAACCAATTCTACTTCATATTCCATTAAACCAGTTTGTTGATCTTCTTTCCATCTCATCTGTAATTGATTGTACTGCAACCAAGTCAAAGAAATCCCTTTTTCCAACAGCATGTCCAAAGTTTTCAATCGCCATCTGCCCTCTTCAAAATAAAGTAACTCTTTATATAAGAAACCCCCGAGTGACTTAATATTTGTATTCCACATGGTATCAGCAAGATCCAGCCAAAACGGAATCTTATAATCCCAATTAGTTCGGTGCTTCTTCCAGATTCTCATCAAGGCATTTCTAAGTAGATGACTATTAAACACCTTGTCCACTTTATTGTCATAAAATAGGTATGCATGCCATCCCCAAACAAGGTCATGACTTTCCATATTCAACAGTTCAGTCTTAGTTTTTCCAAACCAATCAGTTATTTGTGTCAGTGCAGCTGCTTCATAATATAATCGAAGGTTTGGAAGTTTAAGACCACCTCTCTCACGAGTATCCTGCATAATTTTCAATTTCACTCTCGTTTTTTTTTCGTTCCAAATAAATTTATTCACTCCTTTTTGCCATTCTAGCAGTGGTTTATCTGATTTGAGCACCAGTATCATTTGAAATAAGAAGATAAATCTAGGTAAAACATTCATTTTTACTGCTGATATCCTTCCCAGCAATGATAACTGCAGTTTCTTCCAGTTTTGCATATCTTTTTGTATCTTTTGCCACAGAACCTCATAATTATTTTGAAACAGTTTTATATTTGAGTCTGTGATTTGTACTCCTAAATGTTTGACCTTTGAGACAATTTCAAAACCTGCCTTTCTTTCCAGTTCCTTTTTTTTACTCTCTGTCAAATTTTTAACAATCATTTTAGTTTTTTTCTGGTTCAATCTAAAACAAGATACCATGCCATAATCTTCTATAATATCTTTCATCTGGATTATTGATTTCATAGGTTGTGATAAGGTAACCACCAGATCATCTGCAAATGCCTTAGTTCTATAATCCTCTTGCCTTATGGCTATTCCATTCAAAGAATTCAAGTCCCGTATTACGTTGAGTAAGTCTTCTAGAGTTAGAATAAATAGTAGTGGGGATAATGGACAACCTTGTCTGGTACCTTTTTGTATATTAAAATTCGATGTTAAGCATCCATTAATAATGAGTTGTGCATACTGCTCTTGATAAATTGCAGCAATCACTTGTATAAACCGCTCCCCAAAATCCATTTTTTCCAAAGTCTTGATTATAAAGTTCCAATTCACCCGATCAAAGGCTTTTTCTGCATCCAAAAAAACCAGCACTGCAGAGATCTGTTTATTCTTATCTAGATAGTCCAATAAATCTATAACTTGCCTAACATTCTCCTTCATATATCTGCCTTGAATAAATCCTGCTTGATCATGATGAATTACCTTTTGAATAACTGGCATCAATCCGTTGGCCAACACTTTTGCAAAAATTTTATAGTCAGTATTTAATAGAGATATTGGTCTATAATTTTCTGGTTTCTTAAGACCTGATTCTTCTTTCGGTATCAATGAAACAAAGGCTGATTTCCACGAGGGAGGTATCTTACCTCCTAATTGTATATTACAAAATAAGTCTTTGAGATGCTGAATCATTTCCTCTTGTAAGGTTTTATAGTAAACTGCAGTTAGGCCATCCGTGCCTGGAGCTTTAGCTGTTTTTAGTTGTTTTATAGCAAAACTAATCTCCTCCACTGTTATCAGTTGTTCCAGATTTTCCTTTTGAGCTGTTGAAACTTTAGAAACTCTCTTTTCTTCTAGATAATTATCTATAAAAATGTTATGTATATCATCTTTAGCATATAACTTAGTATAATAGTCCAAAAAGGCCTTTTTAATTGATTCTTGTTGGTAAATTTCTTTACCAGCATACTCAGTACTATCAATAGTTCGTGTTGTTGCTTGTTTCCTCAAATTATAAGCCAACCACCTGCCCGGTTTGTTAGCATTAGCAAATGTATTATGCTTTGCAAATTGTAAGTTAGTTGCCGTCTGATCTGCTATGAGCATTTGAAATTGATCCTTCAGAAGTTTTATAGCCGTTTGCAATTTTCCATCTGTTGGTTTTTGTATCAGTTGTTGTTCTTTCTTTTTTATCTCACTTTCCAACTGTAATCTCTTTTTCTGCTGATTATGTCTGTGTTTAGAATTCATTTGAATTAGTACTCCCCGCATATATGCTTTACTTGCATCCCAAACTATTTCAATGGGGGTACCTTTATTCAAATTCAATTTAAAAAACTCCTTTAAATGTTTTTTAAGTTCAATTATATTTTTTTCATATCTGAATAAGTTCTCATTTAATCTCCAAGATCTTCTTTGTCTTTTGCCCGTCTCGATTTCCATCCAGACCGGACTATGGTCAGTCAAAGTCCTAGGAAATATCTTTATCTTCTTTACTTTAGGAAGTAAGTTCGTAGTTAGCAAAAAAAAATCTATCCTGGAAAAGGATTTATGCCTGTCCGAGTAAAAAGTAAAATCCAGTTCATTTGGGTTGCGAAATCTCCAAATATCTTTCAATTCCAGATCCTCTTTCAGTTCATAAAAGGCTTGTGGTAATTTAATCCCAAATTTGGCCGTAGTTCTTTTATCAATTTTAGGTTGAATTACTCCATTCCAGTCTCCCATTATTATAATAGTTGAATAATTCCATTCCAAGATTTTTAGATGAAGCATCTTATAAAAATTTTCCTGTTGCTGATTTGGAGCATATATTCCGACCAACAAAATTGGTCCGTTATCTGTAATAATTTCAATTGCAATATATCTTCCACCTTCATCTGTTTCTATAGTTTTAGCTACAAGTCTTTTATTTATATACATCACCACTCCATTCTTCTTTTCCAAATTTGAAGCAACAAATTGCATTCCCAATCTTGAATTTGTCAAATATTTCTAATCTTGCAATTTTATATGGGTTTCCTGTAAACAAATAACATCATTATGAACTTGTTTCAAATAATGAAATATCTTCCTTCTTTTTTGTGGAGAGTTCAATCCATTAACATTCCAAGACAAAAGTTTAAGTACCATTTGATCCAGTCTGAAGTTTTGAGAGCAATTGTTGAAGATTCTTTTGTACAGAAGCAATCTTTGGTTTAGCTCCTCCCATGACTTCAGCTTGCTGCTTGCCTTTATCTCTCTTTTCTCGTTGTGGCTTGTAAAATTCTTGTTGCTTTTCCTTCATTTGCTTAGACATCGCTCTGGTTACACGTTGCTCTTCCATTTTAGATGTTGTCGATTCAAGAGCCAACACTTCTTCTGTAAAAGTTTTAGATATTTCTTCCAGAGGAGAAGCTTCCAGTGGTGCAAAAGGATCCGCCACAACACCACCTACAGCTCCCATTGCCTCCCTTGCCTCCTTTTGGGACTGTTTTATTTGTTCTTCAGTTTCTTTATCAAACTCAGCTTGTAATTGAGCATCCTTATCTATTGGTGAAGATGTATGTGGAGGAGGAGAGCCCGCTTTCAAAACATTATAATAAAATTCTTCTGCTTTTGCAATAGTATTAAGGCGGTATCTCACTCCTCTGATCCTCAAAATTACACCTATTGGAGCATCCCATCTAAATTGTATATTCTGTCTTTTCAATTCTGCCACCAAAAATCCAAATTCCTTTCTATCTCTTAACATTTTGGGTGGTAATTCTTTGAAAATTCCAATCTGACTTCCTTCAACCTGAACAGCTGTAACAAATGAGTTTTGCAAAATATCATTTCTTATTCTTCTGTCTGTAAAATATATCACTACATCTCTAGGCAATTGCCTTTGTACTGCCACACGAGAATTGACTCTATATGCCTTATCAATCTTACACAGAACCAGATCAGGTTCTACCTTCAACAAAACTGCCAAAGCATCAGCACAAATTTTTTTAAGATCTTCTCTGCTGTTCTCTTTTAGACCTCTAAGTCTAATAGCAAACTCCATTGATCGAAATTGCATCATAGTAATCTCATTTTCCATTTTTTGTGTAATTTCTTGTATTTCATCAATTCTTGTGTCAGATGCTCTAAATTTAGTCTCTACCTCTGAAGCAAGGTTATCCACTTTTTTATCAATCTGCAACACTACCTCAGACAGGCCTTTAACCACTGTTTGAATATCTTGTTTAACTGCATCATATTTCTCTTGAACCATTCCTTTAACCTCCTTCTCTGATCAGTTACTATTTTTATTTTTATTTTATTTTTTGGTTACTTTTCTGCCTCTTCCAGCCGGATTTGTTACTTTAAAATGTAGCCAAATACACTGATCAAATTACTTTCGCTTTCAGCTGTTCTCCACTGAAAGCAAGCGCCATTTTTTCCCCCTGTTCTCAGTCCCAGATTACTTTCACTTTGAAAACTCTTTGAAATAATTCACAAAACTTTCAATACTTGCTGTTTGATAGGAAGTTTCAGTTCTTGTTTATTATTTCTTGATGTTGGTAATGCTGCCGCGCTGTCTTGCTCTGCTTTTAGCAGAGTTTCCCAGTCGTCCGGAGCTTCAGCGGCTTGGATAGGGAGTCCCACCCTGTTAATTCCCCAGAAGCAAAAAAAACTTTCTGGGGGTCTCACAGGGGACTCTACCTGCAGCTGCTGGCTCTCCTCGCAAGACCCTCACGTCTTGGAGTTTTTCGAGCCATTTCTGTTGCCGAAACAGCTCTTTTACGGGCGATCGGGCTGGTGGTCTTCAAAAGACTGTCAGCGACGGCTTGCGGCAACAGCGGAAGTCCCTGGATGAAACTTTCTATCTAGATCTGTGCCAGTCTGGCTTCAGGCCTGGGTACAGCACGGAGATGGCATTGGTCACATTGGTTGATGATCTCTGGAGGGCCCGGGACAGGGGTTGCTCCTCTGTTCTGGTGCTGTTAGACCTCTCAGCGGCTTTTGATACCATTGACCATGGTATCATGCTGCGCCGGTTGGGGGGGGTTAGGAGTGGGAGGCACCGTGTTATGGTGGTTCTCCTCCTATCTTTCTGACCGGTCGCAATCCGTGTTGACAGGGGGGCAGAGGTCGACCCCGAGGCGCCTTGCTTGCGGGGTGCCACAAGGGTCGGTCCTCTCACCCCTCCTGTTCAACATTTATGTGAAGCCGCTGGGTGAGATCATCCATGGCTTTGGGGTGCGATGTCATCTGTATGTTGATGATACTCAGCTGTACATCTCCACCCCAGACCACCCCAATGATGTCCTCGAAGTGATGTCCCAGTGTCTGGAGGCCGTGCAGGTCTGGATGGGGAGGAACAGGCTTCGACTCAACCCTTCCAAGACCGAGTGGCTGTGGATACCGGCGTCCCGATATAGCCAGCTGGTGCCATCGCTGGCTATTGGGGGCGAATCATTGGCCCCCACAGAGGGGGCTCGCAACTTGGGTGTCCTCCTGGACTCACGGCTGTCTTTAGAAGAGCATATGACGGCCGTGGCCACGGGGGCTTTTTATCAGGTTCGCCTGATACGCAGTTGCGCCCCTTTCTGGATCGGGACTTCTTATGCATGGTCACCCATGCCCTCGTCACATCTTGCCTGGACTACTGTAACGCTCTCTACATGGGGCTCCCCTTGAGGAGCACCCGGAGGCTCCAACTGGTTCAGAATGCGGCCGTGCGGGTGATTATGGGAGCGACGCGGCGCTCCCATGTAACACCTCTCCTGTGCGAGCTGCATTGGCTCCCGTTGGTCTTCCGGGTGCGCTTCAAGGTATTGGTTCTCACCTTCAAAGTGCTCCATGGCTTAGGGCCAGGGTATCTACGAGACTGCCTGCTGTTACCGATAACCTCCCACCGGCCAATATGCTCTCACAGAGAGGGCCTCCTCAGGGTGCCGTCAACCAAGCAATGCCGGCTGGCGGCCCCTGGGGGAGAGCCTTCTCAGTGGGGGCACCCGCCCTGTGGAATGAGCTACCTCCCGGAATACGACTGATCCCAGACCGCCGGACCTTCCGTAAGGCCCTGAAGACATTTTTATTCTATCAAGCGGGCCTAGCCTAAATAAATTTTTTACTGGGATTTTAAATTTTATAGGATTTGGGGTTTTAAATTGGGAGGCCGATCGATGTAATGCTTTTTAAATTATCTTAACTTTTGTATTTATGTATCTTAATTTCGGCTGTTCACCACTCTGAGTCCCATTTGGGAGAAGGGCGGTATATAAATTAAATAAATAAATAAATAAATATATCACCAGGTATTTTGCTAGGATTCTCAATTTAGCAGTTCCACTCGTCTCCCTATCCAGTGCATCAGACATCGGTAATCTTAAAACGAAGAAGCAAATAAAATAGGTACAGAACCTGCAGCAAATGAAACCTTTTATCTATCAGTTTCTCTCTGCTATGGATTTTACACAGGTTCTGAGGAAGCCATTTTCACAGAGAACAAAGTGCCACTTTGTTTCTGTTTTATTAGGTAGCAAGGAATGCGTTGCTCTGTTAAACATTAAAAAAATGGAAAATTGGCTCTTTAGAATTAAGAGAAGGAAGCCTGTCAAAATAATAAATAATTTTGTCTGTCCCCATGCGCTGTTACAGGAAGAATTATTTTCTTCATATTCACAAAGGGGGACATTTGGAATTATTTTATTAGGTCAGATATTTAATCGCACCTTTTTCTGGTTGCTCATACCTTGGTCACTTTCTGTTTAGATTGCTGCAATTTATTGTGCACAGGGCTGCCCTTGAAGGCCACCTGGAAGTTACAGTTGGTTCGGAATGCAGTGGCATGCAATGTTGAGAATCCATAGGTTTACACTATACTACATCAATAATATACTCCATCCAGTTTTTTCCAAGTGCAATTTAAAGTCGTGGCTATTACTATTAATAGCAATAGCACTTAGACTTATATACCACTTCCCTGTGCTTTACAGCTATTTAAAGAGTCAACATATTGCCCCCAACAATCTGGGTCCTCATTTTACCAACCTCAGAAGGATGGAAGTCCGAGTCAACCTTAAAGCCCTAAATGGCATGGAATCGTCATCTTCCCCCTGAGAACATCTGTCCATCCATCAGAGCACATAGGATGGACATGCCTCAAGTCCCTTCCCTTAAATATTTAAGTCCTTGGAAGTGTGCTGCAGGCCCTGCCCTATGGAATACTCTCTCCCCTGAGATATGAGATACATCTATCTTTCTATTCTTCTGGAGACCACTTAAAACTCAGTTCTTCCATCATGTGATGAGATAAGGAAAGGCTAGTGGGGCATGAGAATGCGGGCATATTAGAAAAGTGTATGGATGTATTATAGAACTATTCGTGCAGTGCCAGATTTTTCTGATTTTAATTGTATAGTTGTTACCTTTATACAGGTAGTCCTCAACTTACAACCACAATTGAGCCCAAAATTTATGTTGTGAAGTGAGAAATTTGTTAAGTGAGTTTTGACGACTTTTCTTGCCACATTTGTTAAGTGAATCACTGCAGCTGTTAAATTAGTAACACAGTTCTTAAGTGAATCTGGTTTCCCCATCGACTTTGCTTCTCAGAAGGTCGCAAAAAGGGACCACAGGGCCCCATGACACTGCAACCGTCATAAATGTGAGTCAGTTGCCAAGCATCTGAATATAAATCACGTGACCATGGGGAATGCTACAACAGTTGTAAGCATGAAAAATGGTCATAAGTCACTTTTTAAAGGGCTGTTGTAACTTTGAATGGTCACTAAATGAACTGTTGTAAGTGGAGGGCTACCTGTACTGTTTTATATTGCTTTATTGATTGTAAGCAACTCACAGTTGTTTTTAGATGGGCAGCTATATAAATGTTTTAAAGAAATGACAGGATTAGAAACTATTCTTAAAATCAATTTCCTTTTGAGCAATATAGTAATAATAGTCTAGTTATCTAAAAAATACAATCCAAGTCATTAAGATGTCTTACATAAGAAATATCACCCTTTAGCTCTAAAAATTACTTTTTATCCTAGTTTTCAAAGCCATCACTTGACTGGGATGAATGATACGAGCAACAATTACCCTGTTTCCCTGAAAATAAGACATCCCTGATAATAAGCGCAATCGGGCTTTTGAGCACATGCGCTAAAATAAGTCTCCCCCTGAAAATAAGCCCTCCCCAAAAATATTTAAATGCAGAGCTGGAAATCAGGTAAGATGGCAAGAGGAGCCCCATCTTGCTCCACACACCCCAAAATAATAAGACCTCCCCAAAAATAAGGCCAAGCGCTTATTTCACGATTCAAAAAAAAAATAAGACAGGGTCTTATTTTCGGGGAAACATGAACTATTCCAAGTACTCTCTTCCATCAAAGCAAGCACAAAAAGGTCTAAGAATAAAAGATGATCAAACACAATAACTAAAAATGCTGTCACACATATACAGAGCAGCGGTAACATGAAAAACTGGAATCCTCAGAATGGTTTGGGGAATTTGTATTCATTACTCCACTATTTTTGAGTTATTTAGCATGCACTGAGCAGTAACTTATGCTAATAAATTAAAAACTTCATACATAAGTCAACTTGCAGGTATCAACTTAAATAAAAAACAGAACTCCTCCACTGTACCACAGACAGAAAGAAAAAAAATGTACTGTATAAGCAAGCAACTACTTGGACAGATGCTTCTGTGAATCTGGGGAACTGGCTACAATGCTCCTTCTGTTTAGTGACATTGTAAGAATACAGTAGGCTTCATTAATCAGATAAGTAGAAACTAGACTTCAGAAGGAAGTAACTGTGGCAAACATCTCAGAAGGGACCCTCAGTCATCCAGGTCATAGTTGTCCCAAAGGTGCTTTTTTTCCAACAGGTAACTGGATTGTCTTATTTTTTTCTTTGAAATTTTTTTGCTTCTCATCCAAGAGATTTAGAGGGCCATGAATTAAGATTTGGATAGCATGGTTATCTATGGTATGACAAAATTAATGTTGATTTCAATAATCATTTCGCTAGACATGCCATACTGAGTTTGGAATAAATATAAATCAAGGATCTCTATGAAGTTGCCCAGGGGTGAAATTCTGACAGGTACTGGAGAACCGGTAGCGGAAATTTTGAGTAGTTTGGATATCCAGTAGGGGAAAATTTGAGTAGTTCGGAGAACCGGCAAATGCCACCTCTGGCTGGCCCCAGAGTGAGGTGGGAATGGAGATTTTGCAATATCCTTCCCCCAGGAGTGGGGAAGGAATGGAGATTTTGCAGTATCCTTCCCCTGGAGTGGTGTGGGAATGGAGATTTTGTAGTATCCTTCCCCTGCCACGCTCACCAAGCCACAACACGCCCACCAAGCCACGCCCACAGAACCAGTAGTAAAAAAATTTGGATTTCACCACTGAAGTTGCCTATTTGTGTGTTTCCCCAGGAAGCTTTTTAAAGAAAATAAATGGTGGCGAAGCTAGACTGGTGGACTTATGGTAAAATAATATCTTTCAACTCTGGTGACACTACCCTCGAGGGACGAGCTTGAATTGAACCATTGGCCATTGGTTTACATACCAACAACCAAAAGAAAGGTTTAAACTAGATAAAAAGAGTTATGGGTTTGATTTTGTAAAACATGAATTGGAAATCTTACTGTGTGGTAGTGATGAACATACTATTGCTAAAATTTATAAAATGTTACTGAATCTGAATTTGGAAAGTGAACATGTAAAACAGTCTTATGTTTCAGTGGGGAAGGAACTTTGGAAATAATGTGATGCTTGAACAATGGGAAAATATGTGCATGAAAGGTTTAAAATTCATACTGAACTATAATTTAAAAGATCTTTTTTATAAGATGATGTATCATGGGTATTTAACACCGGATAAATTATCTAGAATGTATAAAGGTATTTCAAATGAATGTTGGAAATATAAAAGTAAAGAAGAGATCTTTTATCATTTATGATGGACATTTGATAAAGCAAAGAAATTTTGGAGTCAGATTCATATTTTAACACTGAAAATTCTTAAAACAAAGATAAAAGATGAAACCAAGAAACTTTTCTTTTGGGGTTAATGGAAAAAGACTTGGGGGGGAAAAATGGAACTTTGATCTTATATATTTTGACAGCAGCAAGACTACAGTATGTACAAAAATGGACGTTTTGATTCCCACCATGGACGAATGGCTACAGAAGTTGATGGAGTTGGCGGAGATGGCTAAACTGACTGTTTTGATCAAAGAAAAGAATGTAAGTACTTTTGTTGCTACATGGAAACCACTTCTGGACTTTCTGCTTGAGGTGAGAAAAGAAATGAAACTTTAATTTTGGGTTTTACTAATTAGATTGATGTGTTGCTATAGAAATGGCTAGTTTATATTATTATGGAAAAGTAAAAAGTTCAGATTTGATGTTATTGTTTTATTCTACTGCACCAGAGGGAGTCAGAAGTCAGTGATTTTTTTTCTTTTCTCTCCCTCCCCTCAATTTTCTTTCCCTTTTAGCTCCCCACTGTGTCCTCCTATTTGCTTTTGTATTTTTGTATATTTTATTCTATCATCTAATAACAAGTTTAAAGACTGCAACTACTTAGACAGATGCTTCTGTGCATCTGGGAAACTGGCTACAATGCCTCTTTTGTTTGTTTGTTTGTTTGTTTGTTTGTTTTATTCGGCTTATATGCCGCCCTATCTCCCAATGGACTCAGGGCGGCTCAAAATAATAAAACACAAGCCAAAAAAATAAAATCTAAAATCTAAAAATTTTAAAATTTACCCTTAAAACCCCCATCATCAGTCCAGGTTGAGGGATTTGAAAAGCCAAGTTTTTAATTCACAGTGGAAGGTGCAAAGGTCAGGCGCTAATCGGAGCTCCAAGGGAAGTATTATAAGAATACATTAGGCTTCATTAGTCAGATAAGTAGAAATTAGACCTCAGAAGGAAGTAGCTGTGGCAAACATCTCAGAAGGGACTCTCTCTAGTGTTTTGGGCTGTAAAAGGGACAAAGAAGAAAGTTCTATGGAGATTCTCAGTCATTCAGGTCAGGGGTGTCAAACTCAAGGCCCGTGGGCCAGATCTGCCCCATGGGGTACTTAGATCTGGCCCATGGAGCCACCCTGGAAACAGCAAAGGACAGGCCCACTGTGCCTCTGCAAGCAAAAATGGAGCTCGTAGTCCTCCCAGGCTCTGTTTTTGCTGGCAGAGGGCTGCAGGAGGCAGTCGCAACATAAAATAGAGTCTGGGAGGACCCCGAGCAGCCTGCAGAATGTCAAGCTGGCCACGCCCATGCTCATGCCCATGCTCATGCCCATGCCCATGGCCACCCCAGCCAAACCCACATGGCCCCCCAAGGACAAACACAACCCTGATGTGGCCCTCAATGAAATCGAGTTTGACACCACTGATCTAGGTCATAGTTGTCCCAAAGGTGGGTTTCCCCCCCCCCCAAAAGGTAACTGGACTATCTTGGTTTTTTCTTTGAAAATGTTTCGCTTCTCATCCAAGAAGCTTCTTCACTTGTTCACTTGAGAACTAAAGACTATTCTCGGATGAGAAGCGAAACATTTTCAAGGAAAAAAACAAGACAGTCGAGTTGCCTTGTGGAAAAAGCACCTTTGGGAGAAGGAAGAAATGTACTTTCAGTCTTGCAAGTTTCTGTTAATGTAACCTTAAAATAAAATAGGATTGGCTCATCTGGACTGTTTTTCTTATCTGGTCTACTTCACAAGGTTGACATGAGAGCACAGCACTGCTTTTATTGTTTGGATAAAAGCATTGGCAGATATTGCCCTGGGTTCATGTACTCCAGGGATGGGTTCTACTTACCTTTACTACTGGTTTGCAAAGAGGCTGCACGTGCGCTCTTCTGCGCATGTGTAGAAGTGTTCTGATGATGTCGGGGTCAGTGGGCAGAGCCTCCCGACGGTTTTACTACCAGTTCTATAGAACCGGTGTGGACCAGGGGTAACCCATCGCTGATGTACTCCCTTTCTAGAGCGAGGAGGAAAATGAATAAAATAATGACGGATAAAGAATAATTTTACAAAAGCTTTTCCAAATTGTTGCAGAATTGGAAAAAGACAAAACATTTCTTCTTGGAGATGTGAATGGAGTGTCAACTTGTATTGGATTGTATCAAGGGAGAAACGATAGAAAGCTTTCAGGAAAAAAATTGTTCCAATATACAGGTAGTCCTCAACTTACGAACACAATTGAGCCCAAAAGTTATGTTGCTAAATGGGACATATGTTAAGTGAATTTTGCCCCATTTTATGCCATTTCTTGCCACAATTGTTAAGTGAAATTCTGAAACTGTTAAGTTAGTTCTTATGTGAATCTGGCTTCCCCATTGTTTGCTTCTCAAAAAATCGCAAACAATGATCACATGACCCTGGGATATACCAACCATCCTAAGTATGAACCAGTTGCTACGCATCTGAATTTTGATCACGTGGCAATGGGGATGCTGCAAAGGTTGTAACTGTGAAAAATGGTTGTAAGTCACATTATTCATGGCTGTTGAATGATCACTAAATGAACTGTTGTAAGTCGAGGACTACCTGTATACATGAATTGGCCTTTACAGACATAGGGAGATTGCAAAATCCAAGAGATAGACTATACTTTCTTCTCAGCAAGGAATCAGTCATATGCTACAATCAGAGATGGGATTCTGCTGGTTCGCACCGGTATGGGTGTACTGAGACCGAACCGGTTCACTCCGACAATCAGGTGGGCCTGCCCACCCATGTGCTATACTGACCTATATTTCCTGTGTTTGAAGCCCAGCTGATTGGAGTGGCAGAGCAGATTGACACACCTCAGCTATTTTACTCACCAGGGCTGAAGTAGAAGGCATGTTTTAGAGCTTAGTTCAATTGCACCGCGCGCACCCTGCGAACCGGTTGTTGCACTGGTTGAATTCCACCACTGGCTATAACAGATATGTGTGTGGGTCAGCAAGAATACATCAATACATCAATACAGATTCTTTCAATGGCAAATGCAGATCACAATTCAATCCTAATAATGTGGCACTTTGGAGAAAAACTATCCTGGAAGATAAATGACAGATTCCTACTTCATGACAATGTTCTATAGAAATGTAAAGAGAAATTGAAAATTTGGATGCCAGGAATCTCTAACGCTACCATTTGGAAGCAACTAAAGCATTCCTGAGGGATTATCACATTTGTTTAAAAAAGAAATGATACAGCAATTATACTCTAGAACGTGATGGCGAACCTACGGTACGCATGCCCAAGGTGGCATGCAGAGCCATCTTTCCAGGCACGCGAGCTGTCGCCCAACTCACCTGCAGCTGTTCATGCACCCCAGCTGGCGTTTGGGCCTCTGGTGCGCTTGCACACAATTCAGGGCACCCAGCTGGTCTTCGGAGCTCTCCTGTGCATGTGCATACATTTGCACATGCATGCAAGAGTACGGTGTTCATGTGCATGCATTGCACACATGATAACTGCACACATGCACAGATGGTGTGACTGCACATGTAGCACATGGGGGAGCCATGTGAAACCTGCGTGATGCGCACATGGTGTGATTCATGCATAGCATGGGGCAGCTGCGTGCATGTGCAGTTGGCGTGGTTGCATGCACAGTGCACAGGGGAGGAGCTGCACATTAGTGTGGATAGCACACGCACACATGAAGCGCATGAAGCACGTACCTGTTTGGCACTCAGTGAGCAAAAGGTTCGTTACCAATGCTCTATAAGTTACCTGTTGCGTTTTGCCACAGTGAGGAATTCTTAGTCATGTTGTAGCTTTAATGCGGGGTTTTTTTTGTGGGGTGGGGGTGGAAGGGGGGGAACAGCCCAGTATACTATTTACAGTTCGGTTGGACTGCATTTAATACTGTTGGAATTGCAGCTTTGAGTCAGCTTCTTTGCAGCGGAATAAATTCCACTTTTATTCTTGCCTTTGTTGTGGCCCATCAGCGGCCTGTGCAGATTGTAGCTGATTCTGACAACGAGGAGGCTGGTGTGGTGCTGTGCCAGCAGCCTGTGTAGCTGGCGCTCAAGTCGGACAGTGAGGAGGCTGGAGAAGATGTGGTGCCAGAGGCAGGGATTCAGCCAGGGCCTTCAGAACCTCCAGAAGCTCCTTTAAATGAAGAGGACAAAGAGGAGGAGCCTCGCCTCAATGCACAGGTGTGTAGAGCTGCCAAAAGGCAGGAGTGGCTCCTCAGGAGGAGTCCCCTCGAGAGTAAGGCTTGGGGCTAATTGGCCACTCCCGTAGCCTATTTAAGGAGGAACGCCGCTTGCAGCAAACTGTAGGGAACAACTTTAGTTCATTCTCCTTCGTGTCTGGATTCTCTGCAAAATTGCTTCTGGACTTTCTGCCAACTCTAGTAAGACTGTGATTACCTTATCTTAGAATTCTGGTAGGCTGTTAAGACAGTTTATTAACAGCTTTTGGTTGATAAAGGCTGAGTTATTTGAGTAAAATAAGCTTTGTATAGAGTTTGTGTGTGCTGCGTTCTTTGGGGTCCGTAGCTGGAGCAGAACAGCTTTCCACACACAGCTTCTGCCTGCAGTTACTAAATCCTTGTGAATGGCAAGAAGTAACTATATAAGTCATGACACATGACTTAGCACTTGGGTTTCTGAGAGCAGCCTGCAAAGGAAGGATTAATATTTGTATGTTATCATTAGTTTCACACGCTACACCACAACCAGGGACAGGATGAATTTGTAATCTACTTCTGAATATCCTGCGTGGTAAGATTAATTTGAAAAGCTTTCTTTGGGAAATTTACCATGAAAGAAAAAGCCTTTGAAAAATGTATAGCACTTTTAAGCAAGAATACACATTGGTTTTTATGTAACGTCCTCTGAAATATTTTTTGCCCTTTGATTAATTTCAAGTTAATTCATTCTGCAAATCGTATGTCTTAATTGAATGTATAATAATACTGAACGAGTTTTCTCTTTAGGTCACAGTGACGATAATGACAATCAGCCACAGGAGTACTTAGCTTTCTGGTTATTTTATAATCATAGAAGCAAGGACAAAAAGAAAAATGACATTAAAATGTGTAGATTTCCAGAGCTGTAGAAATTAAATTTTGCTGACAGTTCCACCGTAATATAATCTTGCTCTATCAAGAATGCACATTCAAGTTATTATAATCACTTGACTTTTAACAAACTTTTAGTTATCCATTACGTCCAAATATATTACATTACATGCATACATACAAATATGTCCTAAAGTTTTTGTTGTTTTTTTAAAATTTGATTTATATGCCGCCCTGCTCCGGACTCAGGGTGTTCTGTCCCAGTCTCCCACATGCACAAACACACATGCAGACAGCCGTGGGTTAAAGAATTGGCACAAACAAACCAGGTCCATTATTGGAGACTTGACAGCAACACGAGAACCAGCTGCCAAGTGATTTACTATCACAAGGAGGGGGGTGTTCCTCCACAAGATAACAGATACAATACACACTGGTTGGGAGAAAACAGTCCAGTTCAAAAGCCTTCAGCAGATTTGCAACAAAGGGACTCGCAGAACTTAACTTTGTCCGTCACAGAATCCGACTGGCCACCCCACTCCCTTTTATAGCCTATGGGGTGTGGTCCAGTGACTCAGCTTAATCCCTGGCACGCCTCAGCATCTGCTGTGAACGTTTATCACGCCGACGCTGGTGTGGATCCAGCCACAACTTGTCTCCCTCATTCGCACTCTGATCGGAGACACCTGGCTCCTGGCCAATCTCCTCTCCTTCGGCTGACACCTGAGGAATTGCCAGAGAGGAGGGGCCTGGAGAGGGAGGCCTGGCCGGCTCCTCTCCTTCATGTTCGGAGCCTTCTTCCTCCGATACGATGAGCTCGGGGGTCAGAGCCACAACACAGGGCGGCTTACAATGCGTTAAGCAATAGCCTTCATACTTTTGTATATTTATACAAAGTCAGCTTATTGCCCCCACAATCTGGGTCCTCATTTTACCTACCTTAGAAAGGATGGAAGGCTGTGTCAACCTTAAGCCTGGTGAGATTAGAACTTGCAGTAATTGCAGGCAGCTGAATGTTAATAACACTGCCTTAGTCTGCTGCGCCACCAGGCTCTTGTCCTAATGTTTCCTTTTATTCATATCCATTTCATGTTTTCATAATTATGTTTGCACTTGTATCTGTTATCAAATACATGCTTGATGAAATGAATGAATGAATGAATGAATGAATGAATGAATAAATAAATAAATAAATAAATAAATAAATAAATAAAATATTGTACCGTGTTATTAATAATTCAACAGTATGTATTTATTGAAAGCATGTGTATACTGTTTTCACCTAAAAAATCTTAAGGCAGGTCTTCTAGTCCATCCCCCTGTTTTGTTTGTTTTTTTAAATTTTATTTATATGCCGCCCTTCTCCGGAGTCTCAGGGCGGCTTACAATGCGCTAAGCAATAGCCTTCATACTTTTGTATATTTATACAAAGTCAGCTTATTGCCCCCACAATCTGGGTCCTCATTTCACCTACCTTAGAAAGGATGGAAGGCTGAGTCAACCTTGAGCCTGGTGGGATTCGAACTTACAGTAATTGCAGACAGCTGGATGTTAAATGCTGCCTTAGTAGGAGGCATTAGCCTGCTACGCCACTCAGGCTCCTGTTGAAGCAGGAGACTCTATCATTTCAGACGAATGGTAGTCCAATCTCTTTTTGAAAGCTTTTGGTGATGGAACACCCACAACTTCTGATGGCAAGTTATTCCATTGGTTAATTGTTCTTACCATTAGGAAGTTTCTCCTTAGTCCTAGGTTGCTTCTCTCCTTGGTTAGTTTCCAATCATTGTCTTGCTTACTGGTGCTTTGGAAAATAGTTTGACTCCCTTCGTCTTAGTAGGAGCCCCTCAAATTTTGGAACATTGTTGTCATGTTTCCCCTAGTCCTTCTTTTCATTAGACTAGACGTATCCAATTCCTCTAACCCAGAGGTTCCCAATCGTTTTCGGTTCGCGGCTCCCATAGCAATCCGACTTGCAACTGCGCGGCTCCCATAGCAATCCGACTTGCAACTGCGCATGCGCACTAGACGTTTCAGAAATGGCGCATCAGCGTTAGACCCAGCGGGCGGAATATTTCGCGGCGCCCTTATGACGATAGCGCGGCTCCCCAGGGAGCCGCGGCGCACAGTTTGGGAACCACTGCTCTAACCGTTCTTTGTATGTTTGTGTCCCCAGCTCTTTTCTGCACTCTTTCCAGAATCTCAACATTTTTTTGTACTGTGGGCATTAGAACTGGATGCAGTATTCCAAGTGTGGTCTTCCTAAGGCTTTATAAAGCGGTATTAGAACTTCACATGATATACTCACAAATATGCTGCTTGATGATCAGTTTGAACATTTTGGCTGGATTTTTTTTCTGAGTAGTCCTCGTTTCCCTTTTTGAAAAAGGGAATGACCTTTACTTTTCTCCAGTTTTCTGGAGAATCTTTCAAAGGTTATGTTGTTTTTCCGATTCCTATGGCGTCAAAGAGCAGGTATGTTTTACAACAAATTGGTAGTGTTTCCTGTAGTGAATAAAACAAGCCAGCATAGGATGGTTGACGAAGAATAATAAAGATTCAGGTGTCATATGCTCAGCATAGGTCCTATATGATTATGACACTTAACTTCCTCTGGTCCTTCCTTTTCAGAGTGGAAGCCTAAAAGGCTGTATTTCTATGTTTAAGAAGTCATGAAGTTGTTTTGTACTTTGATTTTCCCCCCTTTATTATTTTTTTTTCCTGAAATGGAAAGCTTCTATTTCACTCTGTTCACTTCTCTTAATCATTCTCCAAAACCTGCCATAATAGTCTGTGCTTGACTGAAAATTGACGTAAGAGCTGCTCTTAATAGCTCTGTGAAAACAAATATATTTTTGTATACTACTAATCATCCCGGTAATTATTTCACTGAAGTTTTATAATATTATTTTGGTATGTTCCATTTCAACACCAGTAATTTTGTTTATTAAACAAAAATGCTAAACATTTTGCTCTGGCTATAGTGTATCTCAGACAAGAAGGAGACTGACTTACTGAATGAATTAATAATGCCTAAGCTACAGTATATTTTAATTCACCTAATTATTAGAAATGCATTTTAATGTGAAAATGAAAAGAATAAAAAAACATGCCATTGTAATACTTTAAAACAGTGGTGAAATCCAAATTTTTTTTACTACTGGTTCTGTGGGCATGGCTTGGTGGGTGTGGTGTGGCTTGGTAGGCGTGGCAGGGGAAGAATACTGCAAAATCTCTATTCCCATCCCACTCCAGGGGAAGGATAGGGCAAAATTCCCATTCCCACTCCACTCTGGAGCCAGACAGACGTGGTATTTGCCGGTTCTCTGAACTACTCAACATTTCTGCTACTGGTTCTCCATAATCTGACAGAACCTGCTGGATTTCACCCCTGCTCTAATCCCACTGCTTGAAGTATCAAAAATTCGGCACCCTTTTAAGAGCTCACTATAGTTCCTTCAAATGTCCCTTCACATCAACTGAGCATGTACTCAGATATTTCCAGAAGCTGAATAAGATCGGAAACCAAACTATAATTGCAATCAGCAATTGCAATTCCTGTAATTTAAAAGTTTACGTGTGTAATTTGAGCCTGGGTATGCTAGCTGAAGCGTGGTGACTCATTTTTCAGATTTTCAAAGTAGATTCACAGACTCAAATCATATTATACTCTTTTTTCAATGCCATCATTTACACTGGGAAAAAAAATAACAGGTCTATCTCCAGGAATAAATATCTAAGATGAGAATAAACTATTAAAAAATTCAAAACCAGTGACAAAGTATGTCAGCTCCAGAATATTTTTAAATAGCCATTTTTGAATAGAAATATTTTAAAGACAATCATTAACATGGCAATATTATGCAATATTTCATTAGGGATCCAGCTCTGGTTTAAACAAGTATTATAATTTGTTTTTTTTTACAATACTATATGTGTAAATCAGTTCGTTCAAGATTGTATTATTATCTAGTTTTAATTAGGAAAGCCTTGTTTCAGATCCTCTTATAAATTTATGAAACATGTAAAATAGCATGTTTTCTGTTTCAACAGAAGTAGAAAAAGAAAAGTTTTAACAAGACAGGTGAATTAATGACATCATTCTGTTCAACATAATGAAAAATCAGTATCTAATTATCAGAAAACTAAGTGATTATTTGACTTTCTTAAGTCTTGTATTTTGGGTTCTTACTGGAATAACACTTCAAAACCTCACGATGAAAAGATAGACTTTTTTTTTTATAATACAGGACTGAATTTTGAGACCTGAAAGAGGTTTAAATAAATAAAATGCTTATAAGGAACCATAACAATTACTATCTTTTGGTATGTTACCATTTAGAATATAGTTACCTTTCCACATTTAGTAGATACAATATCACAAAAAGCTAAGCCTTGAACTTATATATAAAAGTATTTTATTCCATAAGAAATTTATTTCACAAATGAAGTAAATTGCAGAACTGAAGCTCACAGCCTGGATTACAATAGGTATTAACCATGCTTGTCACATACGTTGGTTCCCTGTCAACAGAGCCCTGTATCTATGTATCCACTGTGTTTATCCTGCCACCTTCCCATCATTTACTATATAACTGCTCCATATTCTTAGAATTTGGGATTGTAATGTCAAAACCCTCCAAGCAAAATGGAAGGGAACATCTAACCTCCCATGACTTCTATTCTGATTATTTGTGGCTGGGAAAGTACTAGATTAATCCAAATCCAATGGACAGCAATGATTCCACTTTGCTCAATTTGATAATCTGCTTGATCTGTAGCCCCCGTTATTGTTAATTATTAAAACAGAGCACCTTAAGAACTGCTACATAAGTGGATACACCTAGGTTGCTTCCATTATTTTTAATGACTTTCATCGGCTGTATTTTGTGATGACCACTTCAAATATTTTCACCACAAAAGGACTTTGTTTTTATGACTAATTTTATTCCCTAGCACTAACTACTTTTACAGAAATAAGAGACACCAAGTTATTCACAGGATCTCCAATTTTAGTGTAATATTCTTTGTGATTTGGGCTATTGCCTTCCCCAATACAGTATAGCAAGTGATGAAAATTGGTACTGTCTTAGCAGTTGAAATACAGTCAGAAATATTGGCTTTATTTCAAGAAGCTGAAGATGTGAATTCTTCAGTCATTGTCACTGTCTCATTAAGCAGCTAAATGTGAACAAAAAACATACAGGTACAAAAAAGTTACAGATACAAACTAGACTTCAGGATTTATTCATTTTCTAGGACATATTCCTTAACAACCATGTTTGAAGCCTGGAAACATCGGGCTGGGCTGCTACACAGACTCAGTGGCCCTTTATCAACTGTATCTGATATGTCCTTACCTGCAGGAGAGAAATGTAGCTTTAATGCACCAAAAGCAACTAGTATTTGCTTTACCATTAGCAGAGAATCCTTCCTATATCAAAGGTGAAACTAAAGCTGGTAATCTAGTTTCTATCGTATCTCTCTTACTAAAAACTACTTTATAAAAACATACGATTGTCCAAAGCCATAACAGGCATTATAGGATGATGACCAACGCTTCTATATTTTGCATCATTGTGTGAAGACTATGAATTAGCAAATAAAACAAAAGGGGGAGGGAGAAGAAACATATGTGTTGTGTTTTTGTGAAAATAAGAAAAAGAGAAGGCTATAACAGATCTTAATAAAGGAGTCCTGATTGGGTGGAATTTATTTACTTAGTTAAACAATATATCTGGGTGGCTAACAATAAATAACATTAGCAGTAATGCAACCAATTAAAAACAAGTACAGTAACAATTTACCAGTAGTGTTTCATAGTATTTTATTTATTTATTTGTTAAATTTATTTGTCATCTATCTCGCCGAGGGCTACACCAGGGGTGGGTTGTACTTACCTTTACTACCGTTCGCAACGGGGTTACACTCGCATGCACAGAAGCTTCCTGATGACGTTGGGGTTGGTGGGCGGAGCCTCCTGCTGGTTTTACTACCGGTTCTTGCGAACCGGTCCGAACCGGGGGCAGCCCACCACTGGGCTACACTAGGCGACTTATAGAAATATGAAAGGAAGAAAAATGAAAGGAATATAAACAAAACAGAAGTAAAGTAACAGAACAATGAAATAAACAATGACAAAGGAATACAGCAAGAATAATACATCAATATGATAGCCAAATATACCTTGTTTGCCTTGACACACACAAGATTGCCCTCGCTGTGTTGTTCTGGACCACTTGCAACCTTCAGATTCTTGAAGGGAAACACATGTACAGAGATTTAAAACAGTTAAAAAAAAAGATGAAGGCAAAGTGACCATGAGTAGAATCTCCTGATCCAAAAACAAGGGCAATTAGCACACAAAGCAGATTTGATCAAATCATTTGTCCCTCAATCTTGATTCTAGGACAGGGGTCCCCAACTCCTGGTTGGTGGACTGGCACTGGGCTGCGGCATGCCAGAAATCGGGTTGCACAAATATGTGCAGTGCAGCCCCATCTGCGGGATACAAGCAGCATGTGAAACCATGCCCCCTTCAGTCCTCAGAAAAACCTCTCTCCACAGAACCAGTCCATGGTGCCCAAAAGATTTGGGGCCATTGCTCTAGGAGAACTCCAAACTGTGCATAAATTCTGTCTTCTATTCTGTGTTAAAAATGGGAAGTTTTCTGATCCTGGGATGCTCAAAATCTACATATGCTTAGTCTTTAGTAAAAAAAACCCAAACACCTTATATACGACAATAACAGTCAAAAATAGTAATAGCAACAGCACTTAGATTTATATATTGCTTCAAGGTGTTTTATAGTATTCTCTGAGCATACTGCAATGTCAGCAATCTGCCCCCAACAATCTGGGTCTTCATTTTACTGACCTCGGAAGGATAAAACATACAGTTACTGTGTTTAAGAGAACCAAAACATTGCAAAGTATGTAATCAAGGATCAAGGTAGTATTAGGATTAAAAGTGGCAGAATGATGATTTAATAGAAAAATAATAATAAAAAAAAATTAGAAGTAAGTGAAGAGAGCCAAATAAGGGAATTTAAAATGCAAATGGAATATTTTTTTAAAAAAATTCTTTTTTTACATAATAATATGTATGTAAGGTATAGATGTTATAATTCAATAAATATTAAAATATTGGCTTATGGAACATCTAATTATGTGGTCTGATGTAATAAAATATTGTTTGCCTAAAGAAGCAAAAATTACTGTGCATAAGAGCTTGCTCTTGCAGGCACTGTTATATGAAAGTGAGTACTGGGTATAAGAAACAAAATTACACCAAATATAGTAAGAATGGAGTATTTTGAAC
The DNA here is from genome assembly GCA_012654045.1 of Ptyas mucosa. Classification (NCBI taxonomy): domain Eukaryota; kingdom Metazoa; phylum Chordata; class Lepidosauria; order Squamata; family Colubridae; genus Ptyas; species Ptyas mucosa. The sequence continues at coordinate 12,275,409 of WNWU01000003.1, read as the reverse complement.
ATCTATATGGTAAAACTAGAAGAGACAGAGTCGAGCATGAATGGATGTTGAATAAACAGTTTGAATGTGAAAGTGAATGACCAGTAAGAACAAAGTAATTGAGGTGATTTGGTCACATAGAGAAAATAGATAATGATAAAAATGTAAACTGAGCTGTGAGGGAATAATAAATAGACGGATGGAAAGAAGAATATTGAGAAAGTCATGGCTGTATAGATATGATTAGATTCCCAAATAGACAGAGGTAAGAAGTTTAAAGGGGGAAAAAAACCTAAAATGGTGAATGGACATGTAGAAGCAAAAATGGAAAACTATGGTGCAAAGGAATATTGAAGGCTTTGGTCAAAATTATTAAAGCTTTGTGGTTCCCATGTTATCTCTCTCTGTCTCTCTGACAATCACCTCTAATTTTGAGAGATATATTGAAAGATTTGATGTAAACTATTTGCAATATTTTTCCTTTTTGGTTCCCACTCTTTTCTTGTTTAAAATGTATGCTTTAATTTTGCTTATATTTCTTACATATTTTTTTAATTTAGCATAATGTTGTTTGCTAAAAATGTTACACAGTACAATAATAAAAAATATCTCTGGGGATGAGTTCCTGATATCTTTTGAATTAAGCTATTTAAGACATGCTGATATAGCTTATTATTCGGTTTTTGAATAAAGCTATTCTAAGGTTCATGAAATAAACCGAAGAAGAAAATATACTGTCCTTTATGGCAAATAAGAATAACATACTCAAAATGTTTGAGGAAACAAAATATATATATTTGATGTGATTTTGTTATTCACAGGAATTTAATGTTTCATCCAGTTGTCTAGGCAGCATATTTATATGTTTGTTATAGTTTATTATCCTATCTAAATTTTCCAAGGCTGTTCAACATTTAATGAAATATCAGATACAAAATATAGTATATAGTACCAGTTTTGGTCCAACTTCTATTAATGTAGGAGAACATGCAAACCTTTGAGAAAATCTATAACTCTCTCTCTCTCTGTGTGTGTATGTGTGTGTGTGTACACAAACACACAAACACATATATACATACACACATACATACATACATACACTGCAAATATTGAAATATTATGAGTAAAATCCAGTACAGCATTGGGAAAGTTGAAGTGTCAAATCACATACTAGTTTCATGAGTACAACTAATTAATCATTAAATTAATAAAACTAGGACATTTTAAACAAGCGCATCAGGACTAACAAGGATAGGATTGGGAATGAAAGGTTTTAATCATGACATTTCTTTCCTTGATATCATCTTGACCCCAATTTGCATTATTCTAACTGCAATATAAATGTTTACAAACTAAGAATGAAAATTTAATATTCAGTTTGACTCTACATTTTATGTTTAACAGTAAGAGTATTGCTCTTAGCTGAAAATAATGAAATTTATTTTGTACAGAATCAATCACTTGACAAATTAAAATTGATAACTGTTTATGTAGCTGAAAATGTGCTATTCTGTCTATTCAACGGAACTGTGCAACATAGCTACAATATTATTATTAGCAGTAGGTAACTAGATAGCTTTTAGATGTTGGCTAATGACCTTGATCACTAGGACTAATGGAAGAACAGAGAAAGCATTATTGTTGCTGTTAACTTGTATCTTGAGTTAGTAGTATTAAATAATGCAGCTTACTTCTAAGACGTTACATATAAATTGCACTAAATGAAAAATAGCAACAGCACTTAGACATATATACCACTCGATAGTGCTTTACAGCACTCTCTCAGCAGTTTACAACATGAGCCAACAATCTGAGTTCTCATTTTACCAACCTTGGAAGGATAGAAGACTAAGTCAACCTCGAGCCGATCAAGATCGAACTCCTGGCAGTGGGCAGTCAGCCTGCAGTACTGCATTCTCACCTCTGCACCATCATGGGTCTAATAAAATCTAATTGATTAGAAAAATTTAGTTTTGTTAATCAATGTCCCTATTTCAGCATTTTGGAAAGATTTTTTTTAAATAGCTAGGGCAGTGATGGCTAACCTTTTTGCCATCACGTGCCAAAAGCGTGGGGAGTGGGGGTGGGGTCACACGCATGTGTGCCCACATCCATAATTCTATGCGCCCCTTCCCCCAATGCTCCCCCTGCTTTTGGCATATCATGGCACAGTGGGCCTGGTAGGCCCATTTTTCGCTCTCCCCAGGCTCCAGAGCCTTTCTAGGAGCCTGGGGAGAGCAAACACTGCCTTCCCCACCCCCCAAGAGGACCTCCGGAGGCCGGAAACAGCGTGCTTCCTGATTTCTGGTGAGCCCAGAAGGCCTGAAAATCAACTGGCCGCTGCACGCATGTCTGCCGGAGCTGAGCTCACGTGCCCACCAATATGGCTCCACGTACCACCTGTGGCACCTGTGCCATAGGTTCGCCATCACGGAGCTAGGGTTTGCCAAACTGCTTTCCCCTTAATTAATAACTTCATTTAGAGCATGCTTTTGGCTTTCTGAAATATTGTATTAGATTTTCTACATGTATATGCACTATTCAAGTTTTAGTATCAGGTCTTAGCAATATTGATGTTAAATATCTAAATCAACAGCAATAGCATGTTGAGTATCATGCACATGAACCGCTCAGTGGTGGGATTCAAGTAATTTAACAACCAGTTCTCTGCCCTAAAGGTTTCTTTCAACAACCAGTTTGCCAAACTGCTCAGAAAGTTAACAACTGGTTCTCCCGAAGTGGTGCGAACTGGCTGAATCCCACCACTGGAACTGCTCCCCCAACCCAAACCTTCAGTATACTCCCATTCTTTCAAAAGCTCCATAATTAGCATCTTTATATTTATTCATTCATCAAATTTATGCCCCATCCCAATACAAACAGACTTTTAATGGCTTACACAAAATAAAATAAATTATATATATATATATATATATATATATATATATATATATATATATATATAATACTATCTTCCTCACACACACATTAAAAAAAACCCACTTGCCAGCTAAAAGAAACCTTTTATTAACACAGCTGTGTAGTGCATGTTATTGAAAAGCAAATACATTGCATATAGATGAGAAGTAACTTCAGTAATCTATATTTCTGGATAAGAGAAAAATAGAAATATTGAGTGAGGAGTTATTGTTTAGTTAAGAAAATAAATGCCCAACTTCAAAATGTTGCTGTGTTTTGATATGAAAAATATTGATAGACCTGCAATTCTGCCATACCATATAGGAGACACATCAATATTGTCAGCTATAAAGGATGCCGTTATAATATAAAAGAGGTTAGAAATACAAGGGACATTATTAAAATTGCATTCTATGCATACTTTTATGAATGTAAATGACAATATTTCCTGTGGAGTTTATTTTGAAGTAAATACTGATAATCAGATGAAAAACTGTTGAAGAGCATATTCTCTGAGTTAAACTTTAAAGCATTTGATAGTGAGAAATAAAATGAAAAGAACATCTTATATGAAAAAAAAGGATGAATAGTAAATTTGGTTTTTACAGACAATTACTCCTAATATTACTGAGTGACTGTAACAATGTACTTTAATTAATATTCAATTAATTCAATTAAAATGGAATACTTACTTTCTCTCAACAGTTTTATGAATATTATTACGAGTAATTATTTTGCTCAATTAAATATATATCATTTCAATTATTTATAAGCATCCCTTCTTTGAAAAACATCATCAAATGCCATTTTTGTTAAAACTTTGTTTGCTCCATCCATGCATTTCTATTTAAATAAAGATTGATGGCGAGCAATTTTTTTAAAAAAATTCTGATAATGGCTATGTTCAACAGTGTCTTTTTAAGTCTGACTTTTAAGGATGCCCCAAATCTATTTTTTACTTTTTATTCTAAAATGATAGCTTTCTTCTGAAAGATTCTGCATAGCCTTCCTGCTCTTATTAGCATAGTATACATTTTCACTTTGAATGAATTCCTTTATCAGCGTGTGTCTTTTTTTATAAAGCCTCACAGCAGTATTTGTCATATTTCATCCCATTGCGAATCTTGAAATGAGACACCTTTTCTTGAAAAATTAGTGCAAATGCAGCTACAATGCTTCGCCATTTGCATGAATATTCTATGAAACAAAAAAGAGAACACATTTTAAAGGTATTTCCTATCATTTAAAAAACATCCTAGCAGCTTTTATAAAAGTGGTACACGCATACTTACAGCTCTATTCATGTTCAGAGGTCAATCTATTGACCACAGATTACTCTCTTTATTAGGACTAGCTAAAATGTCATGAAATAATGTCACATTTTCTGAATTCTGTCAGGCTGAAGGTTAAGTTCGGTGAGACAGCTACTGGCTAAATGTATATATAGAATCATAGTATTAGGAGAGAAGTGAGAAGAACTGAAGGACAGACATGAGAAGCAAAATGAAGTGGTTTTGATTTTTAGATTTTGAAACTCAAACATACAGTACTTGCTGATTTGATATGGTTGATCCATGCTTCATTGATAACAAGTCTCTCAAAGACAGTAGGTAGATCTTTGAGAAACCTAAAGTAGGAAAGGATCCTCCTGGTAGCAGAAAATTCACTCTAAATAAGGCATAGCATCTACTAATGCACAGTTATGATACATGAATCATGCAGATCCACAATCCTGTGTAAAAGAATTTTAATATGTACATCTTAATCAATGTTGAGAATTGGTTTGCTTATTTTTTCCTGAAGTATGAGTGTGTGAGGAGCTATTGCCTCACCTTTGGTCAGTTGAAATAAAGAGATGAGATGCAGCTAGTCAATTATTTAGAAATTTTGTGTGTGTGTGTGTGTGTGTGTGTGTGTGTGTGTGTATGCACGCTAATGGTTTTATTTCTCAGAGGCATTCCATTTATATTTTATCAAAGTAACCAATTAAAGCTCAGTACAATTGTAGTAATTGAACAAATCAATAATTGCTTAAGTTTTTTTTCTAAAGAATATATATTACAGAACTTGGAGATAGTGGCAGTTGGAACCCAATCATTCAATGGGTTATTTTGAGTGGTTAAGGGACTCAATATCAATATAGATGAAGCCAACTAGATCTCATTATCATCCTCTTTTGTAAGATCCCAAAACCAAGTAAGCTTTGCGTTATGACAGCAACAAGTTGATTAATGTCATACTAGCTTTTGCATTGGAAGGACCAAATCTATGGCCTTATAACCATTATAGACACCCCAACATAGCCCAACTGTTAGCTATACCATTCCTTGGACCAAGTTGGGTACTTGAACTGTCAGTTTGTCCAGATTTTGAAATAAAGCTCAGTGTTAAAATGTCTGCCATATTAATGTTTAAAGTGTGAATAAGGATTAAAAAAAACTTCAACCCACATAAAGTAATCCTCTAAATGCACAGGAATGATTGATTGCATAGAAAAGCCTTGGTTGGTGGATGATTGACATGGCTCTTTGGACCTCCCTTTTTTTTCCCTAATGTAGCTACTGAGCCTAACAAACCCTACTGCAGAAGAAGGAAACTGAGGCAAATAACTTGATTCACACATTAAAAAACAATCTGTTAGGCTTCCATTTGTCTGCAAAATTGGCAATATATTGTTCAGAAAGCAAACTAGACAATTAGATGTAACATCATTAGCACAAATTAGGTATAATTTCATTAGTGCAAAGATCAATACTGAAGCCATTTTAAATTAAAAAAGCAACAAAAGGCTCAGAGCTTTCTTAAATTGATAAAGAACAGACAAAACCACTAATGAAGATTTTTTAAAAAAAACCTTACAAGAAAATAATAAAAAGAAATGCATTCTTAGATTATTATCCAAAGAACTGACAAAAAATCATAATAAAAAAAATCAAATCTACAATCGCTTTAAAAAGGGAAACTCTAAAATAAACAGAAACAGGATCTATTTTTATTTTCAGATAAATAAATATTCAGATAACTAAAAAGATAAGAATCAGACGGACCTTCCCAGCTTTTACAAATACTTTTGCACTGGTTGTTATTGGCTTTTAAAAGCAATCACATTTCTGGCTCTGTGCATGTGCTTGACCGACAAATTTAATTGGATTAGAACGGTATCCATATACTACTCATATTCTTTTCTAGATGTGTGAATAGGACCAGAAGATGGGAAGGCAGAATAGCTTTATTTACAGTATATGTGATGTTTGGAGGTTACTTGGTGCTCCTGACCAATTGTCCTTCCAAATATTGGTCTTCTCTGCACTGGAAATAATTGCTCTTGGTGACTGTAGGTAACTATATATAGATGCAAATTCACTAATTTGCATTCACAGATTCGCTTTTAATTAGTTGGACAGGCCTTGTTTGTGAGGCACTGCAGTGTGTAAAGAAGATAACAGCAGCAGAAACTTTAGAATTTATTGGATGATTTGAGTTTGGGAAGGAACAAGCAGTATCGGTATATGGGGACTGTCATTTGGGGAAGATTACCCAAAGAATGGAGCCTTTTTCTATTTGACTATATTTCCTTTTTAAAGATTTCCCTCAAAGAAGTCTTATAAAATATTATTGAATTTGTATGCTGTCCAACTTCCAATGATTCTGCCATTTACTATGAAGTTAGAACGCCTTTCTTCATTACCAGTCAGAATAACAGAGTTGGAAGAGACCTTGGAGATCTTTTAGTCCAACCATCTACTCAAGCAGGAAACCCTTCAGATAAGTGGTTGTCCAATCTCTTCTTAAAAACCTCCAGTTGTGGATCACCTACAACTTCTGAAGCTGTTCCACTAACTAATTGTTCTGTCAGGAAATTTCTCCTCATTTCTAGATTGATTCCCTCTTTGATTAGTTTCCATCCACTGCTTCTTGTAAGGATGATGCGGTCAATTGCTACTTTAAAAATGCTCCTGATGAATTGCCTTACAAATGGGTTTTACCCTGAAAATGTAGACATCCTAACTACAGTACTTGAGAAGGCATAGTACTACAGCCGAGGACTTAGCTTTTAAATATAATTGAAGAAGGAAAATAAAAAGGTAAAGTACTTTCAATCTATTTATCCAAAGTCCAAAAAACATAGAATTTAACGGAATTTGCTAAGAATATTGGAATAGATTAGCAGTCATACAATCCCATTGATTTTGGGGAAGAAGAATAAATGACAAAAATACAAATTCCAATAAAAATTCTTTTAAAAAGTCTATATTTTCTACTTATTTATTATTTATTATTTGTTATGTAGACTCTTCGGGCTCAATTCATGTCTAGAGTTTAACGCTATATTCTATATTATTGTATAAATTAAATCATATTCATGGGCAGCCGGCAAGAATGGTGAAATGAATTGTACAGACTCATGTTAGTCTTTGATATTGATACTGATTAGTCTTTGATATATGAAAGACATAGATTTTTTTTTTTATATTCTAGTATAAAAGTATAACAGTTGCGAAATGAGAGTAATGACATGTGTAGAGTGCTAATGGATACAGATTGTCTTGTGCCGGCTATTGAGGACAGAAAATGGAACTTTGGTGACATTTTCAAGAGAGAAAACAAATCCAAGGGCACTGTGTTCTGAGTGGAGAAGGACACTCACTACAAAAAACTAAATAACTTGATAAAAATAAACAAGGTAAAGTTTTATGCAGGAAAACAGGGGTGCAAAAGATGAAGGTATTTTTACTTACGTTCACATTTCTTGTAAGTAACTGAATGAAGCTGCTTGAAGAGAATCATCTAAGAATGCATTTACTTTTAATGAAAGGATTTAGATTCACAAATTGAGATAGATTGCAATACAGAGCATGGACTGAAAGCAAAATACAGTATACAACTGATACTATAAAACCAGATTAATAGAATAGCAATAACAAAGTTTCATAACAGCAAACTTTTTTCTACCTATTCGGCTGCGAGATCAATTGCGGAGAGAGTTTTGTTTTATTTGTTTTGTTGTTTTGACATTGCAACCAAGCAGAAATGAAAAAGACGATACCAATATGCGGCAAAACTTTATGTGTTTTGTTTCTGTATGCTAAAACGATATAATTCCAACTTTTCAGCCAAAATAACATCCTTAGTTTTGAGCTAACAACTGACCTTTGGTTGCATTTTTTTTGAACTGGGGTTGTTTTCTTTGCTCGTTGGTGAAAAAAAGAGTTACAAATCTGATTTTTAAAAAAAATAAAAAATAAAAAACGAGATACTTTCATGCTTCTTAGCTTGCTTTGTTCTGCCTCTCTCTCTCTACCCAACCTACCTTACAGGGTTGCTCAGCACATGATGGGAGGGAAAGCATACATGCAGCTCTGGATTCCTTGAGAAGAAAAGCATATTAGAAGTAAAATAACAAATATCCAGACAGAGTTACATTATCCTGTAGTGTAATTTAATATATGCCTGCCCAGGTTGAGGTTTGCCCTCCGCCAAAATGAAGTGGAAAAAGGAAAGGAACAGCATAAAAGAGACAAGATAGACCCCTTTCCTATCAATCCCACCGGATTCGTGAATGGTGCTGATTCCAGGCAGGGGAAAGGGCAGCGTTTCCTGGAGGAGGGTGGGGGGAGATAGTAAGAGACCCGGGTTTTACTCGCTGAACGTGGGTGTAGGAAACGTGGGAAGCGGACCTGGCCCTGATTTGGCTGCCAGAGTTCACCCTACGTCAAGCAAGCTGAGGGAGGAGCGTGATATTGGGAGAAACGAGGAGGGGGAAAAAAAAACGCAGCGAGGGCGCCAGCCAACACACGCCAAGCCAATACACGCTGGACAGTCACTGCATCAGTGCCCCGGCTAAGCTCCGCGTTCAGCTGCCGGGTGCCAGGAAAGTAGAGAAAGGAAGGCACCCCAAAGCGAGTCGCCTTTGGGAACCTCAAGAGTCTGACTAGGGCTGCGTTCAAGGGCTGGCAGTCGTTTCCAGGAAAGAAAAAAAAAAGGTAGAAAAAGAACTCTTTCCACGCTCAGCTCAGCTAGGTTGTGGGAAGTTTCCCATTGCTAAGGGAGCAAAGCAGGGCGGGGACGGATTGAAACGACGGGCAAGCGTGGTCGTGGGGAAGCAACAGCCTTGAGTGCGCGCGGAGCTTTCTTTGAAAAGCCAGAAACCGCGCCGGGTCGTGTCTCCCCTTCCCCTCCTCGGAGCTGCTACTTAGTAGGCGTGGGGATCAGGCAGGGGCGGGGGCGAGAAGAGGAAAGAGGGCTGAGCCTCTGGAGTCTCCACGCGGAGTTAGCGAGGGAGAGCTTCGCCAGGGCATCCTTCCGAGTGGATTTCGGTGGGAGAGCCACGCGGGACCTGTCGCCTTCAGAGTTTGCTTCCCCCCACCCCCGCCCCAAGACGGCGCAGCAGAGCATGGCAGCGGAAGCCCCTGCAGTTCCCAGCGACCGGAATCAGACTTGGGGCTCGCCCTGGCTGGACTTCAATGCCTCCAGGTCCTCCCTCCATCAGTCCTCCGAGAAAGAGCAAGCCAGCTTCCTCTCTGAAATTGGCGTCGAGAATTTCATCACCTTGATTGCCTTCGGCCTCATTTTCACCCTGGGCGTGATGGGCAATTCACTGGTCATCACGGTGCTGGCCAGGAGCAAGCCGGGCAAACCCCGCAGCACCACTAACATTTTTGTGCTCAACTTGAGCATCGCTGACTTGGCTTACTTACTCTTCTGCATCCCTTTCCAGTCTACCGTGTACATGTTGCCCAACTGGTCTCTGGGTACCTTCATCTGCAAGTTCATCCACTACTTCTTCACCGTCTCCATGTTGGTCAGCATATTTACCCTGTCGGCTATGTCGGTGGACCGCTATGTGGCCATTGTGCATTCCCGGCGCTCCTCATCCGTGCGGGTGTCCCGTAACGCGCTGTTGGGGGTAGGGGTCATCTGGCTTCTCTCTATTGCCATGGCTTCCCCTGTGGCTCACCACCAGCGCATTGTCCATGAAAAATTCCTCAACCAGACCTTTTGTTGGGAAGTCTGGCCCAATCTCCAGCACAAGAAAGTGTATGTCTTGTGTACCTTCATCTTTGGCTATTTGCTACCTCTGCTGCTCATCTCCTTTTGCTATGCCAAGGTAAGTGAGGTTGATAAGGACGGAGGTTCTTCCCGACAAATGCATGCAACAGCTTCTACCAGGATCCTGGAAACTTGGTGCAGCAAAAATACACAGTAATTTATCCAGTGTCTATACACAGTGATAATATAGAAATATGCAACTTGTATCTTATCTCTAATGGTGCTTCTTGCTATTTCTTTCATGTGTTGTAACTATAATGCTAAAGCAAATAAACACTTGACTGAATAGTTGAGGGAGGATTGTTCTAGGTGCTGTTCAATGTTTGAACTGCACTTTCTAGTGCTGTTCAATTCCAGCACACAATCTTATGCAGGATTATTATATATTGAATAACAGTGACTAGGGTTAAAGTTACATTTGGGGATATTCTGTTGAGCCCATAACACTTCAGATGTATAGATGCTTAAGGAAGTTACAGATGAAGTATTTTGGAGGATATTTTGGAGCAGGAGATTTCAGGTTTTGTAGCACTCTGATCCCTCAAATGATAAATGAATTTATGTCGGGTTCTCCCTTAAAAATTAAAACTAATAGATTTGTTAGAATTAGGTTTGAAAAAGAAATCAATATAGCACTTAATAATTAAATGTTAATCTATATATCAGGGGGATTATTCAACTTTGTAGTATCATAGTTGCCCATCAAAGGAAGAAACAGAGCCCAGAGCAAGTTTTTCATAGTTCTCCTCTGCCTGTATTTGGTTAATCAGGGTTGTTTGCTTTTTTTGTTTGTTTGATTGCCTCCTTTAATTGCTCGTGAACCTCTGTTTTTCTGAATCACCTATTAAGAGCTGACAAAAATTAAGGGTTCTTGAAATATATCCCAGAATTGCCATCAGTGGCTAAATGAATGAAATGTTGACTGAGCTTTGAATAAACTATTACTATCAAGGGAAATTTTCTGTTATGGTTGTGAAAGTATGAATTGTGACACCAAGAAAGCCAGCAGATCTAGCTGATCCTAATGCTGCATTATGACTTTCGGTTAAAAATCTGCTATTGATTTTAGTCTTTAGGATAGGAGACAGTCTGCTGATGAACTCAATTGTATATCTGGCTGAAAGAGAGAGAATCAACAGAAATCCTGAGAACTCAAGGGACTGAATCCTTATATTCCGATTCACTTTTTCTGAATCTTGAATCTGGTTCCCTTGAATATAGAACAATTCACAGTTCTTTCTTTAAAGTTAGTACTTGTTGCTGGCATGCAAATAAATTATCACTTACTTGAAATCATCACAGCTCATAATATTGATCATTTATCTTTGAAGTGCTGGCTTTGGCAAGACATAGACTAAACTTGGAAGGATGCAGAGAAGATAACTTATCTCGAAGATAACTTATCTTGAACAAAGTTTCTTTCAACCACAATGAAAAATCTGTTAATTTCAGAATAATAGTAAGAAGTTTCACTTGGTAATCTCTGTTAGTCCAAGTTTTCCAATAAAACAAAACAAACAAACAAACAAAAAATTAAATACCATGCACCTGTTCTGATTTACCATCTGCATTAAACAGAAAAAATAGCTGGAAAGCTGAAAAAATAAAATAAAATAGGAGAAATATTCCATTTTAAACACCAGAAATACCAGAACAATCTTTTTGGGGGAAGAGAGGGAAGGGACTATGCCCATGCACATCTTTTTAATGGAGAATTAAGCAATGGGTCACTTCTGCTGACCTATCTACAGCCTTATTTATATAGCAGGAAGTCTATGCTGTTAGCATTTAGCATAGAAGTCTGCAAAGCTTTCCTTATATAGCTGCCTGCCTTATGTTTGGATAGTAGAAAGTATGGCTAATGGTACCATGCTGGGATGTTGCCTAGATCCTCTTTAAGATACATGTATGGGGAATGCTTGAATGGAACAAAATCCTGTTCTGTATCCTGCTTCTGGAGACATATCTGTATTTAAGTAATGGTCAGTGAGGTGAAACTGTTGGTACCTTGTGTGTAACATCTGAATGGAAATTCCATGCACTTACCTTTACATATTGGGTTCTTGGTATTCTCTAAGCTTGGCTGGAAAATAACCAAGCTTTGAGAATACCAAGAACTCAACGGTTCCATCCTGGAGCTACATCTTTAGTATTGGATACCTTTACATGTTAGAATTAAAAGAGGATTATCTGATTAGCAAAGCACAAACCTATACTTGTTGACTCTATTTGTAACCAGTACAGCCTCTTGACAGTCTTTGGCCACCATTTCCAATTTACTATATGTGTCAATGCTAGGGATATCATTCATAATAGGAGAAAATGATTTGAATGGTTAGATATTTCCCTTTAAGATCTTCTATTAAAACCAAGCCCTAGCTTTATTCTCAGCAAATGAGAAGTCTTGTAAAAGATCAACACAACAGTCTATTTTTAGATAATATTATTACTATTTGCAATATCATGGAATGCTCCAGCAATACTGCTTGTTTTGCCTATTCTCTTTTTACTTGCTGGCACAAGATATCTTCGAATTCTACCATTCCAATTACGCAACTGTACAATTATGCACATATTGTTTGGCTACAAACGTTTTTCTTCAGTTTCCATGATTTGATGATTTGATGTGGGTGGGAAATAACATCCATGCAGACTTCTGTTTTCTCCATCTTAACATCTGGAATTGTTACTATTTTTTTTAAGTTCATTAAAATAACATCATTTTTAAAAATCTAGGAAAAGAAATGTGTGTAAAAGAATGTTTTATTTTTCTCCAGAAGCAAAAGGAATTATATACTTAGTAACTATTTGTTCTATTTAGTACAATACTAATTGTTCTAATAACTATTTATTCCATTCAACCTGTGAAATATCTCATAAAAAATTACTTTATATATTTAGGTCTTATCTTTTTAGAGTTAAATAATGGGGTGTTTTTTAACCTTTACCATTAGGAAAAGCATAAAGTGGATACTGGTGGGAAATGGAGCTAGAGTAGCAGAATTTCTCCACTTTCCCTTAATTCCCTCATTACTTCTACAGATGATGCCCTATGATTTTAGTTGGTTGCCACATCTAAGTGTTTTCTTCCAATCCATCACAGGCAGTGTCCTTAGAAGAGAGACTGAATGTTACTCTCTTCTGTTGGAGCTGATGTCTTCATCACTGCAATTGAGCCGCCAGTAAGGTATCAAAAGGTGAAGAGGCAGGATATAGGACATAACTGTATTTAAATTTTATTAGTTTGCATAGTAAATTTATTATGAAAACTAAAAAGAGTAGAAATGCAGCATTAAACGATTAACAAGCCATAAAATGAATAAGCTTAGCTAGTGAGAAAAAAAAAGAAAGGAGAAAAAAGGAGATGACCTGGAAATTGTAACAAACAGAATTTCAGTCAGCAAAAATTCACATTGTTTGAAAGTCATTCATTTCTCCCTCTGTAAAAAAGAAAAGAAAAAAGAAATTCAAATCTTAACAAACAATACATATCAACACCTATACTGCCAATCAGGTACAAAACTATATTTTCAGATTTCTATAATAATTGTTTTATCCGATCCTTGGCCTGAAAGTTTGCAATTGTCAATTATGTTGATAAATTGCACATGCTGTGGTTATAGCTAAGAAGATGTGCAGTCTTAATGCAAAGCAGTTGATCTAGGATCAGAAACCAATAATCCAACTAATCTCAGCCCTCAATGCAACAATAGTAGGAAATGACCAAATCGCATAGGTTATTGTTCCAATTTCAGGATAACATTTCTAACAGCAGGGTAATTGCCACCACCCTATTAAATAAGCTCTGAAGTGTCCAGTATATATGAAATAAACTTTTAATTGTATTAAGCTCATTTTGAAGTTAGAGAAAACTGATTTCATGTTGTGTATTGATTTCTACTTGTCCTGATAAGCTTGTTATAAAATGAATAGCTAATATTAATTACTTCAGTTTCCCAGAAAGAATGGCTTAAGAAGTAGAAATAATTCATCCAGAATATTTCTCTACCATTAACCAAGTAAAATAAAGATATACTTTAGCTGAATATGTAGACCAGAGCTAAATTAAACTAATTTGTCCATTCTATAGAAGTTTTAAATCCAATTTCTGCAGAATTAAGTTGACCCAAAGAAATTACTTTATGAGAGGAATGGGTTATTCACTGCCTTCTAAAACCTGATTTAACCACTACTTTTAAACTGGGATTATAATATATGCTTATTTTGGGTAAATAGATAAAGTATTGGGTAAAATATTTTCATATATACCTTTGTTGTTGTTGTTAGTTACAAAGTCATGTCCGACCCATTGCGACCCCATGGACAATGTTCCTCTAGACTTTCCTATCATGTAGGAAGTCCTTTTAACCTCTCACCGACTGCTTCAGTGACTCCAAGGGTATATAATTTATAGAGGCATTGAAATGAATCCCACAGAAATTGCCGTGTTTCCCTGAAAATAAGACCCTGTCTTATATTTTTTTGAACCCTGAAATAAGCGCTTAGCCTTATTGCCGTGCGTTCAAAAGCCCGACTGAGCTTATTATCAGGAGATGTCTTATTTTGGGGGAAACAGGGTAGTTATAATCATAGTAAATGTGGTTTACTGGCCTGAGATAAAGATAAACAATATTTAAATAAAATGGAATGGAATGGAATGGAACGGAACGGAACGGAATGGAACGGAACAGAACAGAACAGAATTTGGCCAAATGTGATCGGACACATGAGGAATTTGTGCATAAGCTCTCAGTGTACATACAAGCAACAAAGTGATAAATTATAAATCATACAATACAATAATAATTCATAAGATACAACCAACAAAATGATAATCATAGTAGTAGAAGCGGGTAATAGGAAAGATTAGAAGGATAATAATAATACACCTGTTTTTTAATATACCATTCAAAAGATAAAATAAAAAAGCTAAGAACATAACAAAAATACTAGAACACTCCTGCATCCAATACTCAGATAAGCAAGAATTAATACCAGGCAAATTATCAGAAAACAATACTCTAATCTCTAATTACCACTGCCAACACTGGCAGAACAAGGTACTGTCTATAAACGGAGAGGAAATCCCCACATTCACTAGCATTGATGATATTACCTACCTGGGTAATGAAACGTATGCAAGCAAATAGCAGTATTCCAGTATTTGAGAGGCTGCCATAAATAGGAGGGGGTCAATTTATTTTCCAAACCACAAAAGGGCAGGGCAAGAAACAATGGTGGAATTAAGGAGAAACTTTCTAACAGTGAGGACAATTAACCAGTGGAACAGCTTGCCTTCAGAAGTTGTGGGTGCTTCCTCACCGGAGGTTTTTAAGAAGAGGCTACACAGTCAGTTGTCTGAAATGGTATAGGATCTCCTGCTTGAGCAGAGGGCTGGATTAGAAGACCTCCAAGGTCCCTTCCAGCTTTATTCTGATTCTGATTCAAACAACAAAACTCAGAAAGCACCAAGAACTCGACAGTTCAACATTGAGGTATATATATCCTCTTCTATTGGAAGTGGTATGACTGGAAGGAATTATGGTAGGCTTACTATCAGTGGTGAAATGTAAATTTTGTTACTACCGGTTCTGTGGGCTTGGCTTAGTGGTGGGGTAATATGACTGAGTGGGCTTGGCCAACTTTTTTTTTTTTTTTTACTTTTAAAACCATTTTTCTACAACCTCTTTGGCTGAAGAGGTTGTTTAAAAAATGCTTTTAAAGCCTTTGACGATCGCAGCTGACTTGCCTGATCGGCAGAGGCTTTGTTTTTACTTTTAAAAGCATTTTTTCTATAACCTCTTCGGCCGAAGAGGTTGTAAAAAAAATGCTTTTAAAAATTAAAAAAAAAGCCTCTGATAATTGTGCGGCTCAGCTAGGCAATGGGGTGGGGGCAGGGATTTTTGCTACCGGTTCTCCGAGCCACCCGCCTCCATCGCTACCAGATCAGGCAATCCGGTCTGAACCAGGAGCATTTCACTCCTGCTTACTATATGTGACTACCATTTTCCAATTAGGCCCTATGCATCTTATTAAATCTTGAAGGAAGTAAAACACCACTTTCTACTAATACTTAGTTATATTTTAGTGGAATTATCAATCTCTCGGCCTACATAGAATCCGCTGACTCAAAAGGAGACGTGATATATCTGAGATCACCTCATGATTTTAAATTCCTTTCATCACAGTAATAAATATAATACATTGGGCCTCTCAGATCAGGATTCTGGGAGGGAAATTGTAAGGCCACAGTGTGGATGATGTATCAACAAGATCTATCTGATCTATTACTGCATAAAAACCCTCAAAGAGCTTTTCCCAAATGGAAAGATTTTTCTAAGCACAATTTATATGTGCTTACTTTAAATACATTTTTTCAGTGCAGAAGCATCCGAATTTCAATGAGGAATAGATGAGAAGGTGATTTTATCGTATTTAATTTTTGATGCATTTTTCATTTTCAGCTTGATCAGGTTTTCTCTCTGGAGTGTGTGGATGTTAATATCGGGGCCAGCTCACACTTGGAAGATGAAGAGGAGTTATAGTAGGTCTTTCAGTCTGAAGGGATTAAGTTGGAAGAGTCTCAGGCAGGGAAAGCAGCCTTGCCTAGCAGCCAGAAAAAGCATCTATTGCTGACCCCAGAGATCAAAAGAGTGGAGCTAAAGCCTCCCCACAAATCAAGGGTCCTCCATGAAGAGAAGATGGCTGAACAAAGGCATTCAGGAAGCTTATTGGCCAGAGAGATCCCTGCCCCTCTGAAGGAAGAAATTAGAGTTTTGCCACTCCTATATAAGAAGAACTGTTGGGGACAATTTTCCGTTTATGTCACCAATATCTCATTTTATCTCCTTAACCTGCCTTTTCAGATAGTGATCCTAGGCCTTCAAACCATGTTTGTTTGACCCTCTTGTTTTTAATTTAAATTGGTTGAGTTTTTTATGGGCTTGGTATTTTGGGCGTATGGGACTATGTTTGTTCAACCCTTTTTACCATTAGAGTTCTAGTTGTAAACCTTTTTAATAAAACTACAAGACTTTATCTGCATATCTGTGAATGCTGTGGACCAGGACAGTTAAGGGCAGGTCCATGCATTGTTACTTAATTATAATTCATCAGAAGATACTCTGTTTAATTAGGTGCAGGTAATTTTCCTATACAAATTTTGAAATGAACAAGTAGCCAATTTTATTTATTTGCTAGATTTATGTTGTATCTTTCCCTCAGGAGTTCAAGAGATGACTTGAGCTGGTAAACACATACACTCCACTGTTTTGGCCTAAAATAGTTTTAGCATCTAACTTATAGTTTATTTTATTTACTAGATGCTTATCCTGACTTTATTACTTTATAAGTAAATATAT
Source organism: Ptyas mucosa (assembly GCA_012654045.1). Classification (NCBI taxonomy): domain Eukaryota; kingdom Metazoa; phylum Chordata; class Lepidosauria; order Squamata; family Colubridae; genus Ptyas; species Ptyas mucosa. The sequence goes on along the minus strand of WNWU01000003.1, from coordinate 12,258,100 downwards.
ATTTAAAATATAAAATATAAAAAATACTTATACTTTATAAAAAAATCAATGCAGTGAACATATATCATCCTCCTTTGGTCTTCTCTTTTCCCTATAACAACAACAACTTTGTGAGGTAGGTTGAGCTGAGAGATAGTGACTGGCCTAAAGGCCCAGTTGGCTTCTGGGGCATATGAGGAGACTAGAATTCATGGTCTCCTAGTTTCTAAGCCAGCACCTTAACCACTACACCAAATTGGCTCTCTGTGTCTGGTTCCAGGCTTGATGTCTTCAAGAAAGGCACATTAATGCCTCTTTCAAAGCAAATGATACTATCTCCTTTCAAAGAGAGGTTTATAACCACTTGGCCTTAACTAATAACATCACTGGGAACATGGAGAAAATAGAAGTAGTGTTCTTTTCCCTTTTCTTTATGCCATTTTCTTTTTAATTTGCTTTACCATCCTTTCTCCAAATTCAGTCGGAGTTATCAGGACATTTTTATGTAAGCGTTTCTTTCTAGTAGGTCTCCTAGTGTTGTAAGGTGTCCTAATATTCTAGCATTTTAGTAACTTTGCAAAGAGATATGTTTCTAGTGCTAATACATAAAGGTGGATGGCAAAACTGGCAATTTAGGAATCAGCCCTAAATCTGAAAGTCTTTTTACACTGAGGTGATTTTTTCTCAACTGGAAAATAGCTGAATTTGCTTCAATCACCAATTCTCTTCATTCTCTGAAACAATCTTTTTTTCTTATCTTACTGAGCAAGCAGTGATAAATTACTTTAGCTGTCTGTTAACAGTATTTTTTTTAAAAAATATCTATTTTTATATAGCAGTGAAGGACAGATGACTTGCAAAAGTCTGACTTTATCTGACAGAGATAAAAAGGTTTTATGTGTATTTTCTTGATTCTGAAAACAGCATTATACAATTATCCTCTATTCATTCATTGTTTCATAACCTCAACAAACAATTTAAAAGTTCCAGAAAAAAAAGTTTTTAATCTGAATGCTGAAATGGTAGAGGAGGATGAACTCAATAATCAAAGTGAGATCCAAAGAGCTTTGTGTATGAACAAAAGATATAGTTTGCTATATGTAGGGAAATTTAGACTGTTTTCCTTAGAAATGTTATGGTATTGTACCATATTTTGTGCTGAAAACTGTTAGAGTGGGCTGCAATCTCAATATCCTCAATCCATGAACAGAAGCTATTATGCCCAGTATAATGTAGCCTATGGAAGTAATGAAGTGGTAAGTAATTGCACAACATATAAATCATAACAAGAATAATTCTGAATAATGATCCTTTTATTAAAAAAACCTTGCTGAATTTACAGATTTTAAAATCAGTAATTTAAAATAATTAATTGTAAAATATTATTAATGGCCTGAAGCACTATATTCTTTTTTTATCCTATTACCAAGAAAAATATTTTTCCTTCCTGACAAAAATTCCAACAGTTCTTTTGCCTTCTCTATATATTTTTCATATTGAACACTCCAGTAATAAAATTTTACTACATTATAGAGCAGTGCATTGAATCTCAAGCAGCATTTTTATAAGTGGAATAATTTTCCCTATTAAAGATAAGTTCCTTCTAAGAGAAGACTGTCTTTTAATGAAATCTACTTTGATCCATTACTGTGTATGAAAATAATCCTCAAGTTTTCCTAAATTCAAAGAGTAGGAAGAAAGCAAATATTTAAATATTTTGTTATATTGATTTGTGATGTCCTATGAGGAGACATATCTAAGTTATCTCTGCATATTATTTTTTTAAAAAAACAAGCTCAACAAAGGAACATGTTAACTTTGCTGTCAGGAAAGGATAAAAATCTAAATAAGTAGTATACATATCAGGGGTGGGTTCTAAATTTTTTTACTACCGGTTCTGTGGGCATGGCTTATTTTGTGGGCGTGGTTTGATGGTCATGTGACAAACAATTCTTTAGGATTTAGCAGAAGTACTGCCTACCAGGCTTTTAACTGCTTGCAGAGCCGTACCGGTCTACCCATTTGTTTTTGGAGCACCCTGGTCCATCACCACATTGCCTTTTACTGCTGATCAGCTGTAGGGCGGCCCCCGTTGAAGCACCGCAGCAAGAGTTTAAACAGTTTTTTGCCACTCTTCCACCACTGAGAGCATTGGAAACCACTTTCAGGCAACTTGGCCTCAGTTACCAATCTACCACCACTGAGCGGTTTACAAGGAGCGGATTGGTTCTAGCCGATCAGTTGGGAGGCTTCTTGGCTTCTCAATTTAAAGCTAAGGTGTCTTGTTTTTTCCCCTCTTCTTTGTCAAGTGAGTCCTGATTTTTTCCTTCTAGCCAATCAGCTGGGATTCGGGAGGCCTCGAATAGATTGAGGGCGGAGCCAGGCAGAGGTGGTATTTACTGGTTTTCTGAACTACTCAAAACTTCCACTACCAGTTCGCAAGAACTGGGGAGAACCAGTAGCAACCCACCACTGATACATATACAGGCATCTATCATACAGTTATAGAAAAAAGATCTATAAGAAGGATTTTTTTCTACAATATGAAAATCTGTACATTAAAAAATTAATGGTTATGGTAAAGTATGGAAAATATGGAAAATTAATGTGATGATTCTACTAAATATTTGAGAATTACACCTGTGTATGATTTCTTAATTTTCTGTATTATCCATTCTTTTGTGTATCTATGATAAAGTCCTCTTTTGTCAACTGAAAAAAAATCATTTTTTTCTGATTTTCTAACAGCGCAATCTTATATAAGTCTACAGTGTTTCCCCGAAAATAAGACCCTATCTTATATTTTTTTGAACCCTGAAATAAGCGCTTGGCCTTATCGCCATGCACTCAAAAGCCCGATTGGGCTTATTATAGGGGATGTCTTATTTTGGGGGAAACAGGGTACTTGAATATAAATTCTATAGGATTCAGTGCATCTATTCTTCAAATTACAGTTCTGTGCTCTTGTACACAGGTATAATAATTATAATAGTATTTATTTCTAGCAGTAGTCATGGTAGCAAGAAATCTGCGTCTGTTCTTAATACAAGGATTTGCTTCTATTTCAAGTGAATAAAAATAATGTAGATTATTTTTGCATAGTATAGTCACCTTTCCCTCACCACCAATAACCATAATAAATGACCTTTTTCTTACTTCTATGTCACTATAGCCAACTGACACATATTTCTGATATGTTAAGCTAATAGATGTGAGATGTAGGTTTGGGGCTGAAGATTAAAAAAAAAGAAGAAAATATATCCCTCTGATTTTATTTTATAGGCAAGGTAAGGGATCTGAATGGACATATAATGTTTAACTTTTACACTGAACTAAAATGTTTAAAAACTAAAACTAAAAGTTTCGGCTAACCTTAAATTGTTTGTATAAACACAAATCTTTTTCAGTTTTAAAATTATTAAAGTGGCAGATGAGTCTGGTTTGTGTTAACTAACCCTCATGAAGTTGCTGTGAAACATTTGTACTATGCATTATCCTCAAATAAAAATATGAGCACTGCATCTCCAGAGTGTTTACAGTTTGCCTCAGTCTAGCCAAGTACAGTAGTTTAATAGCTGCCCTGCAGAGAATCATCATCAGTCAATTGCAAAAGGTGGTTTTACTTGGAACAGCTTACATCCCCTTCAAAACCACCAAACAAAACCACTATCGCAGGTTCTTAGGAAGGGATCGATAGCTGGATAAAAATCTCAAATACAGTCTAAACCAGAGGTCTCCAAACTTGGCAACTTTATGACTTGTAGACTTCAATTCCCAGAATTCCCCAGCTAGCATGGATCTAAACATCTAACTAACTGTGCTAACAACTGTACTAATAATTTCTGAGCTTCTTCTCTCTTCCTTTTTTTTCTTAATAAATGAAGTTCCACCAAATCAACAATTTCTAGTTACCTGAAGGAAAGCCTTCATTCTCATCTTCTCAAAAACCCAAGGACTCTATAGGCTTATCTGGAAGCTGAGTGAGACTGTTCTATCTCAGGTAATTAGAAAATCAGTAAAACAATGGAATTGCACTTAGCAAAAGAAGAAAGACAAAAACAATAATTTAAAAAATCATTTTCCTGATGGATTTTGAATTAGCAAAATTTTCTGGCATTATATAAAAAAGAGTTTTACTGACTATTCTATTCTACTAGTATAATAGAAATAAAACAGCCCTTTGAAACAGATGTAGAGGTAAGCATGAGTCGTGGTGGCATAGTGGTTAGATGAAGTACTGCAGGCTACTTCTGCTGACTACTGGCTGCCTGCAGTTCAGCAGTCTGATTCTCACCAGTTCAAGGTTGACTCAGCCTTCCATCCATGACTTTGTAAACTGCTTAGAGAGGGCTATGAAGTATATAAGTCTAAGTGCTTATATACTGTGCTACTATACTACACTGTGAAGTATATAAGTCTAAGTGCTATTGCTATTGCTGAGGAAGGTTTTTTTAAAAAGAGAAAATTATGCTTGCATCTACTGTATGTGGATTTTGATAATTTTGCATATATAAATTTAATTTCACTTTTTGTGATATCTATACCTATATCAATCATTTATATGTGTGTGTACTGTATGTATAAGTATGTGTATGTGCCTGCAGACATAAAAATACTGATTTCCGGGAAGAACCACCCATAGAAATAAAAAGGGGTAGGTTGAAAGATAAAAGTAGGTAGGCATAGCAACAGGGAAATTGTCCAATGGGATAAAATGGTAGCCTGAAGTATGAGATGAATATTTATAAATTGATGCCAATCTGAATAGGATTTTCTTAAGATGGTTTAGGATCAAATTGATATGTACAGAGGACAGGTATGTGCATATATGCTTTTAATCAATGTGAACATAGCAACAAGTGAATAACAATCACATGTTAAGATGTTACCATTACATGGTGTGAATGTTGTGGTATGAATCAAATTAAAACATGATTTATTTATTGATTTGATTATGTTTTATACAGAAATTGCATAAACAAGAGTTCCATTGTTTCAATAGATTTTTGCAAACCGTGTGCTTCAAACGTTATTTGTCTACATTTCAGAACAATTAATATATTTAGCAAGTTATAGAATACAGGTCAGGTATTTTTGCTGTGAAAATCAATTAATATCCATTTTTTTAAAATGCCAAAAAGTACAAATAAACTAATTATATGAAAGGTACTTATATTTTTCAGGTCCTCAATCATCTGCATAAGAAGCTGAGGAACATATCAAAGAAGTCAGAAGCATCCAAGAAGAAGGTAGAAAGCTTTTCTTATAAAACAAACTATATAGAGCAATATCTTTATTAAACCAATTAGTATGTCACAAAGTAATTTGAATGTGTTTGAGTTCCCGTTGTCATACTATGATAAAGCAAAGAAAAAAAGGTGGAAAAATGATAGCTTATATTGGAGTTGCCAGTTAAAATTAGAGTAGGAATGAGACAACAGGTAACAGATATTAAGCTTTACAGCTTTCTGAAGGTATACTAGAATTTATAAAAAATAAGTATACTGTCTTGAAATGCCATTTTTGTCTCCCTATATTAGCTACTTTGTCACTATGTTAGCCATTTTGTCTCCCTATATTAGCCAATACTAAATAGTCCATCAAATTAAAAACAACTTGGTAATTTACTTTGAGTAATTTCAGTATTTTCTCAGTTCTGTCCAGGTGTGGGGAGATCACTCCATTCTAATATCTCATCAACACTAACTTTCATAAGAAAAGTCTAATAGTTTCTCCATATTTTTTTAACATGTGGCTTTAACCTCATTTCGGGAATAGAGTCCCAACAAGATAGTTTTTATGTCATGTAATTAAATTAAAACTAGAATAATACAAATGGCTGAAATCTTAGATAATATCTACGATGTTAGAGTCCTTACAAGATTTGGGAGGGATTAAAAAAAGGATTCACAGCCTGGCTTTGATGTGTAAACATAAATGGTTTTAAAATGTATTTCATGTTTGGCAAGATTACTCTTCACATTTTTGCTTTTTAAGGAAAATGTATAAAATTATGATAAATAAACAATAATAGTAGTGTAGAAACTCTCTAGTTGCCTATCAATAACAGTATAAGGACTATAATGGCTGTAACATAAGATGTTGCAAGAGATTCTCAGCTATTATATGCCATTACTACTTTCAAAGGGCTCATTTCTCATTTTTTAAACTGTCATAACATGTACACCTTTGGATTTTTAAAAAGGACAAAGGAAAGATAACTATAAATTAAATGTAAGTAATATATCTTTTGTTTTAGGTGGGTTTATGGACAGAAGGAATTATGGTTCAATATTATCAGCAGATGAGTCAACACAAGTTGATTGATTAAAAAAAACCCTCCTTAGTTAAATGAATGATAATCAGGACCTTTTAGATAAAGATAAATTAAGTTTTTATTGAATTTTATAATGATACCAATAGTCAATTCAGATAATCTATGGAAAATTGACTATTGGTTATCTGCATAGGCATTTGATTTAAAGGTTTCTGGACCAGACTATCATATCTCAGTTTGAAATCTCTTCATGGTTAGTTAAGATCCAGGAGTCTATATGGGGCTTTGAGTTTTAAAATTTTTGACAAGGTTAATACAGAAATTTCAGCATGCCAATGGATAATTTACAAAGCACTCCTAAGGATATCATTCAGAATTGAATGGCTCTTACTTCAACTTAAGTGTTTTTAGGATTGTTATCTGTGGATTTGAAGGGATAAATTCCTGTCATAAAAACCTCTCAAGCCACTGGAGGATTTGCTTAACATATATCCTTTCTGTTTTCATTGCTTTTATGGTGCATTAGTAATTATTTGTATAATTTAATCCTGTGACAGCGTTTTCACATTATTTATTGTTTCTCTCTCTTAGACAGCTCAAACTGTCCTTGTGGTTGTAGTGGTTTTTGGGGTATCCTGGCTGCCACATCACGTCGTCCACCTCTGGGCTGAATTTGGAGACTTCCCCCTAACTCAAGCTTCATTTTTCTTCAGAATAACAGCACATTGCCTGGCTTACAGTAATTCTTCAGTGAATCCTATTATATATGCATTCCTTTCTGAGAATTTTAGGAAGGCCTATAAGCAAGTGTTTGAGTGTCAAATTGGTCACAATTCACCTTTGAATGAAGTGAAAGATAATAAGAGTAATATAGACACGCCTCCATTTACTAATTCTACACATGTTTGAAGAATGAATGTGGTTGGCTGTTCTGCTGCAGTTGCATAGGAATGGACTTGCTCTAGCTGCTTTTATTTTAAAAAAAAAGGCAATTCCCAAAGTGAGAAAATATTTCAAGTTTTGTATTGGTCACTGGTATCCAACTAATCGAAGTTCAATTTATTTTGTTGTTGACAGGAATAAGAAAATCTCATTCATAGACAAAATACTTTAATACCCTTCTTTCTGAAAGAATTTTAAATGAGAGTTGTTTTTAAAATTAAAACAGAAATCAAATAAGGTTAATATATAATTCATATTGCTCTAGTATATTTATGTTATGTTTAAATATTATTTCCTTTCCTATACAAATTTATTAATGTAAATCACTTAAGCCATTTTTTTCTCAATATGTATATTTCAGTTTGTGTGTATCCCAAATGAAATGGGGTTCAAACTGAACCCGGAGAATTTGAATAGTTGAACTGGAATATCCTACTGCTTTCATGAATTGTAGAATGACTACCAAAGTTACATGTGATCATCGGGATTCTGCAACCTCGTAACTGAAGAAAATGGTCATAAGTCACTTTTTTTTCACTGATGTTGTAACTTCAGATGGTTGCTAAATGAATGGTTGTAAGTCGAGGACTATCTGTAGAGTAACTCTTGCATAAAATTAGTTTGTATAGACACATTTTTCGATTTTAAGGAAAGTAATTCAAAATTAATAGTAATGTAATTTATATTCTGCCTCCATCAATAATTTTATGCATAGCACATAGTTTGCTTACTTATTTAAACAATTCTGTAACTTGGATCCATGCTAATTAATTATCTCCCTGGTTTATAATTAGAGTGGATTTCAACCTAGTTGTTTTTTTTCTGGTACTTGATATTCATAAAGTTTATAATGCCAGATACAAATTATGGGTGGTGAACTTGATTATTTACTATAATTGCAAAGAAGATGGTAAAAGTGCTTCATATGCATTTTTATAGGAGGACTAGAATAGGTAATGAACTGTCATATAGCTGCTTTCATTCAGACCTACCAGTTACTTCTACTGTAAGTGTGTTTGACAAAGGCATAGGATACCTTCCTGTACATTTTGTGATGAACTGAAAGAAATACAATTATAATGGAAAACTGATCCTATCAAGCATTTTTTTAAAAAATATGTTTTTTAAATTTCAAATCTGTTCTACAGATCTGACATGTTGAATGAGGGAGTACCTAGTTCATTTTTGCATGTTACAAAATGCTGTTTCTCCATTTTGATGAGTTCCTGGGCTCTGATCATTCTGAAACAAACGGTCAAAATGTTCCAAAGATTGTAGAATAATAATAATAACAGGTCAGATACTGGAAGACCAACTGTAACAAGGATGAGCTGGTAACAGGCAGTGTTAGAAAGAAAAGATGCAGAACTAAAAGCATAGATAATCCGCATTTAATGAAGGCCTCATTCACTGACTGCTTGAAGTTACGACAATGCTTTAAAAATAACTTTACAACCAATGCCTGCATTTGTGACCTTTGCAGCATCCTGCAGCGATGATCTACATTGTACACATTGTGTTGTGCCTAACCTCCTGTTGTCCCCCCCCCCCATTGTAGAGTGGAATTACAAGAGGAAGAAATTACAAGAGAGTAAGCAGCCGCCCAGTGGGGAATACACATTGAAAGTAGTGCTGCAGTGAACCAGCTATGCAAACAGCCTATATATTACCCTACTGGGTGTTACAGATTTCCTAATTAGATGCATTTTTATCTATTAATTTCAGCACGTAGGGATTGTTGCATATCACTGGTGCATCATTCTTACCCCACATCAATCATGGTATAGGTGTGAATTGGGTTGAGAGAGAGATTGACTGGGCCAAGGTCACCCAGTCAACTTTCATGCCTATAGTGGGACTAGAATTTAAGCTCTCCCAGTTTCTAGCCTGGTGCCTTAAGCACTAGTCCAAACTGACTCCATATCTGATGGATATGTCTTGCGGATATATTTAAATTTAGGTGGATATTTACCTCACTGTTATATCCACATGTTCTGGAAGGAAGCTTGTCAGGAAAAGCTGTTACGCACAATGACTACCTGTGCCAGATTTTAGGGTATGGTAAAGCATCTTTGGTATGCTAGACTCTTTTTTTTCTTTTTAAAGAAAAAAGTGACTTAGCAGGTATTTTATAAAACATATCCCATTCTCTAGTTTCTCTTCAGATTGATCATATCCCATTTTGCTCATGGATTCTATAAAAAGTATTAGGTACTCAAGATTTCTTCGTTATCATACTCTACCAATTAACCACCAATATCCAAGAAATGGGAGCAGCAGAAGACACTTTAACCCTTTGAAATCTGTGTCCTGTACTGTTTTTCTCTAATGCTTGATATTGCATCAGCTTAATGTTCCACATATCCTTGAATGTGATAATGAGAATATCTCAACCAACACCTTTGGGAGCAGATTGTTGATGCTGTCTCATGGAAGCATTAAGAAAATGGCCTTTTTTAGAGGGAGATCATAGTTAGGTGCATAAACATTTTGCTAAAATAGATATATAAATAGGCATGCCGATTATAAAGTTGTTAATTAAGAAGAGTTCTATATCCCCCAAAGTAAAATTCTTTTCCATCTTGAATAATTCAGTGATTCAAACCATTCAAGCGAAGGAAAATGCATGTTTATGAACATTACTCTCTTTTGGATACTTACAAAACAATATTTTTCATAGTTGTGCATCTCGTAAACTGAAGAAAGAAGCACCGCTAACATGTGACAAGTAAAGAATGAGAAGAAATAAATGCTGCCAAGACTGAATTTAATACAGAGCTGTGCACAAAAGATCACAAAGCAATGACTTTAAGCAGATTGTGTTACTTGTTTAATTTCTGGTGTTTTGTTTTTCTGTTGAAAAATTGCATATGTATTTCTGTACCTTACTGTATAGCACAAAATATAAACACTGCTTGATACTGCATGTGTGTCTTAACATTGCATTTATTTATAATGTCTCAGGCGTTGGGTTGTTGTTTTTTTAGTTTTTAATTTACTTAGTTACTGGGTAGCTGTATATAAAGCTTTGTAGTGACACATCTTTCTGCATTATCTTACTGGCCTAAAATTTCTTGGCCCATGTGTGTCTTTGTACAAAAGCAGCAGTTCTGTTATAGCGAAGATATAAAATCTCTTTATCAAGGTTGAATCCTAGGGACTTCCTTTACATATAGATGCAGTCATACATGTAACACAACCGTACAAGAATGCTTTAATACTATATACAGATAGTGTACACTATGTATAGAACTGCTTTACCACAGTACCCTTCTAGATACTTTGCTTTTCTATTTTATTTTTGTCTTCCCAGTATATCCCACAAGTCTTGTGCACCCTGGTAGTCTGTTACTTACATGGCCCAACATTATTAGTGTCCAGGTTTAGGTAAGATAAGCCCAATGATTCATTTCATTTTCATTTCATTTTATTGGATTTATATACCGCCCTACTCCCGAAGGACTCAGGGCGGTGAACAGCCAATTCAAATTGACACTCAAACAGCACTCAACGTTTACATATAACAACAATAATTCCATTTGCACCAATGAAAGTAGTGCTTCTACATCACACAAACATCTGGCTTTCCATTTATGATGCGTGACAATTGCCCATCCTATACATGCTAGAGTATCTGTTTCTGAAAAAAAAAAGATAAGTAAATGTGATGAATATTGCTTTAAGCTGAAATTCCTAATTGCTCTAACATTTTAAAGTATAATAAAGTATAATCAACTATTATTGCTATACTGTTTGTAGAAGATACTGCTTCCAAGAGTAAGACAAATAAATAGTAGCCATCAAATTGTATTGTTGTAACTTCATTGATAAAAGGGTAAATAAAATTATAACAATAGGTGAAACCTATTTAAAAACTTCTCTCTCTCTCTCTCTCTCTCTCATCTATATCTATCTATCTATCTATCTATCTATCTATCTATCTATCTATCTATCT
>WNWU01000003.1:12177747-12246937 GCA_012654045.1 Ptyas mucosa | reverse complement strand
TCTATCTATCTATCTATCTATCTATCTATCTATCTATCTATCTATCTGATGTGCATCATGACATAAATTGGTGTTTGACAGATATTTATCTTTACCTCTTTCATATGCCTTTTGAAAGCTACATCTGTCTCTCTCCCTCCCTTTTTGTCTTACATAATACATAAATGCATGAATACAGCTGTTCTTTTTTCCACTGTCATTCGTCATGTGTTAAACTAATCCCCCTGTTTCAGAATATGTCTTATCATATTTAACATGTATTCATCATTCTTTGAATTTCCTCTTACCCACTTCCAATTCTGTTTTTATCCAGCTCTAGTCTTCCACAGGTGTATTTTTCATTTTCCATTTCACAATAATGTCAGCAAACAAATAACATGCAGAGAGAGGTAAAGGAGGTGAGAAGAATAAATGCCGTACTCTTCATCTGACAAAAGTGTTAGGAAAAGTAAAAAGAAAAAAAATTAAACAGTTATTTTGTTGATTTAAATAAAAACCAGATCTTAGATTGGCAATTTGAATTCACAATCTGCTTCATTTTAGCATGGAGTAAAGAGTTATTTCACTTTGTTTCCCCATTAAGGTGCCATCCTTACTTGGAAATAACATCAAAAGTTTAACTTTTTACTGCCAATAATCATTTTCATGTATGAATATGTTAATTGTATACTGATTAATATATGTCAGTAGTTCACAAATACTAGAAGAGCTGAATAAAATATTTTTATAAAATGATAAATATATTAAATTATGTTTGTAGACCTAAATGTGATAAGATGCAACAGAAATGTTGCATATTACATTTGAAGTAGTAGTAGTACATATTTACTGAATATGATTGAGACTCACTTCAAAGATGAAAATAATTCAGCTTTGATAAAGAATGGAGATGATAGGTGGATTAACCCAACTAAACTGACTGATGAATATAAATTCTGATTATGCAAAACCAAGAAAAGAGAGATGCTAATTAGGAGGAGGATATTTTCTAAATTTATTCTCAGAATTTATTGGAGTTATAGTTGTAACCAGGCAAATCTGGAATGTGGTTCAATTTGGATAACACAGTGTGTGTGAGTGTGTGTGTGTGTGTGCAAAAGAGAGAGAGAGAAAGGAAAAAGGGAAAAGGAAGGAAGGAAGGAAGGAAGGAAGGAAAAAAGGAAATAAAGTTTATATGCGCATAAGAAGAGGATAAAATTTTATTGCAAAATTTATTAAAAGATAGTAATACTGGGAAGAAATATTCTGTATATCCATTTACAATATTTCTATTGTAAATAGAAGTATTGTAAATGCTACTATTTCCTCAACATATACTGTATTTTTGGCAAATCTATATATATAAAAGCAAAAACCACTCAAACCATAATCACAAAATCTCCAGAATTGTAAAGCCTACAAACTTGAAATTTGCCACATATGTTCCTCTTGGCTTCTAGGTGCTCACTAAGAAAGGATTTTTTGAAATGACCATCAGAGCATTAGTATTTCCTATATTATGATTAACACACTCTCATGCTAAGGAATTCTACTCCCCTTCCCCACCTGAAAAGAAATCTGTTCCAAATGCAAAACACAAACAGAGGAGAGGAGTTTCACTTTCACTTTTACTTTCACAGCAGAAACCAGGGCATATAATAGGGGAGGCTTCTGTGGGGCAAGGCTGAGGGAGAGAAGGGGATAGGATTGGGGAGGCTTCTGTGCGGAAAGGCTGAGGGAGAGAAAGGGATAGGATAGGATAGGGTTCTGTGGGGCAAGGCTGAGAGAGAGAAGGGGAGAGGAGAGGCCGATTGTAACTATTAATTTTCAAGCTATAAGTGTCGATTTATCAGTCTCGATCACATAGTTTCATAGCGAAGCATGGGTATCCAGCTAGTGAGTTCCTATATTTCCTGGTCAACTTCAGTATAACCTACATTAGAGTGACCTTTCCGTTTACATTGTTGAACAGTCTGTGTCCCATTATAGCCTTTGTCAATTTGGGCTTTCACATAATACTATTAACTTACAGAAAGTGTAAACCTGTGCATTGTTCATTATTTCTTGCTAACAATAAGGACAATACAGGTCAACATGAGAGTATCTTTAACAATATAACAAGAAGCACAACTAAAGCCCAGTATTACCCCAAGTGTGCTCCTACCAATCTATGCAAGTGTCTATGGAGCTTCTCAGTCATCCAGGTCATGGTAGTCCTAAAGGTGTTTTTCAAAAAACAACTGGACTTTCTTTTGTTTTGTTTTTTCTTGAAGGTGTTTTGTTTCTCACCCAAGAACCTTCAAAATAAGAAGTGATGACTGAGAATTGAAACATCTTCAAGGGGGGGGAAAAAAAAGTCCAGTTGCCTTTTGAAAAGCATTGGTGGGACACCCTATGCAACCTAGAATTTCGAATCCAGATATTATTTTGCTGTTGTCCATTTCCCACCTGGTAAGATATAATGTTGAGTATTGACTTGCTTAGAATGCACAAATGTTTCTGTCATTCTATAATCCCATTGGTAAGGATTTCAGTAGTTTTTACATTTTCCTTTATTCTTTCCAATTGCCTATATTAAATCTCTTCCATAATTATTCTTCACTATTTCTATTTCAGTTATAAAATTTCTAATAAAATTCATTCTCCTGTTATTGTTACTTTTATTTAGTTGTTGACATTCTTGATTGAGCTGGCTGTCCTTGTCTTTCCTTGCATAACTCTGTACATTTTCATTTGTTAGTCACAAATCTTTGTTTCCCAAGGCCTTTCTTTCCCATTTTGCTTTTGTTGCAGCTTCTTTTCATCTGAAGTGCTGGAATATTTTTTTTCTGCTTCTATTTTCACAATGTCCCTTATCTTTTCCATAGTTCAACAGGGTTTTCTTCTTCTTATAAGTCTACTGAATCTATTCCTTAGAGTGATTCCATAGTTGGATCAGACAACTTTCAAGTCAAAACTTCTATTATACTTCATTGTTATACATTTCTCTGTATATTTCACATCATTCGTTCATCATCTGATTGACAATTGAACAATCACGTAGCAATAAATTTTCTGCCACTTCTTTCTCTCATGTTATTTTATGCCCTGGATAATCCATGAAAGGATCTGATTTGAAGTCCCTATTCCACTTCACCTAAGCTCTCTTACTCTTAAAATACCCAGTCTGGTAAACTATATTTCCATGTTGTTGTCAGTGTTGAGTTTACTTGGTTCATAAGAATTTTACATTCTATCAATCCTTTTAAAACAAGGAACTTCACTTTCAGTTCTACTGTCAGTGACCAGTTCCTTGTAGTCTCTGGAACTACAATACTTGGGAATGCATAGAACTACAGCTGAGGACTTGGCTTTTAAATATAATTGAAGAAAGAAAATAAAAAGGTAAAATGCTTTTGATCTATTTATCCAAAGTCCAAAAGACATAGAACTTAAAACACAATTTTACTAAGAATATTGGAATAGATTAGCAGTCATACAATCCTGTGGTGGGTTTCAATTTTTTTTACTACCAGTTCTGTCGGTGTGGCATGGCTTGGTGGGTGTGGCATGGCTTGGTGGGCGTGGCTTGGTGGGCGTGGCAGGGGAAGGATACTGCAAAATCTCCATTTCCTCACAATCAGCTGGGATTTGGGAGGCAGAGAATAGATGGGGGCAGGGCCAGTCAGAGGTGGTATTTACCAGTTCTCCGAACTACTCAAAATTTCCGTTACCAGTTCTCCAGAACTGGTCAGAACTTGCTGAAACCCACCTCTGATACAATCCCACATATAGCGGAATATTTTAAGTGATAATTTCCATACATAGATTATAGATAGATACATGCTCACATACAAATTTACTTACCATATTTGTTGAAGTGATGTTTCACCCAAATTTAACATTTTCAGCTATGTTCATACAATGTTCTAGATAGCAATATAACAGTGGGTTGCCTTTGCCTTCTGGATCTGTCTTCCCCCACCACTATTTTATACCCTACTAGCAAGGTTGACCCTACCAGGAGCTCCCTCTCTTTTAGGGTCACTGAGACCATAGAAGTCTCTCCCAAAAGTCACTGTGATGAGCTCCTAGGCAGGGGCTCATGAGATTAGATGATCTTGCAAGATATTGTTAAGAGTTTTATTTGACTGTGGTTTTTTTCTTTTACTTTAATTGGGAATTCTCATTTTTCATGTTCAGTTTATGTTATTATATTGATATAACTTTCTTTAGAGTCATTTATTTGAGATGGGTGTCCATATAAATGGAATAAAATAAAAATAAATTAAATAGCTCAGGAAGAGTTTGTGAATAAATGACCATGGCTTCAAAACATTATTGAGCCCGCTGGGGCAGACTTAACAGTATGTTTTTTTTAAAAAGTAGATATTTTGTAATTAGCCTGAAGATCTAATATGTACACGTTGTTAATTAGGCCACATTTTGTAGCATATCCATTTATCTAAGGATGAATATGGTACCAATTTTGGCTTTTCTCTATCTTAAATGCATGGCTTATTTCTTAGGCCCACAAAAAAGAATATGTATAACTTATACTAATCAAGCCCTTTGAGAAAGCTTTAAAAGATAAACTGTACTTCAGGAGTGCAGCTTAATTGCTAGGTTGTTGAACTACAAATGCATATACAGTCTGAGATCACCTCATTATTTTCATGGTGTTATTTCTTTTATATAAGTACAAGTGCTGAAAGTTCACCGGAGACCAACCAGTGTACATAAAAGTGTTTCTATATCAAATAGCATCTTCTCCATTAATGGAAAAAATATTAAAAACATAGTGTAATGATAATGTGACATATGGTTTATTGATTTAATTATTAGTCAAATTTATATGGTTGCCCATCTCTCTGAACAATTTACAATAGGATTGTAAAATATTTTAAGATATGAAAATATTTAAAAAATAAAATCACAAAGGCTAAAAGAGGACAGCAGATGTTAACAACAACGGAGCCACCTTAGTACTTCGCTGGTTCCCAAGCCTGAAGGCATAACTAGATTCGAGCGAACCGGTAGTGGTGGCGATGGGAGGCTCACCCATCCGCCTGGATGTAATCACGATTGCTCTGAGCATGCTCAGAAGTGCCCCGTGCAAGCTTACAGGTCTGAACTAATAGCGAAGGTAAGTGGAACCCACTACTGGATAGACTGGTCTCACCCCCTGGTAGATTAAGCGAGGCGAGCTTTATCTACCAACAAAGCGAGGTGAGTCTGTGGCCTAGAGGTTAATACATCTGCCTATTATGAAAGCGGCCTGTGGTTCAAATCTATGGCTAGCTGATGAGAACTAAACAGCTCGAAATAGCTATACTAGTCTCCCTTTATTTCTTTGTCGGTAAATTTAAATTTAACATGTCATAAAACAGCACTTTGAGTTGGAACCAGAAGCAGATTGGCAACTAATGCAGCTCATGGAGCAGAGGCTGTTCTATAGGCACACATAAGAGCCCATGCCGCTGCAGATATCCTCCAAAATCACTATGCAGCAGGAAAATCCCAATATTCCAACTAGCTGCAATAGCATCCACTCCTCTGTTGCATCCAGCCCAAGAAAGCACATAGTATTAGCATTGAGGGGGCAACTCCTCAACTACTGTCAGATCCATGATTGCAGCAAACTTGGCAAGCATGGGCAGAATAGCAAGCGGGTTCATTTTCTGGGAATACGTTTCATGTACCGCAATTGTTTTTCAATACTGTTTGCATGGGCTTCAGGCTTCAGGCACAATCGAAATTCCTAATTTACTACATATTCCACTGGTATATCAAAATTAACCAACCTTAAAGTACATGTGACTCCAGTATCTCCGAAAGTAATATTTCTATTTTTTAAATCCCCCCCCCTTTGTCTGATTACTACACAAGTAGGAAAACTGGTTTTCCCCATATGTTCTTGCAAATTTAAGCGGTTTTAATTATGGTACACCTGCAAGAAAACTAACCTTGATATTTTTTTGATGCTTTTAAAATAAAAACTGTCCATAAATGAGGGGTCCTTGGTGCTCTCTGAGCTTGCTTGTTTTCTTGCAGACTTTTCATTGCCCTAACTAGGTAACACATCAGTGCTAGCACTGATGACTAGCACTGATGATGTTATCTAGTTAGGGTAATGAAACATCTTCAAGAATATGTTAGGATTCTATATGATGTATATAATGTTAGAACCAGTTGTCCAGGCAATATATATATACTGTAACTCTAAACTGTAAATGTTACCTTCTTGCTGAGTCATGCTGTAATGGGATAATGACTAGTTGGGAATATATTTAAACAAAGTATTGTAACCTGGTCTGCTATGAACTGCTGCTGCTGCTATGAACTGCTACTGCTATTGTGACTGAACTACTATGAACTGCTATGAGCTGCTATTATGAAGGAGTTGCTATCTGTTGATGGATCTGCTACCATCGTGGTTTGCTAACCAGAGTGAGTTGTTTGGACTGATTTACTGGACTGATTTATTGGTGAAGACTTGGGATTTGTTTATGACTACGCTACTGCTTTTTCCTATGATAAAGTACACTTTTGCTAAACCAGTTTTCTTATTCATTGCTCTCAACGTTTCCTTGTGCAGTTACTCTGCTGGTTGGTAAAACAACATCAATATCCTTAACAGAATACAAGCAAGCTTAGAGAGCACCAAGGACCTCTCATTTCTATCCTGAGCTATAAATATTCTCTTTTATTGGAACTATGCATAAAGTTGAATACTTGGCCATGCGATGGTGTTATCAAGGAAAAAAATAAACTAGAACAATATTCCCAGCTGTTAGAACTCTGCAGGTAGTCCACAATGGTAATGTGTGAGTGTGTTGGCACATACACACGCATGCGGACAAAATTGTCTCCTTTGGGGTCTTCATAGTCTTATAATTCTGTCCCCTTCCCTGTGATGTTCTGTAGTATGAGCAGAATACTACAGTATAGGATATAGAGTATGTGCAGTATTCATGGTAGTTATCAAGTCATGAATAGTTCAAAACTCCTTTCTATGAAGGCATCTTTTTGATTTCTACATATCTTGCTTAACACAGATGAACAACAAGCAAGACATCTTATCAACCACGCAGGCAGCCCTGAACCACCACATTTTAATGAGCTAATTAAAACATTGGAAGAAACCCAGCTTAGTGAGTCATATTTATTCTTTGTAGAGCCTTTTGCTATTCACTATTCACTTACTTGAAGCATGTGGGTTAAACATTTGACTGACAGAGGAAATGGAGAGGAAAAACTGAAACAATGTCCAGTTTGAAGGCATCACAGTAAAATAATTGATTATTATTTTCTTGTTAGTGTGGCATGTTTTTGTTTTTATGGGAAAAAATTACAATCTTGTAACTTGTAAGAACAGAGCAAGCCCGTTTATGTACGCAATTGCTTTATGTAAGTGAATATTTTGGTAGGTCAATAACTGAATGGAAAAAAAACGTGAGCTGTAATGTATTATGAAAGCAAACTTTTCAGCCATGGGTAGGAATATGGGAAATACTGTAAATAAAATGTCTTGACAAATGAATGGAACATACAAAGCAGACTTTTAACACATTGTTTAAAAACTGCACACAATATCATAAGAAAAATATTCAGTGTATACCCTCCGAAGATTTAATAATTAGAAAGATATTAGATTGCACCGAGATGGATAAAATGACATTGGAACTGAAAAGACTGATGGATTCGGACTGTTACGTAATAAGGGAGAAATGGTATAATTGGATTGAAAATAGAAAAAAAGGGAAATAAGAGATAGGAGATTTTGTAAAATTATATAGAGTATAGGAGAACGTTAGTGTGATGAAATGTAAATGGTCACAGTCATGCACAAGAGTTGAATAAGAACTGTTTAATTGTTAAAACCCAATTAAAAAAAGGAAAAAAAGAAAAAATTCAGTGTAGGAGACTGATTTTATATATATATGATATAATGAAGTAGAGTGAATGATGTTTGCATTTAAAAAATTACAATGTCCTTTTCATTTCCTTACTCCATTCCTTAATTTCTTAACCTTCATTTCACATAAACTATATTTCATAAGCTAACTCTTGAAATCAGTATTTTTCAGCCTAATGCACTTTGCTATGTTGTTAGGAATATTATGTAAATCACATCTATTGCTACACAATCTTTATAGGTAGCAGGATCTGGGTTGGTAGCTAAGCAGAACTAGATGTGATTCCCATGGAATCTGCAGAAGTCTAATGCAACTTGAGCAATTTTTTATTGCTGAAGACATCATATCATATCCCTTCAATGAGGGATTAGGGTTATGTCTTTTCTCATTGTTTCTGGTTTTCCCACCTGGTTTGAAGGTCAGCACATGTATATGAATTTTGCATGCCTACAATCTCTGAAAACTGAAAACTGTGAAAAATAATTCACGGCTAAGGTACAAGTTTGCACACAACTACAGTTTTCAATTTTTCATGTATATGTTCTACTCAGATGAATAACCAACCCTCCAAAAATAAAAATCACAACTAAACAAAAATATCACAAACTTAATACAAAAATAACATTCTTGATTTTCACTGCTTCTTGTTTCCATTATGTTTCTTTGTTAAGTAAATTTTAACTAAGAAGAGCAAGGCAACATTTTAAGAAAAAAGAAAACCCAATAGTAACAGTTACTTGATATGGTCTTCTATTTACTGGTTGATGAGATTGAATCTTGCATGAATCTGAACATAATAAGCATGTCAAAGATGACTTTGGGGAGTGAGTACAAATTCATTATCACCGTGAACAGGTAAGTGATAGATTTCCAGGAACACAGAGTAGTGAAATTTAAGAGAAATCTTAAATCATAAAGTCCTGTGAAAAATGCAAAAATTAGAACAAAATGTAGCAGCTAAACAAGCTATTAACATGAGGTATGAGGCTTCAATTGGCTTCTTTTATCCAGCATGTGATCTAAAATTAATATTCTGCTCTGCTAATATAAAAATCATTAAGAATAATAATTAAGAATAATAGTTCAGTTTTAATTCCACCAATCACAATAAATACCCATTTCACAGCAAATAAATAAATAAATAAATAAATAAAAATCCAATACACTCTGAAAAACTACAACTCTCCACCCCCCCCAAAAAACCCTCTCCTCTTCCAATCTCCCAGATAGACAAAATCACTGCTCTTCACACCACTTTTTTTTTTAAAAAAAGTCATGTTGTATTAGAAAACACCTTGAGTGCTGCAATCTGGTTGGGATAACCTGCTTCTCTCTTTGCAAGCTAATCAGCAGCTCATCACTGTAGCCATTTTCCAAAGGAAGGCCCATCAACACCCCTGCTCAACTGAACCAGTGCTTTTATTTTTTTAAAAAATAATTTTACGAAGCTTATCAAAATAGAAAATAGAAAAGAAAATGAAAATAGTGGGAAAATAGAGGAGAGAAAAAGAGAAGAGAAAGAAATAGGGTAAAGGAGGAAAAAGAAACAAAAGCATTGACTTCCAACTATTTAGGGCAGTAGAAAAAGATAGCAACAACCTCAGCTTTTATGTACTAGCCATTTCTGCCATTTCATCAGCAAAACTCAAAGTCAAAGTTTCATGTTCTTCCATCTCCAGCACAACATCCAGAAGCAGCTTCCAAGTCAAAACAAAGTTGGATGTGTTCTTTTCTTTGTTGAAAGTAAATTTAGCCATCTCTGCTAGTTCCGTCAGTTTTTCCAGCCATTCATCCATTGCGGTAATTAAACTACCTTTCCGTTTTTGTGCATAAAACATTCTTGTTGCTGTCAACATATCAGCTCAGCCAGTGCTTATTATGCACTCTAATAATTTCTATACCTTTCTTTATCAGCACAGTGGTTCATCTTGGCCTCCTGTGGAGAAGATTGCTCGTTTGAAACCAGGTAGAAAATTTATGCCTGTGTATTTTAATGCCTTGCTTTTTCCTGAGTAAAATCTCTTTCCCTTGGGTCTTTTTGTCTTGTTTTATATTTAAGCATCCATACATTTACTGTTATGCCATTTTTTTCTGGTTACTGTTTAATTTAGTCACCATTGGCTATTTTGGTATTTGGGAGCTCGGAGGGACCTCTGTCATTTCAAGCATCTACAAGCACTGGCTGTTAAATTGTAAACTTTTATTTTGTAAGGCCTAAGGAAAAATCCAGCTCTGGGAAAGAAGAATATTTTTTAAAAAAACCTGACATTTCTTTTGATTTTTGACTAACAGCTTTTACTATGATGAATATATGTTTTAATCAGTGGTGAAATCCAATTTTTTTTACTACCGGTTCTGTGGGCATGGCTTGGTGGGCGTGATGCAGCTTGGTGGGCATGGCAGGGCAAGGATATTGCAAAATCTCCATTTCCACCCCACTCCAGGGGAAGGATATTGCAAAATCTCCATTCCTACCCCACTCTGGGGCCAGCCAGAGGTGGTATTTGCCGGTTCTCTGAACTACTCAACATTTCTGCTACTGGTTCTCCATAATCTGACAGAACCTGCTGGATTTCACCCCTGCTCGAATCCCACTGCTTGAAGTATCAAAAATTCGGCACCCTTTTAAGAGCTCACTATAGTTCCTTCAAATGTCCCTTCACATCAAGTGAGCATGTACTCAGATATTTCCAGAAGCTGAATAAGATCGGAAACCAAACTATAATTGCAATCAGCAATTGCAATTCCTGTAATTTAAAAGTTTACGTGTGTAATTTGAGCCTGGGTATGCTAGCTGAAGCGTGGTGAAGCGTGAAACCTTCTGGATTTCACCTCTGGTTTTAACCCCTGCACTATTTTAGCAATGCTGGTATTAAACTTATTCATGCACACAGAAAAGAAGAAACCTCTTTTTTAAAACTGCTCATTATGTCTGCATTATATATATGCATATGTGTGTGTGTGTGTAACTTTCAGTAAAGATATTTCCATCCTGCCCTAGGCTGATTCAGACCAATAATAATAAAACTTTTGTAAATCCAGTAAGCTCCAGACACATTAAAAAAGTGATTGCAATTGTTTTCCTGGAACTCGAAGGTTCACACAACAGCAGAACTGATAGCTTGCAGTCTGGTCTGAATAGCTTGTAAATTGTTGGCAAAGTACCTTTGCCTTTTCAGGATGTGCTTAGATTAGTGCATGCTGGCATGAACGCTGGATAAGCACAATTTAAATGGTAAGTGTGCTTTCTTAAACGGATGTAAATATTGAAAAGTATGCAGCGGGCTGGATAACTGTGAAGTATGGATGCCATATACTATGTTGCTGGATCTGTACATTTTTGAAGGGACATGTTTGGTTTAATTTAGCATTTGTACAAATGCAGGCAAACACGTTCAAGGACTTCATATAATGAATGCATTGAAGAAATGTGGAAAACCTCCCCAGTGCCCATTTGAAATCATTAATTTAGATGCTCTGCAAAAGGCGCATACTCTTCCGTTTCAGTGAAGCCCAAGGGAATATAATAGTCTTGACATCCAGTAATGGATTGGGGATTGAGTTGCTGAGAAGCGGTGATGGCCGTTGTTAGTAAGAGCAAAAGCACAAGCAGGCTCCATAGCTGCTGAATGCAATTACCAAACGTCCTTCTGTTTTCTCCAGCCCTCTAGTGGTGCTCGAGGGAGAGCAAATGCCACCGAAGGGGGAGTTAGAATTACAGATTTGTCTTGGATGAATTTCTCATTACACCTGAAGTGTACAAACAACTAAATGAAATATGTGGAGCCAGATTCTTAAGGCTGCCAGTGAGCATGCATCGTTTCTGCTGCAGCCTATATAAGTGTTGTGTTGCCAGGGCTTCCGGCGGAATTAATGCCTCTAAATTACAGAGTTTTATTCAGCTGCACACAGCTCTTGACAAAAGTAGTAAAATGCAGCGCTTTCTAAATACAGACAAGTTTCAGGCCTAACCTGAAATAAAAAGAACACTACAGATTCAGCATTCATTCCCAAATGCTTATTGTTCTCTAGTAAAGGTGGGATATGTGGGATATTTTTCTTTTCTTGTTGAGAAGTCTGAGATTCACTCGGAATTACAAACTCTCTTTTGAGATTGTCTCAGCAAAATTGGACCCTCAACTTGCGAAGCTTTCCTGACCTGCTCCCGAGTTGCCATAGGCAGGGGGAAGGGAAATCACGCCTCACAGCTGCACCGAGGAATTTGCACCTCAGTCAAAACAAAACACATCCTAGCCGGCTGAAGCCAATGCCATCTCCACGGACACCTGCAACAGCCGAAGGGAGTGACTTCTACGACCTGTGAAATTGCTTCGTTGGGGAATGTGGCTGATGACACACCTGGGGGGGGGGCAGGAGGGAAACCGGGCCAGAGGCAAGGCACGAACTGGGTGAAGTCAGAGCTGGCTTCACCTAGTTGGTGCCGACATGGCGCTCCTAATAAACAACTGGATTTTTCCTGCAAAATGGCTTTCCTCCCCTAGAACACAGGAGTGTTTTTTGCCTGCCCTAGAACACAGGAGCACTCTGCCGGACTCCCAAAGCCTCTGAGCGCCCTGTTTTTGCGAAAAACAGACCCGTTTTTTGCAAAAATGGGATGCGTGGGGCAGGGCTTCAGGAGGCCAAAAATGGTTGTATTCTGTGTTTAAGACACACCAACATTTCCACTCTCTTGGAGGGGGGAGTGCGTCTTATACTCTGAAAACTATGGTACATCAATACAATAACTAAAAAAGATGGATGGGTAGAGAGCAGAGAGCAAAGAGGGGAGGTGGAATTTGCCATCAATCTAGCAGCCACCTCCAATGTGGAACTCCCCCATATGGTACCCAGTCTAATTGGCAGAGTCATGCCTTCAGGCTCTTATAGAAGGATAAGAAGGTAGGGCCAGACCTTACTTAGAGAGTAAGATGTTTCAAAGGGCAGGTGCTGCCACAGAGAAGCTTCTTCTGGATCATAGTCAGAGTTCTTTGACCAATGGGATCTGAAGTAGGCCCTCTCTGCTGGCATGAATAGGATGGGCTTGTCCTAGTGGGGTGAGACAGTTTATTCTATTAAGATATCTAAATTCATTCATTCATTGTTTCATTCCTGATGAATTTGATGAGGGTGCCACCTCATTTTGCAGCTTGAAAAGAGTAAGAATAGATTTTAAAGCTGTGTCGTGACTTTGGGCAAGGGTGTGGCTACAGTGATGAGTTTGAAGGGTTTAAAAATACCATTCTGTTTTCAACTGCAAGCAAATAATATCTAGATTCTACATTTATATACTAATAAATAAAAAAAGTGCTATCTTGAAGCATAAAGTTGTAGCAATCATTGTTAAATTGATTCTTTGGGTAAAAAAAATCTATCCTGGGTCTGGACAATCCATTTTGTCTGTCTACTAAATAATTTAGAATTACTGGTTGTGCCTTAGAATTATAGGGATGGAAGGGACCTTGGAGGTCGTCTATTCCAACCCCATGCCCAAGGAAGGACTCCTTATACCATCCCAGACAAATGGCTGTCCAATCTTTTCTTGAAAACCTCCAACAATTGAGCAATCACAACGCCAAGAAGCAAGCTACTCCATTGATTAATTGTTCTCACTGTCAGGAAATTCCAAGTTGGATCTCCCTCTGATAAACCTCCACCCATTGCTTCTTGTCCTGCCCTCAGGTGGCATGGAGAATAAATCAACCTCTTCTTTCCTGTGAAAACCCTTCAAGTGTTGAAAGAGTGCTATCATGTCTATCCTAAGCCTTCTCTTTATTAGGCTAAACCTTAACTGTTCTTCCAGGCCCCTTAACATCTTTGTATTATGGTTCCGAGCCCTGCACCTCATAGGAAAGGATCGCCACACACCAGGTAGAGTCACACCTCTTGATTCTGTAACAGAGGCTCGGCATGGAGTGGATTGTAGTTAGCACTGCTGCTTTCTGGCCTCCAGCTGCCTAAGAGAGCTTGGAATGCCCCGCCCCTCACAGGGAGCTCATTAATCAATGGGCTGTCTTTCACATTCAACATTTGGCTGCTGCTGCTCTGCACTAGCCTGGTTCACTGCTGCTTCCTGCTCTGAAGTAGGCCCTTGCCCCCACCCTTCCCTGAATCCTTTCGCACCCCCTCTGTGATCGTGCCTCCCTCCTCCCATGTGTGGCAATTCCAAGATGGCGTGCAGGACCCCTGGCCTCAGTGGTCGCCATATTGGATGTTGACACTTTGATGCTTCCTCGATCCATCCACATCAACTCTTTCCCAGCCCTTTGGCAGTTCCCCCATTGCTCCAGGAGCTCTGAAATATTTCATTCAGTGGTTCCAAGATCACACCTACATCTTTTGTATAAAGACTTGATTCAATGTATCCAACATCTGAAAGGCATATGGGATCTTTGCAATCTCTTTAAATTTACCAAATTTAATATAGAAAATGTAAACCAAAGTGAAATACCAGGTAACATGTCAGGATGAGAAATGTGGACACGGTCTATTTTAATAATGTGGTGTGTTATTTATTTAAGTGTGTTCTCCAACACTACCACCATTCCTAGTGGACTTTTTGTCCAGTTGCAAAAGAATAAGAGAACAAAACTTTGACAGCTGTGGCTGAAGCAGTGTTTCCCACCACGGAACATTCTCATACCAACTAAATATCTAAATAATAAAAGGCATAACTGCCCATCAATTTCATGAAACTATCACTCACCATTAATGTCAAACTCTGAAGATGTTCTCCATCCACTGCTGTGTGGCTGTTCTGGAAATATGGGGAGACATGATTGGCACTAGAAAAAAAGTTAATTGATTTTGATTTCATAACAACACAATTTTGAAAACAAAAGCATCCACTTGTAGATGACAGAATAACAGATTAGCAGAAGATCAGAGCTGAAAGGGACAGTGGAGGTCTTTTAACCCAAACCCCTGTTCAAGCAGAAGACAGTATACGATTTCAGACAAATACAGTGGCTGTTTGATCTCTTCTTAAAAATCTCTTGTGAAGGAGCACTTACATCCCGTCTGTTTCAAAATAATTCACAGACTGGAATAATAATAATCACATCTTTACACCTGATCATACCGTGCTGTTGGGCTTCTCATGGCTTGCATCTCTGTGATACACCCTGCTAATCTTCGCAACATCCTGCTTCTTTCTGACTAGCTTCTGTATTTAAATGATGGCTCCAAAGTGACAACTGAGGTCTTAATCAGGATCAGGTCATTGTTGCTATGCATTTCTTCGAAGAATTGGTGATTACAGCAGGGAATCTCTTTCACATACCTCCTGTAGAGTGTTGCTTTTGAAAGCCCCATAGGAGCTATCCACTGTAGCATCTTTCCCCAATTATAGACCCAAAGCCATGATAGTCCTTTTAAATTGGAAGACTTGACAGATATAAAACAAGAGTTGTTTTGCTTTCTATCTTTCCACCAGAAACTGCTGTTTTGTATGTTTTGGACCTGAAGCTGATGATTACTGCATTGATTGACTGATCAAGTCATTGTTGACTCTTAGCCATCAATCACAAAGGTTTTCTCCAGGAGATGATTACCACGAACCACAAACAGATAATAATATTTTATGCAATTCTAGACACCTTGTCAAGCTTCCACAGAGCGTCTCCTGGTTATGCCAGGAAGTACAAGAAAAATCAGTCATCTTGACATGAATATGGAATATATTTGGAGAATTAAGAAAAACAGGTGTATCCCAGGAATCTCTTTTATGTGTCAGAAATAAACTCAGACTTGATTTACAGCTTCTGTCCTGTTCATTCTAGCTTCCTTTCATCTAAGCACCTCCTGCAGAACATGAGAAAGGAACTGTTGTGGGGATGGTGGTGGGGGTGGGGGTGGTTCTATTTAATTCATATGGTTTGTTTAGATATTATATGTACAAAGCAAATGAAATTGATCTCACAGTTACAGTATATTGCAGTGATGGTTAACCTTTTTGGTGCCGAGTGCCCAAAGCATGCGCACGTGTGAATGCACACATGCATGCCCGAACCCCCAAAATGCTACACAAGCATCCCCGTGCATGCACCCCACCACCGCGCATGCACGTGCATCCCCTGCACAGGCATGCACATCCCCACACCCCGTTTTTGCTTCCAGGTTAGTGCAGGAGGCTTTCCAGGCCCAAAACGGGCCACCGGGGGGCCTCACACGGCACCCTTGTGCCCTGTTTTGGCTTCCAGGTTGGTGCAGGAGGCCTTCCAGACCCAAAATGGAGTGCAGAGGTGTGCACACATGTGAACCCCCAAAATGCAATGCAAGCTCCCCCTCCACATGCGCCCAGCCCTACCCGCATGTGCCCCACCCCCTGTGCATGCACAGCGGAGACCCAAAGACCACTTGGCCAGTGGGAGGCATGCACAAATGCGTGGTGGAGCTGGGCTAGGGAGATGATTGGCAAGGTCCGCAGAGAGGGCTCTGCGCGCCACCTGTGGCAGGCATGCCATAGGTTTGCCATCACGGGTATATTGCATCTGGGTAGTTATGTTTCATGTGCATGTACAAACATGATTAAAATTCTCTTTATTTCATTTTTTTATTTGTTCTTTTATACGTTAACTTGGATTGGTCTATGAATCTATGATTAATTTGAATGTCATTCATTTGAAAATAAAAGCAAGTGGGTGGAGAAATGTTAAAATGTGCAAATGCTGCTAGGAAGCTGAACAGTGGAATGTGATTTAAAGGAGAACATTTTTTGGAAAGGAGCGAAAATGCCAGTGTGGAAGAATGTTTCCCCTCCACCCCTACTTTGGTATGTGGAAGTGAGAGTGGGTATGTAGGATAAATATAAAAGTTCAATGCAATGGGATAGTGTGCATAAGAAATAAAAGAGAAAAAAAAAGAAAGGTTCAAGAATGAATTAATGGGTACAGGATAAATACAAAAGTGACTGTATAGCCAATGCGTATAGTGTTCTGTATAATTATGAATAGGATTCAGTTCTGTTTCCTTTTCTTAATCTCATGCTGTTTAAGTTGATTGTTTTATACTTCCTTTCAGATCTTTTTATAATGTTCCTTATTCTGAAAGGGGAACACATGAAGACATGAAGGATGTGTGCGTCTATGTATGTCCACCAAGCCATTTTGTGCAATTTTTACTTAGGAAAATATATAGAGATATTTATAAGACAAGGAGTTTTCAAAACCGTGACCTCCTCAATCATATTTTGAAGCCTACATGGGTAGGCTTCACAGAAATGGGGCATTTATGGAATTTTTAAATTGCTTTTTCTAAGATATTTTCGAACGTTGCATATAATATTTTTTTTTCCTAAAGTACACAGGCATAACCTTTCAAAAATGAAAGATGATCACTCTCACTGGTTTCATTAGAAGCAAGCTAATGTGTATGACTACCAGCATGTACTAAGTAAATTAAAGTTGCCCTTGAGTTCAGCTTCATTCCAAGAGATTGCATTTATGCAATTTTCTTGGCACCATAATGGAAATGGTTTGCTGTTGTCTTCTTAATTTAATGTTAAGATTTAAGAATTCCTCCAACCAAGAACTAACCAGGTATCTCCCTCCTTAGATATTGAGTTCAGCTAAGGTTGGTCATGTGATTTCCATCTTTTGACAATACCTTAATGCAATAAAATAATGACAAACGCTTCCCGTCAGGCTTTTCCAACCTCCAAACACCAACAAAACCTCATTTGTTAACCGTCTTAAATTAAGGAGCCTAAACACTTAATGAATAGCAGTATTAAGAAGGCAAGGATATATGCTAGCATACACATTTCAGTTGAGCATGAATTGGGCATGGCTAGTCTAGTGAAGAAAAGGACCAGTGATGTCATGATAGTAATGTTCCAATATTTGAAGGGCTGCCACAGAGAGGAAGGGAGGGGGTGTCAACCTCTTTTCCAAAGCATCTAAAGGCCAGACAAGGAATAATAGATGGAAACTGATCAAGGAGAGATTCAACCTAGAAATAAGGAGAAATTTTCTGACAGTGAGAACAATCAACCACATAGAACCGCTCGCCTTCAGAAGTTGTGGGAGCTTCATCACTGGAAGCTTTCAAGAAGAGACTGGACAGCCATCTGTCAGAAATAGTGTTGGGTCTCCTGCTTGAGCAGGGGGTTGGACTAGATGATCTACAAGGTCCCTTCCAACTGTTCTGTTCTGTTCTGTTCCGTTCCGTTCCGTTCTATGATTACTTTTATACACTATTTGATTTTGATCCACAGCACATATAGTGCTTCAGAAATGCCAAACTGCAAATGATTTCTTTATTGGTACTAAATAACCTGGCAAGAATAATTTTAGATGTGCTAAATTGACTTATTATCTGATATTTTGTAGGAAACCAGGCTGCCAAATAAACCACAATGGTTGGACCTCATCAAAGCTGACACCAGCCAGAGCATACAAAAACTCAAAGAAGCAGTGCAAGATTGGAATTCTACCTGGCGCGTAGAATTGCCAAGTGTCAGACATGACTGAATTGTTAGCATCATCATCATGATATCCGCTCAGTTTTCCCTTTTGAAAGGAATCTCATCTGAAACAACTATGTCTTGTCTTTTTTACCTTTTTGTGGTCTTTGAATTTTATCTAAATTATTCCATACACATACAATACACATATATACATGTACAGTAATTGTAACAACAATAAATAATCTAAATGTGTAACAAATAGTAAAGTACTTAGAATGAAACAAATGTGTATCTTTTAAGTGGACCAAGTAAATAATCACTGGTCTATAGAATGTAGATAAAGAATTGCTATCACATTTTGTATAATTCAATATGCAGTATATATACAATGCATATTCTATATTAAATTGAAAGGCAGAAATGCATTTGAAATAGAGATAATTTACAAGCTTATAAAACTTAAGGTTTACTTTTATTATTATTATTATTTAGCGCACTGATATGGCACTTTGGCGGTTTCCGAAATACTACAAATCCGCATGACGTGTCAAAAGCAATTTAAATATTTATATCCTATAACACAATGTAACTGGTTTAAATAGATAAATGCAATAAAATATATCCACTGCATTATCCAATTATGTCATCTTTGTACTCTCGATGGCCCCTTGTGCTTTGTTCTTTTTATGGTCTACATTAATCTTTTCAGCTTTTGTTAAATTAAATATCCTCTTCCCCAGCCATTATCTCTAAATTCCACCATAGAATCTATCTTTCTTTTACTATATCCGATTCTCTAATGCATTCTAACGCTCATTGTCAATAAAAGAAAATATAATCTCTAGGCTCATCCTGCCTTTTTAAATTATTTCCTGATTTTTGCCTTTATCTTTTCCCTTTAAGCTTTAGAACATGCAGTATGCTTGACAAACCTGATTGTTTGTCTCCAATTTTACTCCTGAATTGTGGTTTATCTTTGTTAAAACTTTCCTTGAAGTCTCTCTATTGACTTGATACATTTTAGTTCATTCCATCCATAGACTGCATAGGCAGGAGGCAAAATCAGTTTTGTTTTCCATTAGACCCATTGACTTCAGTGGTAGGTTCCTCCTGGTTCGGCCCAATTTGGCCGAGCCAATAGCAGTGACGATATGACATCACTGAACTGGTTCTGCCCCCCTGCCCCCCACCCCTGCATTATTCTTACCTTTTATTTGGCCCCACCCCCAATCTATTGCTGCCTCCTGAATCCCAGCTATTGGCTAGAGGGAAAAAAACTGTTTAAACTCTTGCCGGGGGCTTCAAAGGGCTGCCCTACAGCTGATCAGTGGTAAAAGAAAACAAATGAGTAGACCGGTGCCTGTAAAAATAAATGGGTAAACCAGTGCCTGCAAAAATACATAGGTAGACCAGTGCCTGCAAAAATAAATAGGTAGACCAGTGTCTGCAAAAATAAATGGATAAACCAGTGCCTGCAAAAAGAATTGGTAGACCAGTGCCTGCAAAAATAAATGGGTAGACCAGTGCCTCCAAAAACTAAATGAGTAGACAGGTACAGCTCTGCAAACAGTTAAAAGCTTGGTAGACCAGTACCTCTGCTAAATCCTAAAGAATTGTGACATGATCATCAAGCTACGCCCACAAAATAAGCCATGCCCACAAAACCGGTAGTAAAAAAATTTAGAATCCACCCCTGATTGATTTACTCTGTAATCAGGCATAGAGAGCAAAATGGTCTCTTAGGAAGACAGAAAGATTTGTAGGATGAGAACAAGACTTTTAACAACAATTCAAAATACTGTGTATTTCCTGACTGTCTGCTAAGATTCATACTGCTTTCTATTTCTATCACTTCCCTTTTCTCTTCAAAAATCTGTTTCAAACTACCTCTAAATAAGTGACATATAGTTGAGCTGAGCACAAACTTTTCTCACTTCCTTCTTTGATTATTCTCTGACTTTTACTTGGTGTGTGGGGTTTAAACTGTGAGTTCCTTAAGTCAAACGCTACTTTTTTAAAATCTCACACTATGAATTATCATGAGTCTAATACCATGACTATTGTCATACACTCACATTTCACCAAGGGTCCTTGGTGCTCTCTGAGCTTGGCTGTTTTCTTGCAGATATTTCATTATCAAACTGTAATGTAATGTGAAGTATTCCAAACATATACATATATACATGTATAGGAATTGAATCAACAAAAATAATCTAAATGTATAACAAACAATAAGTTTTTAAAAAGGTGCATCTTTTCGATGGGCAAAATAAATAATAGTCTATACATTGTAGACAAACAATTGCTATCACATTTTGTAATGTCATTAGTGCTGAGCTACAAATATTCTCTCCTATCCGTAAACAGATTTCAGTAGATAAAAGCACATAGAGAACAATAGAATAGTTTATAAAGTCTGTACATTTAAATTATGGGATGATGAAATCTTTCAATTCATATGTTCACAAGTAATTCATTTCTTGTTATGCCTAACAAGAATCCTGCTTATTGGCAAGATATTATTATGATAAATTATTTGCTCTTGCGGTGTTATTCTAAATGATAATGCTTCTCAGCGTGAATGCTTCGGTGAATGAATTGTCACTACTGAAAGTTGACAGTAGACATAATATCATTAGCTTTCTCAGTTTCATGAGAAAAGCCTTCTCAGGGTTTTTCCACACTAGCATTATGAGTGCTTGATGCCTCTGTATTAATCAGCAGAAAATGAAGTCAATTTCCTTTTCTATATATAAATGTCCTCCTCTGTTTTGCCATAGTGCAGGGGTGTCAAACTTAAGGCGCAGGGGACAGATCTGGCTCATGGCGTACTTAGATCTGGCCCACGGGGCTGCCCTGGAGACAGTGAATGACCGGCACATAGGGCCTCTGCCAGAGCTCTGTTTTCACTGGCAGAGGGTTGCAGGAGGCCTTCACAGCCAGAAACAGAGCTCAGGAGCCCATTTTCATTGGCAGAGCATTCGGGCCTCCACAGGTGCCCCCCGACATGAGTGACATCAAGCTGGCCATGTCCACCCCAGCCCCTCGAGGTGAAATACAACCCTGATGCGGCCCTCAAGGAAATAGAGTTTGATAAATCTGGCATAGTGACAGCTGGTATTCTATCTCGACCAAACTTATTATAAACCCTGATTGGTAGATTCCCCTACATCAGGGGTGTCAAACCCGTGGCATCATGTTGTCATCACATGATTGTGACTTTTTCCCCTTTGCTAAACCAGGGATGGGTGTGGCCAGCATGTGACACATCTGGCCTGCAGGCTGCGAGTTTGCCATCCCTGCCCTACATCTTTACTTCTGCAACCCTTGCTTGGAATATAGGCAGATCTTTTAGGACATGTGATTTCTTTTGATAGACCACCCTACACTGATTCTCAGTTTATGCCTTCCTGTCTGATACATCTACTAATGGAACAAGGAGAGGAGAGGACCAGATCTACTGTTATTCCTGTCATTTAGATTAAAACATGAAGATTCACCGTGTTGGAAGGAAGGAAGGAAGGAAGGAAGGAAGGAAGGAAGGAAGGAAGGAAGGAAGAGAAAAGATAGGTAGGTAGGCGTCTAAATCCAATTAGACCCATGGAGACTTATGGAATAATAATTCCTTAATAATAAAGCAAGAATATAAATAATAAAATGGCCATGGGACACACTAAACCAGTGATCCCAACCTTTTTGGCACCAGGGACCAGTTTCATGGCAAACAATTTTTCCATGGCCTGGCGGGGAAGGGAGTACTCAGCCTACATCCTGCACATGCACAGTTTTGCTGACCTCTGGCTCAGTTCCTAACAGGCCACGGCCTGGTACCAGTCTGCAGCCTGGGGGTTGGGTATCCCTTCCCTAAACAATAAACCATACATCATAACCAAATTCAATAAACTGTCAGCAAAAAGCATGTTTCCCAGCAAAACCATTTCTAAGGTACTAGCTGGTGGAGTGTTTGAATACATATTCATTAATTCAAGGGCACCATCTTGTAACCTCACTGAGAATTAAGCTGCCGTGATCTGAAGTGATGCTTATAAATCACTTGTTAAGGCTGAGTGGTATATTATAGTCCATAATCTTAGTGAAGAAGCCTTCATGTTGCCTCAAATTGTGTGGGATAATAAAACATAAAGATAGGGAAACAGACAGAGATGGAGAGACTAGTATTTCTTAACCTTGGCAACTTTAATATGTGTGACTTCAAATCCCAGAATTCCTTAGTGAACATGGGTAATAGAGTACTGATATAGGCACTGTATCATGACCAACACTAGGAGGAAATGTAGAGTTGTCCATCTTATAAAACACAATATAAATTATTTGGGAAATGAAATCCATCCTTTTAGATTTTGCATTTAACAGTAACAATCTTAAAGCTTTTGTCAAGAAAATAGAATGATTCCTGTATATACCATATTTTTTGGAGTATAAGATGCTCCGGAGTATAAGACACACATTAGTTTTTGGGGAGGAAAGCAATAATAATAATAATAAAAATCTGCCACTGCCTACTAGCATCCATTGGTATTCATCTGGCTAGAGTCCTTGCAGCAAACAGCAAACAGCCTGGGCAGCTTCAGCATGTTATTGGAGCCTGATTTAGCATGACCAGCTGATTGGTGGTTGGATCGGCCTCTGGGAATACTGCCAATCAGCTGTTCCAGGCTGCGGGGATCACCAGAGCCCATTGCCACCACCACGCATCACGTTTTTGGCCATCATACACTCCATTTTATATCTGTTCCAGGCTGCAGGGATCACCACAGCACATTGTCACTGATCACCACCTCTGCATATCACGTTTTTGGCTGCTTCCAGGCAGTGGGGATCAGCAATGCTGGTGATCCCTGCTACCCAGAACCGGCTGAAAATCCGATGCACGGAGGCCAAAAATGGGGTGAGCAGAGGCGGCGATAGACGGCAATGTGCTGTGGCAATCCCTGTAACCTGTAATGGGTCTAAAACGGGCTGTGTGGAGGCTGAAAATGCAACATGCAGAGGCTCAAAATGGCCAAAGGGTGGGGGCTGGCGGGTGGGCGGGGTTTTGGCAACATTTGGTGTATAAACAAATAAATTTGCTAGACCAATTCTTGAATACAGCTCATCTGTCTGGGACCTGCACTGCATATCGGACATAAATACAATCGAGAGAATCCAGAGATATTTTATGAGAAGAGTCCTCCATTCCTCTAACAGCAATAAAATACCTTATGCCACCAAACTTCACATTTTGGGCTTAGACAACTTAGAACTATGCCGACTTCAGTTTGACCTAAGCATAGTACATAAAATTATCTGCCACAATGTACTTCCTGTCAATGACTACTTTAGCTTAACCCCAACAATACACGAGCAAATAATAGATACAAACTTAAGGTAAACCATTCCAAACTCGATTGTAGAAAATATGACTTCAGTAACAGAGTGGTCAATGTCTGGAATGCACTACCTGACTCTGTAGTTTCTTCCCCAAACCCCCCAAACTTCAACCTTAAACTGTCTACTGTTGACCTCACCCAATTCCTAAGAGGTCTGTAAGGGGTGTGCATAAGTGCACCAGCGTGCCTACCATCCCTGTCCTAATATTCCTTTTTACATACTCTTTTCATGTATTCAAATTATGTTTATACTTTTACCTGTTATCTTATATATGCTTGACAAAATAAATTTATGACTTATGACTTATAAGACACACCGTAATTTTCACCCACTTTTGGGGGGGGGGAAGTGTGTTTTATATTCCAAAAAGTACGGTATATTAAGTTTTATGTACAGATTTATGAGGGGCTTTAAAAACTTCTATTCTGTTACAATTCAATGGGTGTACCACAAGCAATGCAACTACTGTCTAAACTTTATTTTCCTCATGAGGATGTTTCTTAAAGTTATAATAATTACTGAATTATTGCTACATTTCATGGAAAATACAGCTCTGTGTGAAATTATTATCAAAACATGCAGCATTTTCAGTTTTAAATATAAATGCAATCCCATAAAGTATTCCTCTTCAATCAATCAGCAAGGCCTACACAGGCAGGAGGAAGGTTTCTGGCTTGATCATTCAAATAGGAGATTCATTTTTTTTTTAACGAATTCAGGAACAATAAAATGAACTTCATGAACAAAAGAAATAAATAGACACATAAATAGAGACACAAGTAGCTCCCATGTAATCGTTGTGATACACAACAATGTTACTGAATAGCTGCTACACCTAGCGGTATCCAACCTTGGCAACTTTAAGACTTGTGGACTTCAACTCCCAGAATTCCCAGCCAGCATGGGAATTATAGGAGTTGATGTATACAGGGCTTAAAGTTGCCAAGGCTGAATACCCTTGTGCTTGACATTTCTGCGTGCCTCTTCTTACCAAGGATAACGGTATTATATTAACTCAGTTTTCACTCATTTTCAGCGTGTACTTTCTTCTCCTCAGGCAAGCTGCCATGTCTACTGAAAATTAATCATAAATCCAATTTAAATTCAAACTGTAAATTATATTCATCTAGATATAATGTTTCTCTTCTCTCCCCCCATTAATTCCTTCTTATTTAGAAGACTGCAAAATATTAGACTAGAACAAAAAGTTAAATTGTCTCATTCCTAGCAGCTGTGACCAGTGACTTTGCATAATATTTAGTTATATAATCTGCAGTGATACGAGAATGACGGTTACTGGGATTTGTCCTGATTAATTTGGGAAGCACAGTTTAAAATACAGTTCAATTTATGGAGTTAAAACAATTGGGAGGGGTTTTTCTTCTTCTTTTTTTTAACATTGATGACATTTAAAAAAGCAAAGCAGGAGCTCAGTCAAAAGTCATTTCGTTCCTGATTTTTTGTGCTGAAGCTTATAACGGGCAGCTACAACTTCATAAAATCTGACCATACCCACGGAGTAAAGATTAAAATGTCATTATTACAAATAAGTGGCATATTCATTTTTGTGCCCAACCCTAAACTAATGACAGCATTAGTTTTATTCATGATCGCACATCTTTGATTATCATTTTAGGAAGTCACTGTACACAGTCACAAACTTTCAAAACTGCTGGTTTTGTGTGGCGAGCATGGCCACTATATCTTTGCCTGCCAAATGAGTATTGGTGGAAAGCTATTAGCTATTTCAAGCATTTTATATCAGACAACCAAGGAGAACCTTACACTGGGTCCAGAAAACAGCGGAAAGTCAAATGAGGCCTGGAGTACATCCATAAGCGCTGCTTTTGTGGTGACTTCATCAAATCCACATGGTTATAGTGGTGAAATGCTCCCGGTTCGGACTGGATCGCCCGATCCGGTAGTGATGGAGGCAGGTGGTTCAGAGAACCGGTAGCAAAAATCCCTGCCCCCCCACATGCCCAGCTGAGCTGCGCACTCATCAGAGGCTTTTTTTTTATTTTTAAAAGCATTTTTTCTACAACCTCTTTGGGTGAAAAAATACTTTTAAAAGTAAAAAAAAAGCCTCTGATGATCATGCTGCTCAGCTGGGATCGTCAGAGGCTTTTAAAAACTTTTTTTCTACAACCTCTTCGTCCGAAGACATTGTAGAAAAAAATGTTTTTAAAAGGAAAAAAGCCTCTGCCGATCAGGCCAGTCAGCTGGGTTCGTCAGAGGCTTAAAAAAAAAGAAAAAGCTTCTGCCGATCAGGCAAGCCATCTGGGATCGTCAGAGGCTTTTTAAAGCATTTTTTCTACAACCTCTTCAGATGAAGAGGTTGTAGAAAAAATGGTTTTAAAAGTAAAAAAAAAAAGTTGGCCATGCCCACTCAATCATATTACCCCCCCACCCCCCCAAGCTACGCCCACAGAACCAGTAGTAACAAACTTTACATTTCACCACTGGTTATAGATATCAAAATGAAAAGATCACTAGAGAGAGGAGTGGGTCACTAGAGAGAGGAGTGGGTCAAAAAAGTCAAGATGGTGGCCACGGATGAACAATCCAAGCTTTGCTCTTTTTTTTTTACCACCCCTCCCCACCAAGTGATGTTCCTGGCACCAGATGTGCTGCTGGGGGATGAATATAATATGATAAATGCACTTAGCTTGCTAGTCACAGTAAATAGGGGAAATGCCAAGGAATTTCTAGAAGCCTGGCACTCTGACCAATCAGCCATCAATAGACACATAGACATTAACAACATCTATAGACTATGCAAAAGAGACAATCAACCAGCCCAAAAGAGCACCAAAGACCCTTCAAGCATGGCAAATCTTCATTTGATTTCAAATTCTCCTGTTCTCCCTCTTCCCTTGTACCAACCAATCTTAGTGCAATGGCAAATCTGTCCCAGATACCTGGGTGGGTTATCACTGTGTCTGGGATACGTGTGCATCTGTAGGGATGAACGCCTGCCCACTATAACAAAGCAGCTGGAAAACCATCTCTTGGTGATGAATCTAAAGTGTATGACCTGAGTATTCACAAAACTATGGTAAAAGCTCTTCACACTGCAATGGAAATAAGCACACCGCATTTATGCTTCAGTATTCCTCTAACGCCGACCTCTTTCTGATGGGAATTGATTAGCAGAAATCTGTATTTTCCTTTAGCAGCAGTATTATTTTCGGTGGCAGCTGCTTTTAAATCTAATTGGATTCTAAAAGCAGACACATTGTGTTGAAAAGACTAATTTGTACTAGAACCATTAAATCAAACAACAGACAAGAAATGTTTTTTGCTGCTCATTCTGTGTTCGTATAAGAAATGAATTCTGACACTCCTCAACTTACAACTATTCATTTAATGACCATTCAAAGTTACAACGGCATTGAAAAAAGTGACTTTACACTTAGGACTCTTGCAGCATCCCCATGGTCATGTGAGCAAAATGATCGTGCTTGGAAACAACATGTATTTAAGAACATTGCAATATCCTGTTGGTCATATGATCAATTTTTATGACCTTCTGACAATCAAAGTCAATGGGGATGCCAGATTCACATAACAACTGTGTTACTAACCTAACATTTGCAGTGGTTCATTTAAGAACTGTGGCAAGAAAAGATGTAACACGAGGACAAGACTCACTTAACAACTGTCTAGCTTAGCACTGGAAATGTTGGGCTGAATTGTTGTCGTAAGTCAAGGACTACTGTAAATCATTGCAATGTCGGAGGTGCAATGAAAATGACCCTAATTCAATATGTTTTTGCAACAGCTTAAAATTATTATATTTCTGGAAAAAGTAATTGCATCTTTTATTTTGGTTTTATATTTAGTATTACATAATATTAGTAAAATAGCATTTAAGATTTGAGGTTTTATATGTTCAAACATCCACATTTTTTGAACTTTTCCTTTGGAAACACCCAACCCCCTAATTACTGAAATTGAACTTTCAATGATGTACTTAACAAGGCAGTTAAATAACAATTGTGCTATTATAGCATTCATAGAAAAAGCTGCTCTAAAAATTTTAGAAAGAAACAGAGGAGAAAAAAAGTGTTTTGTTTAGGTTTTTTAAATAAAATCTGCTTATTTTGTCTATACAGACCCACAATAGGGGGGATTTGTGTGTGCACAAAACACACCCATACCCACATGCAAATATATAATGTCCAGGAAAATCTGTTCAAGAGAAAGAAAGGGATTTCCAATTGCTTTTCTGGATCTGAAAGATGTGAAAGTAGAGCAGTAGAGAATTAATTCATGGAGACATGATAGCCTGCAGTCCAGACTGAATATTTGCAAGCTGTTGCTAAAGAGTCTCAGTCTGGAAAGGATTTTCTGAAATCAGCTCAAAGTCAAACGGGCATAAGCACAAGACAGAAACTAACGGAAACAATTAGCATAAATATGCCCTCAAACAGAACAGTTGTTCACTGTATGAGTAACATGGGCTGTTTATGCAGGTAGTCCTCGATTTACGATCACAATTGAGCCCAAAATTTCTGCTGCTAAGTGAGACATTTGTTAAGTGAATTTTGCCCCATTTAATGAACTTTCTAGCCACAGTTGTTAAGTGAATCACTGCAGTTGTTAAATTAATAGCAGGATTGTTATCTGAATCTGGCTTCCCCATTGACTTTGCTTGTCAGAAGACCTCAAAAGATGATCACATGATACTGGAACACTGCAGTCGTCATAAATGTCAGTCAGTTGCCAAGTGTCTCAATTTTGATCACATGTCCATGGGGATTTTGTAACATTCATAAGTGTGAAAAACGGCCTTAAGTCATTTTTTTCAGTGACATTGTAACTTCAAACGATCACTAAGTAAATTGTTGTACCGGTAAGTCAAAAACTACCTGTATCTGGCTTATTTTGATTAAAGATTCCAATAAAGCTGATTATGGATTCATAATCTCAGACAGTGGAAGAAATATCAATAGAGCTATGTTCAGCCAAGCAAGCTGAGATCTTGTTAGGACTCTGTAGAGTGTATTGCAAAAGGTTACCTGGTGAATTAAATAGCAATAGCACTTAGACTTATATACTGCTTCACAGTACTTTACAGCCCTCTCTAAGTGGTTTATAGAGTCAGCATATTGCCCCCCAACAATCTCATTTTACCGACCTTGGAATAATGGAAGGCTGAATCAACCTTGAGTCGGTGAGAATTGAACTGCCAAATTGCAGGCAGCCGGTGATCAGCAGAAGTAGCCTGCAGTACTGCATTCTAACCACTGCACCACCGCGGCTCTGTGGCACAACCCCTAAGTATTAGCAAGAGAATATTTCTGCCAGCACCCTTCTTCTTGATTTTAATGGCAAAGCAAGAGGAGAGCAGGTCCTATTGTCACCATCTACTACATCAAAACATGTAAGGTTTCTTAAGTATACAAAGTCAATAACAGAGGATTGCTTTTAAATCCAAAAAGACTTTCAATTGAATTTCAATTTTTCCCCATCATGCGAAATCGTTCCTAATTCCAACAATCACTATATAATAGTGACCAAAATGTACAGTCAAAACAAATTGCCCAACAATTTAAAGACAGTCCTGATGCAATTCTCTCAGCTTTGGATACATCACTCTAAAGGACATGATGACCCGACATTACTCGAAGCGTATCAACTAGTTTAGTCAGACCCTGTGAGTCAAATATTGCTATCTGTCTGGAATCAGAATAATGGTATAACAGAATAACAGAGTTGGAAGGGACCCTGGAGGTCTTTTACTCCAACCCCTTGCTCAAGCAGGAAAACCTATACTATTTCAGACAGATGGTTGTCCAATCTCTTCTTAAAAACTTCAAGTGTTGGTGCACCCACAACTTCTGAAGGCAAGTCATTTCACTGGTTAATTGTTCTTTCCTTGGTTTTAGATTGGTTCTCTCTTTGATTAGTTTCCATCTTTTGCTTCTTGTTCTGTCTTCGGGTGCTTAAGCTTTAAGAAGGCTGGCAGAACCAGATAACTTTTCATTTGCCACATCTTTCACGGTCTTCCCAATTTCCTACCATTGCTTGTTGCTTTTTTCCAGTCTTAAAGAACTTATATTTTCTGCAGCTTTATGGCTGAGAAGCTATGGAAATTAAGCACAGGTCATTTTATAAAGACCATAACCTCAGGCGCTAAAAGGGATATGCTGAGTTACCTCAAAATTAGGATAGTGTAATTTACTATAGATTTTTTTCCAGTGTTTTGTTTGACTTCTGATGTTTCAGAACATAGAGGGGAACCTCCCAGGTACTGTATGCTGCCAATTTGGTTTTTTTTCTCTTACAACTCTTTACATTGTAAAGGAATGTGGTGAAGGAGATAGAAAGTGAAGCAAATATAACAAGGTTTTCCCAATAAAGAACACATAGAAAGTGGCATTGAGTATTCCATTCAAATCCAAAATTTAGCCACTGCAAAATACTACAACTGGTACAATTCTAATGGCATTAATTCTTTAATATCCTCAAAAGTGTTGGCTACAAAAATAGCAAAATTAAGAATTTTACTATAATCTGAAAATAAATGGTTAGTGCATATACTTTTCTGCTTGTAACATATTCTTCTGAGAGTTGACAGGAGATTTTTGTAACAGGAAAACAAAGAACTTCGAAATGGAAACAATTTGCAGAAAGAAAGAAGAAGGAGGAGGAGGAGGACAGGGAGGAGGAGGAATAGGATAAAATAACACTACAACCACCACAATCACCACCACCACCACCACTACTACTACTGCATGTGTGTGTGGGAGCGTGCACACATTCATACTTTCTGAAAACTGTTTCCAAAGTTTCTAAATTTTTTCTTTTTCTGTTATAAAAATTTCCTCCCAATTCTCAGAAAAAGAAGAGTTATTATTGTAAAATAACACCACAACCACCACTACTACTACTATTAATTCTCTGTGTATGTATATGCGTATGTATGTGTGTGCATGTGTGCACACCAGGGGTGGGTTCTACTTACCTTTACTATCAGTTTGCAATGGGGCCATGCATAGGGCCGATAACGTCGGGATCAGTGGGCGCAGCCTCCCATCAGTTTTACTACCGGTTCTATAGAACCAGGGCGAACAGGGGGCAAACCACCACTGGTGCAAACTTTCATACTTTCTGCAAACTGTTTCCAAAGTTTCTGTCAACCATCCCGTTGGCATATGCAGCAAAAAGAAGTCGTGGGACATTATTTTACCAAGAGTATAACTGTACTGATAGATTCATACAGGCACAGAAGAAACAAGGCTAGCTCTGAGATTTTCACATGAAAAACAGCATAGTTAATTTTCCCTCTTCCCCATTTAGGTCACCCATTGTCCATTGTCCACCAATCTAACATACTCTTTTTATTTTGGGAAAACAGTCTGCACCTTCGGAAGGTTCCCATCGTACAGCCTTGAAGTATCAGGATCTTCTCAGTCTGCAAACGGCTCACCTAAATTTCTCACCTCCCTCCCGGCTCCCAATACAGTCCAAGCATTTTCCACCCCACAAGTATATTGCCCTTTGCCCAATTAAACCCAAGTAGTGGGCTTACAGGGAACCTATTTGGGGTAGTAGTTAAAGCACCAGACTAGAATCCAGGAGTATGTGAATTCTAGTTCTGTCTTAGGCATGAATACAGCTGGATGACCTTTCTCACAGCCTTAGGAAAAGACAATGACAAATCATTTTGTAAATCTTGCCAAGAAAACAGCACAAATTAGTCCAGGGGCTCACCAGAAGGGACCAAAAAAATGTGTGTGTGTTTGTGTGGATATGCACATGTGCAAGTTAATATCTATGCTATTTGCAAGTGTATTACTCCTTCTGCCCTCCCGCCCTGTGGACAAATGTTTTATTATGTGCCTTTTTTTTTTAACACAGGGGAAGAGAAAGGAACAAACAGAGATATTAGAAGGGAGTTTTGAATATCTGACATTGGGTATCAAGCAAGAGGGAGCAAGGACAAGTAAATGATAAAACATGTGCTATAATATCACCATAAAAGCCTTGCGTGTCATATTGGGATACAAGTAGAAAAGGTCAAGGTTTGGATCATGATGTCATAACAAGACATTTTGCAATTTTGGCATGATTGCTGACTGCAAAGTATGCTTCTGCTCTTAAATCTTTTCAAGTATTTGCCAATGAGAAAAGCCTGCAGAATGCTCTGAGTGTATCTGTAGACGTTCTACCCTTTCATTAAATTTAGTTTGGGCAAAGAGCTATTAGAATAATAGCTGCTAATATGACAGGCACATATATTTTCTTGCAGTTGAGTTCTACAAAGACCTTACTCTTAGATGCTGTCAGTTAAGGCAGGCAGAAGAATACTAACTATTCTTATTCAGTACATTCCGTTGATCTTGTATGATTTATGATCTTAGCAAAACGACTGTTGCAGAAAGAGGGGGAAACCTATGGAATATTAACACTGAGTAAATGATTCTGGTTATGCAAAAAAATCACTTTTTAGGTAACGGAATGTAAAAAAAAAAAGAAAAAAGAAAAGACGACCTTTGTAAAACTAAATGGACTGGATCCTGCATACCTGACCTAAATTTTTAAATGTTTAC
Organism: Ptyas mucosa; assembly: GCA_012654045.1. Taxonomy (NCBI): domain Eukaryota; kingdom Metazoa; phylum Chordata; class Lepidosauria; order Squamata; family Colubridae; genus Ptyas; species Ptyas mucosa. The sequence goes on along the minus strand of WNWU01000003.1, from coordinate 12,214,703 downwards.
AAGGATGAGCTCTGCATCAGACAATTGACTAAATTTGAAGTCTTAGGTAAATCTAAAAACTTAAGAAAACCATTCTTTAGGAATTGAAAGGGAAGAAGAAAGCATATACAAAATCAATGGCTCAGCCATAATTAATAGCAACTACAATTAACACAAAATTAGCAAGAAATAAAGCAATAAAGAAGAAAGAATTTTCCCCATCACATTTGAAAATCCTTGAATGCAATAAAAATGCTTAAACTGACAACTTGTTGAAATCCTTGAATCCATTCTTGCTTTCAATAGAAATCTTCCTCACCGATCGCAGAAAACAAAACAAAGCATGACCATGCATGTTCTCCAGCAACAAAAGTAGACCTAAACTGGAGAAATAATGTACCTCTTTCCCGACATCTTTTTCAAATATGGCAATCTACAATTTCTTGAGTCTTTTTAAAGCTTTGTTCTAAATGCAAGAAGTTCTTTAAAGACGTTTAGAAGACAATGTTGGTGCAGGATTTGCAGGCACAGATGCTTGATCTACTTCTTTGATCTATTTGAACAGTAGGCAAGCATAGATATATTCATTCACCCAACATTTAAAGCACAAGGTTTCCAATGTATCATCTGATTTATTTCAAACAACAACACAACACAACCAGTCCCCGCCTTCGGATTTCCAATCTAAAGCATCACATCATGCAAGAAGAGGGGACAAAAAATAACATGGGAATACTCAAGAAGTAATCCTTAACTTCTAAGGTAACAAAAACCTTAGTGTCACTGTCACAACCTGACAGAAATGGTTTCTTTCACCATTAGATGAAAGACACAATTGAATGTATCACTACTTCCTAATAGAATCTAGGGGCCAGAGGTGAGTTTCAGCAGATTCTGACCAGTTCTGGAGAACCGGTAGTGGAAATTTTGAGTAGGTTGGAGAACCGGTAAATACCACCTCTGACTGGCCCTGCCCTCATCTATTCTCTGCCTCCCGAGTCCCAGCTGATCGGGAGAATCGGGGATTTTGCAGTAACCTTCCCCTGGAGTGGGGAGGAAATGGAAATTTTACAGTATCCTTCCCCTGGAGTGGGGAGGGAATGGAGATTTTACAGTATCCTTCCCCTACCACACCCACCCTGCCACACCCACCAAGCCATGCCCACAGAACTCGTAGTAAAAAAATTTGAATCCCACTACTGCTAGGGGCTCTTCCTCATTAGTTATCTTTTATTCATGAAATATATCTACCTTTCTTTTATAAACGTTCTAGAAGGTTCTCTTTTTTCCCCTTCTTTTTTCATACCCGAAAACGTACTTAAGGAGGTAAAGATGTACAAGAATTCTTCACCTGGAAATGGCCTTAATCTTAGACATTAAATCACACAGCAAATGCATAGCTTAGAACATTGAATGTCTGGGGTCTCACTGTATTTTTGCAAAATACATTAGGGAAAAAATAAATAGTGACATATGAGGATTTAGTTGAGAGAGGCTTTGAATTTTAAACCATTTCCCTTCGGTAAATCAAGTGCAAATGTTGTCCTTATAAACCAAACAGAAAAAGGGAAATAGAACTGAGAGGAAAAAAAATCAGTTTATTTTACCCCCAAGACTGAGAAAGATAATGCATATTTTCACATTCCTACATCTGGCACAGGCAACAGCTTTAAAGGAGAAGAATGGAATAAATTGCCTGTTTTGCAAACTCTAGCTGAAGACTCTGATCAGTTGTGCTGTTTGAATTATGAGGCTAGCCTTTCCTAAGATGCAAAAATATCATGTGAAAATAAGGATTTTTATTTTTATTTTGAAAAAGCCCTAGGTTCCAGTGCCAATGATTAGTTCAGAGAGAGAGAGAGAAGAGATATAATCATAAATACATTCTGGTTCCAATTTAGTTGCTTTATACTTAGCGCTAAGCCAGAAAAAGAAGTGTATGAAATGTGATGTGTATCTTTTTCTAACTGAGGCACTCTGAACAAATGATGCATGCGAAGAATGTCATCCATCAGAGTGCTACAAACAAGATGTTTTTTCCCTTCAAATCCTCATCTGTGAATTTAGGCGAAGGTCATTTTACATTACTACAGGTAATCCATAATTTACAACTATTTGTTTAGTGACCTTTTGAAGTTATGGCATAGAGAAAAACTGACTGATGACTCTTACAGCATCCCCATGATCACAGGATCAAAGTTGACACAGGATATTTGGCAACTGATTCACATTTATGACGGTTGCTGTGTCCCGGGGTCATGCGATCATCTTTTGTGACCTTCTGATAGGCAAAGTCAATGGGGAAGCAAGATTCACTTAACAACTGTGATACTAACTTAGCAGCTGTGGTGATTCACTTAACAATTGTGGCAAGAAAGATTGTAAAACGGGGCAAAACTCACTTAACAACTGTCTTGCTTAGGAACAGAGATTTTGGCCTCTATTATAATCATAAGTCAAGGACTACTTAGACTTGAAAAAAATACAATGTTATATATTGCAAATGGCTGCAGGATTTCCTTGGTAAAACTTTTGAATGCTTTTGAAGATTAGCCAAGAGAGTAGCTAAGAGGGAAGGAAATTGTTCTGTCCCAGCTACGGACTCCAAAGAACGCAGCACACACAACTCTAAAGCTTATTTTACTCAAATAACTTAGTCTTTATCAACCAAAGGCTACTAATAAAGTGTCTTAACAGCCTACCAGAATTCTAAGATAGGTAATCACAGTCTTACTAGAGTTGGCAGAAAGCCCAGAAGCAATTTTGCAGACACGAAAGAGAGTGAACTAAAGCTGTTCTCTCAGCTTGTTGCAAGCGGTGTTCCTTCTTAAATAGGCTAAGAGAATGGCCAATTAGCCCCAAACCTTACTTTTGAGGAGACCTCCTCCTGAGGAGCCACTCCTGCCTTTTGGCAGTTCTGTGCACCCGTGCATTGAGAAGAGGCTCCTCCTCTTCATCCTCTTCACTTAAAGGAGCTTCTGGAGGTTCTGAAGGCCCTGGCTGAATCCCTGCCTCTGGCACCACATCTTCTCCAGCCTCCTCACTGTCCGACTCGAGCGCCAGCTGCACAGGATGCTGGCGCAGCACCACACCAGCCTCCTCGTTGTTGGAATCAGCTACAATCTGCACAGGCTGCTGATGGGCCACAACAGAAATGTGTGCATTTGTGTACCCCCATGTGTGTCTGTGTGAGAAACAGTTTTGTATCTATGAGAAGAATGGTTGGAAAATACTGAGGACCAAGAAGTTTTGAAAATGTGACACCTCATTTTTTATAGACAATTAACTTTATTAGTAGGTATTCATTGAATTTGTATGAGTAGACTTACTCTGTCTTTTGATTTTTGTTTTACTTGAATTTGTCTTCTGGAAAATATATGACATGTACATATTTCCTCATGCCACATGCATATATTATGGAGCAGCTGGACAGAAATAATCAGGACTGATTTAAAATGGAGATGGTAACCAAAGGCTAACAAGATGGGAAAGCTGGGGTGACACAGGTTTCCATCCCCCTTCTACACCTATTTTTGAAGCCTATGCTTAAATTCAGGCTTACCTTCCTATCACATAAATATCATCGTTTGCTTCCTTAATGACTAAATGGCAAATCTGTCATCACTAAAAGTAACAAACTATTTACATGGTAGTCAGAAAGAGGAAATCTATGTCAGTCCCAAACATCAGTTATGTACTGTTAGTTCACGTATTTGCTAGTCAGTTTTTAGACTATAACAATCAGTTCTTTACTTTACTGTATACTTTAAAACCCAAAGAGATGTCCTTGTTCCATTCAAGGAACGGTGTCAGGACATAAAAATAACTTTCCATTGATGCTTATTTGAGGATTATAAATTGGAGGATTCATCTCATTATTTCTCCACACATTTTCACTTGTTTATGTTTAGTCATTTGTTTCCCCATAAACCAAAGCTGAGCTATCCCAAAATGGATGCAGTGCTATTATATTTTCTCCCTCCCTCCCTTCCCCCCCTCACACACAAATATCACTGCCTGCTGATTTGACTAGACAAACTTGGCCAAGGTAAGTCCTTTAAATCTGCCTGGAGAAGAACTTATTTTTTGTCATTGGACTGGGTCAATATATCAAGCACAGAACTCACATATATTTCGTATTGGCTTCAACCTACAGAAGAAAAGGAGTAAGATAGCTATTTAGTATAAGAGAGCTATTTAGTAAGACAGCTTCACTTCTTTTTCATGCATCAGCTCAAACTATCAATCCATACAGTTTAGCTTTGTCTATACTGGCTCCCTCCCTCCTTCCATTCTCCCTCCCTCCCTCCCTCCCAACTATGCAACCTGATCCAAAGGAGACATTACAGGCACTCCTGTACTATATCTGTAGTACACAGTGATTCAAGTGATATTGAACAGCTTACTTGATGGTCTAAACAACAAGGAAAGTGGGGTCAGTGCGCTCTGAGCTTGGTAGTTTTCTTGTAGGCATTTTATTACCTAAACTAGCAAACACCATCAATGCTACAGTTGATACTAGTGCTGATGATGTTACATAGCTTGAATTGTCTGCAACCAAGCAACCAAGCTCAGAGAGTGCCAAGGACTCCTCAAATACAGTTTCTTTCCTAGCACCAGTGGTGGGTTGCCCCCGGTTCGCAAGAACCGGTAGTAAAACCGGCAGGAGACCCCGCCCACCGCCCTGGATGTCGTCATCGGCGATCTGCACATGCACAGAAGCAAGGCGAGCAGTCCCATTGTGAACCAGCAATAAAGGTAAGTAGAATCCACCTGTGCCTGGCACTCATAAACTTGTCTTTTTTCAGCTGATTGACAAACTTTCCGGAGTAGAGTAATATATTTTCTTGTGTGCCATCAGTCCCCTCAACTTGGAAGTAAATATTTATGACTTAGAAATATCTTGACTGGTTCTTTTCTTCTCAGCTCTGATGATAAATAAAGACTTTGATGAAAGTTTAGGTCAGCTAAAAGAGCTGGCTAACTCTGCAGGTTATGCAAAGCTCATTAAAAAGACTACTATTCCTCATTTGTATTGGTTCCCCAGTGCCCCTGCCTGTGACAGTTCCTGAATCAACATCTGTTTCAACTCCACAGGAGCAGTGCAAGTTTTTGGCAGTCTGAAAGCAATTCTTCTAAAAGGAAGTGGGTATAGCAGCCAGTAATATATCTAGCTGTTCACTAAAAATGAGAACCATTAAAGAAAAAAAGAAAGAAAAGAGGGTGTGATTTGCTGTTCCAACTTTTCACATTCTGCATTGGTAAAATCACTTCCCAAAAGACACGATGTGAACTTTTCTCTCTAAGAGAAAAGAAACTTGGAACAAGCCACAGCATCTGCTGCATGCCGTTTCAAAATCAGAAGTCTGCTTAGTTAATTGCAAACTTGAAAATATTTGGAAGCCCATCCCAAAAAAAGTACAATAAATGAACACCTTCATTTTAATGTTTGAAGAGACAAAGTGAACACCTAGTGAATACAAAATCAAGACCTGTACCAGAAAAATAGTCTTTGTCTGAAAGTGATACAGGTAGTGACTATAAAGCTAAACATGGAGAGTGAAAAGCTTTGGGTCTGCTGTAAAACCAAAATCTGTAAAAAAGAATTTTCCTGCAGCAAGCCAGAATAAAGATCCTCCTAAAATGAAGAGCTCCTTATTGCATTAGATAGGCATTTGATTTGGCTTTTTGTGCCCATGATATACTGTTTCAGGAATATTTGTCATGTGTGTAACTCAGGGACAAAAAAAGGAGGAGGAGGAATCAATCATAATTGCCCATAGAGTGGACTTCTATGTGGATTGCAGTAAGCCAAAACACTAGAAAAAGGAAACTCCCTATACAGCATCTTTCAACAAAATGGATACATAATAGAACCTGACCAGTCAACCCAATAAAGCACATCCAACACAAGGATATCACTGCCATACATCAAAAAACAACCAACAGATCATTACAACCACACAGCACACAATATAGCACACAAACCAAAACATCTTAAATCCTCCCCCCAAAAAACAATCAGATAAATAAAACAAACCAGTAACCCAAGGAGAAAGAAACAGGAGTGATCTACAACACAAAATGCCAGAGCTGTAACAGCCTTTAAGTAGGACAGACAGAGAAAAAACTAGCAGAGCGCATCCATGAATACCAACTAGCAGTCCTATTACTACACAATGAAAACTCCTTAATACATGGACATACTTCACCATAGTTTCAGCTGGGAAACCATGAGCATCATAGACCAAATTAAATCCAAAAAGACTAGGGAGTTCCTGGACGTTTGGGACTCTAACAAATCAGCCATCAACAGGCACATACAGATAAACAATATTTACACAACTTTGAAAAAAAGACAATAAAAAAACCAAATAACACCTCTTGCTAGCAATCAACATCCGGATAAACAGGGACTAACGCAGGGGTGACATTCAGCCGGTTCTATCTGGCTCAGGCAAACTAGTAGCGGCAGCTGCGGGAAGCTCCGCCCACCCGCATGGATGTCATAACGTCTCTTTTTGGCGACAATTTCAGTCTCTGTGCACGCACGGATGATGGTGCATGCTCACACGCGTGCAATGTGCGCACATTTGAGAACCGGTAGGGAAGGTTAAGTGAATTTCACCCCTGGACTAACACCCCTGGACTAACACCCCTGGACTAACACCAAGATTAATACTAGTCAAGCAATAAACAAAACCTCAGTCAAGGGACTACCAGCTCAGACAAAAAAATCAAGCAGTAAAAACAACAGCCAATCAAGGAACTACCAAGAAGAAAACCATACCTCCACCAGCAATGACAGGGCAAGTCACTGTCTATAAAAAGACAGCAAATGCCACTCTCCTCTAGCACTGAAGTTGTTATCTAGTCTGGTAACAAAACATCTGCAAGTAAACCAACAAGCTCATAAGACTACCAAGGATTCAATCATTTTATTAGCTTTCATTGAGCTCTTCTTCCCTGCATATTTAAAAGCATCAAAGCGTACCTGAGTTTCTCTACCTGTGTTAATAATGGACCTGGATCTGCATGACAATTTCTGCCGTAAAGAGGCAACTGTTACTTAGGTAGGCTGGAAGAGCTTCATGGATTTTCTTCGGCTTTTTTGTATCTCCTGTCAATGCTGCTCGAAAGAGTTTTCTGGGCCAGAATTTTTAGATGACGCCTGATGTAATGCAGTCTGTTTACTTTTCTGGAGAGCCAGCACCCTATATTAACTCTCTTAAAGAAAATCTGCAATGTGTGCTGTTTCATCTGAACCTGACAATTTTATTTTGCAGATTCTTCTCATTTGGACGGCCCATGCTTGTCCAGTCTGTGCTGGACTATCCCAAAAGTCAACTCGTTGAACGCAAGTTCGAGATCAGTATCATAAGTTTCATAACTGAGTGTGTTTGTTTAATAGTTCTAAAGTCATATTTTTAGCCAGTTGCTCTTGTTTACTGTAGCTAATTGTTCAAAAAATGGCAATTGCAGTTTGTGCTGTCGAAAGGCATTTCCCTGGATACGTGGTCAGCTAAATTCTTTCCTTTAAAATTCCTTTGGGTGAGTGAATGCTCAAAGCGAGCCTTCTAAGGACGATTTAATAGCATTCAGCTATGCCCACAGGAATACTTACCAAGCACAGAGAAGCCAAAATGCAACTTGCTACATTCTGCTTAATACTTCCAACAGAGGAAGAGAAATCTCAGCAGGATATTGCTTCAAATGGTTCCGATTCCAACAACATCATGTTTATTGAGAATTGGAAAATAATTTAATCTATCCATTTTGATTGCTGTTTTCTCATCAGGTGTCTTGCTTGGGAAGAGAGCATTATTTCTTTATTATTTCACTAAGTTTGCAGAAATCAAAGAGCCTAAATTGTTTACGGGTAATTCTTTGTTGCTTCCATCCTCAGGATTGTCCTATATGCTTATATTAAATAAATTTATCAAAACAAATAAACAGATAAAACAGGTACAGATGAAAGAATAAAAAGTAAACAAATAAAACCAAAGTGAATGAAGTTGAATTGGAGGAATATCTTTATTGTTTTCCAGATTGTAGTATTAAACCATGCTTGAGGGCCAGAGAATTTGTTCTGATACGCATATGTGTAGGGCCTACTCTAGACATTTTGACACCTACCAAAGACATAGTCTGGCACCCCGTATGATTTGGTTCATCTGATTTTGTTAGGAATTTCAAAACAATGTTCCCACATTTGTATTTTTTTTTCACGTTTTTGAAATTTACACTTACAATTTTCAGCCTTGCACACTCTTCCTCCTCCTTCTCATCCTCCCGTCCCAGAAAAATTTTAAACTTAAGTTTGCAATGCAATTTTAATCACACAAGCAGCCATAGTGATCCCATTGCAAAATTCTGCAAAATTGTATTTAATCCTCAAGTGGGCATACTGGCTTGCAGAATACAGCATTAATGCTTTTCACTTTTTTATTGTGTTTTTCAGTTTAGTGCACCCTAAAATTTAGTGCCAGTCAGCCTTAGCCTAGAGCCAGTCCTGCATATATGTGTGAGATTCTTGGGCTGAGAGAATATCCAGTCCTTGATGATGGTGGCAGTAGTGGCTAAGATCAACCATTTTAGAAAATAATTCTTCCTTTTCTTTCAACTTTTTTCTAGCTCTCTGACATTCTTAATATAATTAAACATTTAAAATCTTAACTCATAGGGCTCACTCTGGAAAAGGGATCTTTTTAAAAAAAATATTTTATTTAAAAAAATTAAAATACAAATTAAAAAAAAATCTAGGCAAAACATTTTAAAATGTGCATTAAAAAGGACAAAAGCACATATACATATATTGTCCCCAGTGGTGGGATTCAAATAATTTAACAACCGGTTCTCTCCCTAATGATTTCTTCCAACAACCAGTCTGCCAAACTGCTCAGAAAGTTAACAACCGGTTCTCCCGAAGTGGTGCGAACTGGCTGAATCCCACCACTGATTGTCTCCCTCCCCTGTTGAATAGTGATAAATACATTACAGCAATAATAATTCCCCTGCCCCCACTTGCAAAACAGGTCCACAATTTCTGGAAAAGGGATCTTGTGTTCAGCCTGTATCTTCCTGCCAGGTTACAGAAAGCAGGTTGCTGCTTGTCTCCTCCCCTCTTAAATCAGAAACATGAATTTTCCTGGATTAACGTGGTTGGTACCAGCCAGGGGTGGGTTCTACTTACCTTTACTACCGGTTCGCAATGGGATCGCGTCCGCCCGCGCCTTGCTTCTGCGCATGCGCAGATCACTTCTGATGACATCACGGTCAGTGGGTGGAGCCTCCCACTGGTTTTACTACCGGTTCTATAGAAGCGGTCCGAACTGGGGGCAACCCACCACTGGTACCAGCCTATTTAGTTGGCTCTCTCCCCTGTGCTTGTGAGTACCATGCAGCCAAGCCATGCTATGGAAAACACTTGTGAGGATCAGCAGGGCTCATGTCACAATAGCTTGGTGGGCATGTCCTCCATACAGGAGGGAAGCAAGCAAGACAAGCAAGACATGTTTTTTAGACTTCAGAGAACGGTTATGGAAGAAAATGGAAGAATATCCATTAAACAATAAAAAAGGGGAAAAAAGAAAATACTTTAACCTCGAGGCAGAGGTAGATTGTCTTTTGTGGATAACTTCACTTTAATCTTCAATAAAGTGATTGAAGCAATTATATTCTCAAATCCCCACTCATAATGCAAGAGCTTGTATGAAGAACCAGCGGCTGGGCATTTATATAGATGATTGTGTAAGGAATGAAAAAAAATATGAAACAGCTTTTCCATTTTCAAACCTTCAGCAATCTTTGCCTGGTATTTTTTTCCTTCTTCTCTGGGGTTAGAATTTCGTGTTCTCTGCTTAATGTTTTCAAAGGGGAAGAAAGAGATAATTTGATATATATATATATATATATATATATATATATATATATATATAAAAGAAAAGGACCAATGAGGCTACACTAACTATGGCATAATGATATAATAGTCCTTTGCAAAGCTTCATCATTAACCAAGAAGCAGAAGAAGAAGAAAAGCATTGGAAGAAAGTGTCTCAGTGAGAATGAAAACGTCTCTTTCTTTTTAAAAAATGCATCACTTAATTCAAAGGCTGTTTCACTGATCTTTATTATACAAATGTTCGTTAATTTTTCCTCCAAAGGTAATTACACAGAAACTGTAAGACGTAACCACCAACATATTTACACACATATACACATGCTAATGATAGATAGTTTAGCCTTTCCATTCTATCTGCCTTCCTCTTCATTTCTCTCCCAACCCCACACATATGACAATTCAAGTTTCAGAAAACAAAGCCAGCTAAGATTTTTGTGTTTGGTTTTCGTTTTGGATCCTGAAGGCTGTTTGAAGATTGGAGTTACAGTAGTGCTAAGTAGCTGAGCCTGCATCCAAAGTTATAGTTAAGTTCATGGCCCAAATATTTCTTACCGCTATGTATAAAATTATAATGTAAAGCAATAGGGCAAAAATGTTCAAGGATGATCCCTTACAATGTTACAATGGTGTCGGTTTCTTCTAATTGCAATGCTAAAAGAGGAAAGCAGGAATACTTTAGACAGACAAGCCCAATTATTCAATTACATACAGTTTCTGTGCTTCATTGTTTATAATAAAATATCTTATCTGCATAAGAGTGACAGAGTATGATTTCAGTGACTAAGTCAACCCACAAACCTTTTCAAATATTTAAATATTTAAATACATTCCTGAAATGTAATGAATCATTTGTTTGATTCAGCTAGATGAGGACTAAACTCTTTATCTAGATGGAAACTAGTACTTCCTGGCTGGAGAATCAGGCTCAAACTAACAGGTTTACTGAAAAAAATAAAGATTGACCAACCATAGGACTAATATAATTTGTAGTGCATGGAGTTGGATGTGTGTGACCTGGGCAGCTACAACGTTCACTCTCTTCTAAAACTGAACATAACCATTTGGTAGGAATCATATTCCAGATTGAAAAATCATGGGTATAAATGATCATTCTAAATGATTGAATTGAAATATATTCTTACTCTTTGGAACTCTTTCCCAGTAGAATTTTAATTCGCCTCATCTAGCCTTCTTCAGGGAAACCCATAAGACCTATTTGGTTCCTCTTGGAGAAGGATGTTCTTTGACAAGAAGACAGAAATGCTGGCATATGGTATTTTTATTTGCAGGTCATTCAGTTTTATTGATTTTTTTTTATATTTATGGGTACAGGAGTTTGAGAGTGTTTGTTTACATTGATAGCTGCCTAGAGAATCTGACAATAAATGGCCCATGTTGAAGAGTCAACCTACCGTTTTTTTCATTTTGTTTCACAGACTGGGAGAAGGATCAATATCTTCCTCACCTCAAGAAGCAAAATGCCTCCTTTAGTTATTCTAATAGATTCTGAACAAAAAACGGGGAGGTAGCGAAGTCCTGGTGCACTCTATCCTGGACTCTCTGATGGCTTGACTTCTTCCCCAAAAAGTATCAACTGAAATTGTCCACTTAGAAAAGAGCAGTTCTACTATAACAGGGCTGTCAAACTTGTGACCCACAGACCAGATGCGTCATGCACTGGCCAAACCCACAACCGGTGTAGCAAAGGAGAAAAAAGTCCCGATACATCCCATGATGCCACCATGATGTCACGGGTTTGACACCCCTGTACTATAACATGGTGTCCTTCCTATTTCCAATCTTCACAGGTACCCACCCACCCCCAAATACTGTGATCAACAGTATTGATGCTGTTAACAGATTAAATAGAACAAGGTTGGTATGCTCTGGTCATCCAAGTACCATTACTCCTGTGTTACACCTCTCCTGCATGAGCTGCACTGATTACCGGTGGTCCTTCGGATCCACTTCAAGATGCTGGTATTTACCTATAAAGCCCTACATGGCATGGGCCCGGGGTACCTGCAGGACCACCTTCTGCCTGCCTCCCACTGCCCTGCACACTCACATAGGACTGCCCTCCTCCAGGTGCCATCGGCCAGACAATGTCAGCTGGTGGCGGCCAGGATGAGGGCGTTCTCTGTGGGCACACCGACCGTCTGGAATGGGTTACCCACGGGGCTCCCCGACCTCCGCTCTTTCCGCCGTGACCTGAAGACATGGCTTTTCCAACAAATTTGCTGATCTGATGGGTGATTTTTAATTGGGAGATTTTAATTGATTATTTTGTAGCTATTTTATTGTTTTCACTGTTTTAATTTATGTGAGCCGCCCCAAGTCCTTTGGAAGAAGGGCGGCATATAAGTAAAATCAATCAATCAATCAATCAATCAATCAATCAATCAATCAATCTCATATCATCCTGGAAAGGACCAATGCAGTTCATCCCATGCCAAGGCCTGAATCATTAAGGGATCAGGTTAATTTCTTCTTCTAGAGATCTTTGTAGTTACCATTTTACTATCTTATCCTCATCTTTTCCCAGTAAGGGAGGTTAATTAAGATTAGAGTGCAATAGTTAGGGAATCAGATACAAATCTTTCAACCTCTCTTTTCTGCAATGAAGCATTGTCCACTGCCCAGATCCAGCTTATCCCTTTTTTGGCAAGGATCAAATCCATATCCCAAAGGTTCTTTTTCAAGAGGCAACAGGACTTTCTGGTTTTTCTTTGAAGATGTTTCGCTTCTCATCCAAGAAGCTTCTTCAGCTCTGAAGAAAGTCCAGTTGCCTCTTGAAAAAGAACCTTTGGGACAACCATGACCTGGATAACTGAGAATCTCCTTAGACATTTAGCAATGCACTAGAGCTGAAGAAGCTTATTGGATGAGAAGCTGGCTGGGGAATTCTGGGAGTTGAAATCCACAAGTCTTAAAGTTACCAAGGTTAAACATCCTTGATTTAAACCCAGAGTAAAGGAATTGTTTTTGTCTTCTACAAACAGCAGTGTGAAACAGAATTTTAATATGGCACAAATAGCTATTCACTAGGGTTAATTTGACCTTTGCTTCAGTTTTCTTTGATTTATTTCCCCCAAGCTTGAGCACAATCCTTACCAAGTTAAGAATGCAGAATCTTGGCTGTAGCAATAAACCATTTAGTGAATTCATGTTTATACTTATTAAAAATAGGATGTAGATGGTATGATGCTATCTTATTTATTTCATGTTCTATAAATTTTAGAGCTACCTAGGGATTATTTTTTTTTCTGAATATCCAAATAGAAAACTCAGAATAAAATCACATTTATGGAAGTGGCGTAGGAGGCTAATGCCTCCTACTAGGGCAGCATTTAACATCCAGCTGCCTGCAATTACTGCGAGTTCAATTCTCACCAGGCTCAAGGTCGACTCAGCCTTCCATCCTTTCTAAGGTGGGTAAAATGGGGACCCGGTTTGTGGGGGCAATAAGCTGACTTTGTATAAAATATACAAAAGTCTGAAGGCTATTGCTTAACGCATTGTAAGCCGCCCTGAGTCTCCAGAGAAGGCCGGCATATAAAAATAAATAAACAAATAAACAAACAAACAAATAAAGTGCTAATATAAGATAAGCTAAAATTGATGGTTTGAAATCTGAGTTGCAAATCTGGACAATTATTAATAGATGGCCGTTAGAATTTTTAGCATTTCTTTGCTATCGCTCATGGTTGTAGGGACTTTTGCAGCTTCAAAATATATGCAAGGTAGCCTCAGCATAAAGTATTGCTGAATTAATGTAATCATGCATGAATAAAATGTCTTTTTCACTTCATTCATTGTAAAATGAAGCTTATACAGTTAAACGCTTTTAAAATGTAAAATGTACTTCATTGTAAAATGAAGCTTATCAGCAATTTGCAACTAAAGGGAAATTACTTCTAATCTTACCAGATATTCTCAGGGTATTTATTCTTTTATGAAATAAGTAAAAGGAAATAGACATTCCTTTATTGCTTCCATTGAAAACTTGCATTCATCTTTCTAATAGATATCTGCAACTTCACCTCTTTCTTTTAAATATTATTGACAGCCTGAATGTCTAGACTATGCCAGACAGTTCCTGGTTGCTGTGGGAACTGATATGTCATTTTTTTTTCAAGTGAATCAAATAGTTGTGCCATTATATCATTTAATAAAAAAAGCATAAATAATATTGCAGCAGCAACTCCTGCTCCCTAATGTGACTAAGTCTCATTCTTCCCAAGTGCTGCATTAAAATTTACAAAACATCAGCTGGTTTAATTAAGCTGAATCTATTCTTTGCAATTAATTCTTAACAATGTTCAAGCCTATAAATTCAATGGTGGTGCCGGCAGTCTCTAGCAAAAATAAGAATTGCATAAGTACATGTAGTCCTTGAACTTATGATCACAATCAAGTCCTCAATTTCTGTTGCTAAGTAAGACATTTCTTAACTGGATTTTGCCTCATTTTACAACTTTTCTTGCCAAAGTTGCTAACTGAATCATTGCAGTTGTTAAGTTAGTAACATGGTTGCTAAGTGAATCTGGCTTTCCCATTGACAGAAGGTCTCCAAAAGTGGTCACACATCATAAATATGAGTCAGTTCCCAAGTTTCTGAATCTTGATCATGTGACCATGGGGATGCTGCAATGGTTGTAACAGTGGTGGGTTGCCCCTGGTTCGGACTGGTTCACAAGAACCGGTAGTAAAACCAGTGGGAGGCTCCGCCCACTGAGCCAGACGTCATCATAGGTGATCTGCGCACACGGGCATGATGCGAACCAGTAGTAAAGGTAAGTAGAACCCACCCCCTGGTTGTAAGTGTGAATTTATTTATTTAGCGTATGAAAATGGTCATAGGCCAGTGTCATTGTCACTAAATGAACTGTTGTAAGTCGAAGACTACCTGTATCTAGTGGATTGTTTAAAAAAGTCTTGGCCTTTTGCTGAAAACATAAATAGTAAAGAAATATGCTTCTTTGTGAATCTTTGAAGAGCTAGTGGATAATCTAATGCAAACTTAGAACCATAGCAGGAAAGTCCCTGATCTAAAAAAAAAAGTGTAGGAAGAAAACAAGAATAACCAGTTGTTACAATTTAACATAAACTCTATGAAATCCAGTTTACCAATATACTCCCAACTAATCTATCTGCATTTAGATCAGGGGTGTCAAATTCAAGGCCCATGGGTTGGCCCACAGGGCGGCCTGGAAATATCAAAGGACTGGCCCGTGGTGCCTCTGCCAACTAAAATGGGCTGCGGTGGGGCCTTAGGAGGCCTCCACATCAGGAGTGGGTTCTAAATTTTTTTACTACCGGTTCTGTGGGCGTGGCTTATTTTGTGGGCATGGCTTGATGGTCATGTGACAGTGGGCATGGCTTATTTTGTGGGCATGGCTTGATGGTCCTGTGACAGTGGGCGTGGCTTGATGATCATGTGACTGGGTGGGCATGGCCAACTCAATGCCACTCACATCAAGGGGTGCCTCGCCTGGCCCCTCCCCTCCCAGCCATTCCTTGTCACACCCAGCCTCAACGTATCTATAGTTGTTGTTCACCTTTTTTCAAATATCTACATACTATAGATGCACTTTCATGGACCACTGAAAGGAGGAAATGGCTCACATGCTTTGCCCAAGAGTGTGATAGGCAACAGGCTTTTAAGGGGCTGCCAGAAAGAAGGGGGGGGGGCAATGTATTTTCTAAAGCACCAGAAGGCAAAACAAGAAGCAATGGATGGAAACTGAACAAAGAGAGAAGCAACCTAAAACTAAGGAGAAATTTCCTGACAGTGTGAACCAATATAGGTGCAGAAATATTTCAGTCATAATTTCACATATAAAATAGCCATTCGTGTAATACAACCTGCTTATTGTTCAAAACAGTCATTAGTATTATGGCTGATGTTTGACAGCAAGCCTAAAAGTCAAATATTACAAGAGTGCTTCTTTCTCTGTATGTATACAAAGCATCACATACCAGGAATAGCATTTTAAGATGGACTTACGTGGCCTGTTTTTGGCCAGCAGAGTAGTGCTGGAGGCTGGGGAGGCCAAAAACAGGTCACATGGGGGCATTGGGAGGCCTCCGCACAACCCATTTTTGGCTGGCAGAGTGTTGTTGGAGACCCGGGAGGCAAAAAACTGTGTGCAGCCCATTTTTGGCCTGTTTTTGGACAGTAAAGTGCTGTAGGAGGCCTTTCAGGCTGAAAACAGGGCAGAGGGGGTCACATGCAGCCCCCCCCCTCACCCCATTTTGGCTGGCAGCGTGCTGTAGGAGGCATCCGTCCCATCTCCCCCCTGCTACCCCACTTTGCCGGCCCACGGAGGAGAACTACAATGCTGATCTGGCCCTAGAAGAAATCCAGAAAGCCCGATTTAGATTATATGAAGTGTAATTGCCTCAAAACATTTCATTTTTCAGGGAGTAATGATTTAGACTAGCATGTCAGGTATGTTTGCTTTTAGTAATTTTTCTCCTTCAGAATTTGGTAGCTTCTCATCCATGACAGAAGCATATTTTATATATGAAAATCCCCAGATTCATTTAATGGCATCTTCAAATTATGCAATAAATTCACAGAAGCCTAGGAAGATTTTAAAACCTTCTTTTTGGAGAGAAACATGCTTGCTGGAATAATGGGATAATGTGACAAGTCTACCTTGTCTGTAAAAGCTAAGTTATATGGACAGAGTCTGGTATATTGTAAGGCAACTTCTTGTTTCGTTGTCCTTGTTCTTTTAATGCTATGGTTTTCATCTTTTTCACACACTGAGAATAGCATAGTACTTTGGGACAAGTGCTGATAAGCATCTAAGACACAAAAGATATCTAGAACACATATATAGTCCTCAATTTATAACCATTCATTAAGTGACCGAAGTTAAAACAGAACTGAACAAAGTGACTTGTGACTTATGATCACACTTACAACCATTGCAGTATCCCTACAGTTATGTGTTAAAAATTTGGGCAATTGGCATGTATTTATGACAGCTGCACTGTCCTGGGATCACATGATCCCAATTTGTAACTTTGTCAGCTGGCTTCCAAAACAAATAAGGGAAGCCAGATTCGCTTAAATACGGGAAGCCTCATTATTCACTTAACAACTGTGGTGATTCACTTAACAACTGTCAAACAGGTCACAAAATAGAACAAAACTCACTTAACAACTATCTTTCTTAGCAACAAAAACTTGGGGCTCAGTTGTGGTCATAAGTCGAAGATCACCTTAATGCAAATCTTGTGTAGCGATTGAACATTTTGTGTGCATTGCCTTCTGGTGCAATTTTGTGCTGTAACTTCAAATACAGAGCACACACAACAGAATAAAACAAGCTACCATTAACTAATCTGAGTACCATGCAAAAAAGTTAGATGCAATAGTAAAATCAGGAACGACTGAGAGTTAATTTCCCCAAAAATATGCTAGCAGGGGTCACTATGAGCACAGAATTCATTAGGAGCTCAATTTTTACATTGCCTAGCAACCAGATGTAATGAAGGAAAAGGCCTAGCACACTCCCCACTGAACTTCGGATTTCAACCATCAACCTTCTGAAAACCACTGATTTCTCCATTACCAAACTAATGCAGGCATAGTGGAACAGCATCTGCTTGTATGAAAGCACCATTAAATTCCCGCCCCTAAATCACTGTGATTTAGATTAGAGGCCTAATCTAACGCAGCTAGGAGAACTGAAGGCTAATTCCCAGATACTGAAATACTAATTCTCTGAGATGACTATAGGTTTGGGTTAAGTTGATGTTAATTGACAGGTTTTTTTAGTTTACATTTTCTTTCAGTCTTCAACCAACCCTTTGTAGTACACCTCAATTAGGTCTCTCAGCTGCCTTCAAGGAGATCAGCTGAAGAGGCTTATCTGTGTAATGATTCACTTTTCTCTTTTATCTGCTGTAATCATTCAAATGAAACTCTTCAGAAGATGGACACGGACAGCAAAAAGTAAAGAAAAGACTAAATGCTCAGATCATAGTCAATTTAATTTATAGACAGCGGTGTACAAGAAGATGTCAAATTAACCACGAAGTCACAAATGGCATGCTGGAGAGTTATAAACTTGGTGTGTGTGTGTGTGTGGGGAGGGAGGCTCCTGTACCCACAGCTGGTCACCAACAGAAGTCACCCCAGTTCTGCCTGGACAAGTTGAGTACAAAGTCAGGATTTCCTACTGTTCGATACAAAATAAATGAGAAGTGAGAAACGAGAGTAGCCACCTCAAAAATTAAACGATAGAAAATGGAGTGCTTTGACTCACTGACTATGTACTCATGATATTTTTTTAAAAAAAATCATTTTCTTTTTCATTGGGATATTTTATTTTATTTTCAGTGGGGTTTTTAGGTCCTTCAGATGGAGGTTTTGTGGGTTTTATGTGACTCAGGTACTGTCTAGTCTTCCTCCTCATTGCCTTCCAAGGAATATGTCCTATTGAAGATTGGGCCCTATCATTATACATTTGCAATCATAAACCATGTTATTTAAAATTCAGTGCAGACTGAGTTTTGCATAATTCCTGCAGCAACTATTGAAAAACAGACAAGTTAGAAACAAGTTTTTAAAAAGTTAGGAAAAAAGCAATACTTTAAGTAAGGTGAGAAGAAAATTGAATAACACAGGAACTGATTCCAAGGGTCATGAGAAAGTCAATAAATCATAGAAAGGCGCAGGCAGGAAGCTTTCAAAGTGAATACACAGAATTGATATACTGTATAGTCTACAATGAAGGATCTAATCTTGACAGCATATTTAAAACTTTTGACCAGCATCTCTGGGTTCATTACAACTGCTAGGTTTGTGATCCGGCTTTAATAACACAATAAAGTAAACCACATTACTTCTTAATATTACATGTAAAGCAGACCTTTCAAAAGAATTCGAAAGTTCTTACCCCTTAAAAAAAGTCTTTATAGTATTTTTAGTATATTAAAAATATACAGTCATAATTCAAACACTCTCTAGTCTAGATTGTTCCTGTTTCTTTGGTTATCTTTGGATTATTATTTAAAAGGTTTAACTATGAAAATATAAATATTAGATTGAGTAATGAGCTGCTAGGCAGTCCTGTGTTTCCTTAGAGTAGATATAAATTTATCAAATGAAAGTTTCTCATACAAATCATTCCCTTTTTCCATTCTCGGTATATTTGAATACACCATACAGGCTATTTCTGCTCTTGAGATTGATGTTTCCTTCTGCTTCAAAGCTTGCTAAATATTTCATCTAGGCTAAATATAAAAATGACTAGAAAGGAGGGTTTTTTTAAAAAAATAAAAATAAAACAGTGCTACTTATTTTTATCTACAAAATACTTTAAATCTAAAATAATTCCACTAATTATAAATAATTATGACAAATATTTTAATTATAAATAAGTATAAATATATTTATAAATATAAATAAATTATAAATATGAATTCCAAAATAATTTGATAAAAAAATAATTTATTAATTGCTTAGGTGTGGATTTTTCTCATTTGCTGGTTAGGTATGTTGATTTTTCTAAACCCACCTGATAGTTTCTTCTTATTTTTGCTTACATATTTTAAAGGAGTACAATGAACAACCAGACACATTTTTAATCCAAAAAGGGAATAATAATTGGCCCAAATGTCTTCTATTATTTTACATTCTTTTTTTCCTGTTGGTCTATGGGGGAAAAATTTATTTGAAGTGTTCTTAAAGCAAGGTTAAGCTTTTTTTTTTGCCTGATGACCCATTTGTACTTTAAATTATTGTATTTAGACAAAATGTTTAAAATAAATACCATAATACATAATAAAAGCAAACACATAAATAGTAATAGGAGCAATTACTTTTTAAAAACCCTTTTAATTTAGAAGTATATAAATACATATGATATTTTAAGGAGAATGCAACATTTTAAACATCTGTATTCAATATTTCTGATCTAAAAGCCATTTTATGCAGATGGAGGTAATTGAGTTTTAATTATGTTGTTGACTTTTTTTGGATAATTATGTGAGACAAGCATCTGAATGATATATTTCTTTTATATATGGTAAGATGGATCTTCATTATCTTTATGAACTTTCCCCTTGATATCCTTTGAATCATTAAAAAAATATTAAAAAATAAAAGTTTGGCAATGAAAAGAAAAATCTGTTGAGTTATTGGCTTCTAATTTAAACAGATGCAAGCAAGGTAATGTTATTAATATAATTATGACTTTCTAATGCAATATTTTAATCTAACTAACCTTTTTTCATATTTATATCAAACATCATTATTCCTTTTTTCACTTTTAGCAATTTATATTAATGTTACACAGTAGTAAATAAAAATAATCCTGCAATATCTTTCTGGAATAAGGAATTCATTTAGCAGAACCATTACCTTTGAATAATAATAATAATAATAATAATAATAATAATAATAATAATAATATCATTATGTAAAAAATACAACTTACCGGTATCCAAAAAATCATGGGAACATAAAGTGGAAAAAGTTGTCAAAAATGAGAAGGTGAAGATCTTATAGGACTTTTGAATACAGATGGATTGTCATTTGGAACACAACACACCAGATATCACAGTTACCGAAAACTGAAGCGTACAATTTATTGATATTGCTGAGGCAGAAGACACCTGGAAAACATAATGAAATATCACAACTTGGCCATCAAAACTAATCGATTATGGATGAAACCTGTAACAGTGATATCCATTGTCATCGGGGCACTTGGTACCATGTCCAAGAATTTTACAAAATACATCAAGAAATTGCAGCTTCCTGCAATTACACCAGCAGAACTGCAAAAAACTGTACTACTCAGAACATGGTACATTTTAAGAAGAGGATGCTGGTAGCAACCCATATCAACCATCAGTGCCAGTCAATGATATTTGTGATACATTTTTAAATGTTCAGTTGCCTGAGTTTCATGTTTAATGAATATTTTCATCTTTTCCTATTTTGAAAGTATGAAGAACTCTAGATTCATCATGCTTGCGCTCCAGCTAACAAGATTGTTCTATAACAGTGAAAAGCTCTAATATATCGTATATACTCGTGTATAAGCCGACCCGCATATAAGCCGACCCCCCCAATTTTACCCCCCAAAACTGGGTAAACTTGTTGACTCGAGTATAAGCCGGGGGTGGAAAATGCAGCGGCTACTGGTAAATTTCAAAATAAAAAAAGACTGGTCAAAAGTGCGAGGACCTGTCAGAAATCACTTTTTTCAGCTCTCTGGGTAGTCCTTTTGTGCATATGGACTACTCAGAGGGCTGAAAAAGTAATTTTTGACTGGTCCTCGCACTTGTGACCAGTCCTCAAACTTACGACTCTCCTCACATTTTACGTTTGTGCCCTATCTTGTCACCATGGTGAAGAGAAGCAGTTGTGAAATGAGTGACATGGTTTTAAGAATGCTGCATGGGCATAAATGTGAGGATGGTCATAAGTGTGAGGACCAGTGAGAAGTTCGAGGATGCTCACAAGTGTGAGGACCAGTCAAAAATAACTTTTTCAGCCCTCTGAGTAGTCTATGTGCACAAAAGGACTACTCAAAGGGCTGAAAAAAGTGATTTCTGACAGGTCCTCGCACTTTTGACCGGTCTTCGCACTTATGACTGGTCATCATTTATGCCCATTGTAGCATTCTTAAAAATGGTGTCACTCATTTCACAA
The DNA here is from genome assembly GCA_012654045.1 of Ptyas mucosa. Lineage (NCBI taxonomy): Eukaryota > Metazoa > Chordata > Lepidosauria > Squamata > Colubridae > Ptyas > Ptyas mucosa. The sequence continues at coordinate 12,193,140 of WNWU01000003.1, read as the reverse complement.
CTGCTTCTCTTCACCATGGTGACAAGATAGGGCCAAAACGTAAAATGTGAGGACAGTCGTAAGTTCAAGGACTTGTCACAAGTGCGAGGACCAGTCAAAAATAACTTTTTGAGCCCTCTGAGTAGTCCATGTGCATAAAGGAGAGGGAGGAAGAGAGGAGAAGAAGAAAGGAAGAGGAAGTAGGGAGGAGAAGAAGGGGGGGAGAGAAAGTAAGAAGGAAAGAAAAGAGGTGGTAGGTTTGAGGAGAAAGATTGCTGTACAATAAAAAAGATGAAAGGGAACAACCCCAAACACATATAAAGATATTAAGAATGAATTGTTAAACTTTAAAGAATAAAAGAGAACAAATATGAATAAATAGCAATAATTAGAAACACACATAAAAACATACAATGTATTTTCTTTGAATATTGAATATTCCAATTATTTCCATGCAATCCAATTTCTTACAAATCAATTAATTATATTTACCAATAATAATAAACCAAATAATTTCCCCCAATATTCTTCCAAACCACAACTTAACCATTTCTGCTTTCAACACAATATACAATTAATAATATCTCAATTATTACAATTCCCTATTTAAATAGAGCTTTTTTTTCTTTTGTGTTTTAAAATCTTGAACTCCCCTCTTTTGCCATTTGCCATAAATTTCCCATTGTTTGCACCAACCTTTTTTGATGAGGAAAAAGAAATCAAATCAGCCTTAGCAAACAGCAAAGCCAACAAGCTGTTGGGTTTGGGTTTCAGGAGAAGGAGAAAAAAAATGTGCTCTTTGCAGAAGGCACCTTTTTGCAGCCGGCAGCGATCTTCTCATTTGTTTTCTTTTAACCCTGATCAGCTGTAGAGGGGGCCTTTGAAGCCCTGGGGCAAGAATTTAAAGTGTTTTTTTTCCCTCTAGCCATCAGCTGGAACTCAGGAGGCAGTCCCAATTGATTGGGAGTGGGCGGGGTAAGCAAACCCCGTTCTCCCGCTGTTTCCTAGCTTGCAGGGAAAGTCATTTTTTTCGTGACCCGCGTATAAGCCGAGGGGGCGTTTTTCAGGCTGAAAAACGGACTGAAAAACTCGGCTTATACGCGAGTATATACGGTACTTCATTTAACTTTTTACCTATAAACTAGCTCCAAGATTACTCTGTATGGTCAAGGGTCAATTTATTGTTTAAGGTCTGACTTTTAAGTAACATGTTTCAATTTCTAGATCAGAGGTGTCAAACTCATGTCATCACGGTGTCACGTGATGTGAATGAATAAAACTTTATTACGACCAGCAATAGACATACAATAAATTAAAAATAATACTGACATTAATCATGAATAATAACATCGCTGTTATGTAAATACATAATCTCAAATCGTTAGGGTCATTCCCTAATTTACATGAGTGGAGAGCCGATAAGTATGTGAGTAAATGTATTTTTCCAATAATTGTTATAGTTATCTTCAAAAAATTGGCGCCAGTTGACATCTATAATTCTGTAACCAGTTTTTTTCTTGTGGACATTGCAGCGACATAGAATTTTGCCATTGCCTGCGTGGTAGCCGGATTTGAGTCTTGGAGGAAAAAGCCTACATAAAAGTCGTCTGTCCTCCCTGGTAATCTCTCTAGTAAGGGGAGAATATATATTGACCTACATACTCTGTATAACTCACAGTACAGTAAAATATGTGAGATATTTTGACTTCTCCTTTTCCACATATGCATACCCGTTCTGCTATTGGTGTTCTCTTGTACCTACCCTGGAGAAGTGCTGGGGGAGAATATTAAATCTGGCTCTGAAGAAAGCTATTCTTTGTTTTGGGAAGATCAGATCATTTAGATATCTTGCTGATTCCCACACACCCCTGGTCACGTGATGTATCAGGACTTTCCCCCCCCCTTTGCTTAACTGGATGTGGGCATGGCCAGCCTGTGACATATCCAGCCTGCGGGTCATGAGTTTGACAGGCCTGTTCTAGATGGATAGTTGGACAGATATGTGATAGCCTTGACCCCACCCACTCTGCCATCCATCCAACCAAACTATAGATATGAAAACAATAATAATAATAAAAAAACCAACTATGTTTCCAATGCTTCTGGTCCTGTCTTCTAGTGTTTTGTAAAATAGATTTACCCCCTCCCTCTTCTTTGTGGTAGCCCCTCAAATATTGGAACATGGTTATCATGTCACCTCACTACTTCTTTTCGCTAGGCTATACATACCCAATCCTGCAACCATTTTTCACATGTTTTAGCTTCCTTATCATCTTTGTTGCTCTTCTCTGCACTCTTTCCAGAGTCTCAACATCTTTTTTTTATATTGTGGTGACCAAAACAGGATGCAGTATTCCAAGTGTGGTCTTGCCAAGGCATTATAAAGTGGTACCAACACTTCACGTGATCTTGATTCTATCCCTCTGTTAATGTAGCCTAGGATTATTATTGCAGTTAGAAGGTCTTCCTAGTCACTTTTCAAACAAAACATTGATATGGAGGGCTCTGAGAAAAGGAGATAGAGGGGAATCTTATTTAGAGAGCAATAGATCAGTCCTAAAATTATATTCATCTTTGTAATCAGATCACAGATGGATCACCATGTCTTGCTTTAATCATAATGTATTCCAGTGGTGTTGTCATCAGGATTAAAAAGGTAAAGATGGCAATTATGCACTCTAAGCCCCACCCCGTTGTATGTGTATTAGATTATGATACATATACAAAAGGGAGGGGCTTAGACAGAGTGATAGAAACTGCCAGTTTGCCTTTTTATACACCTGTCTTCTCACAGATACTTGAAACTTTAGAAGTGAGTTGAAATTATATCTAGAAAGACGTCTGAAATGTATTCCATAGCCTCAAATAATTGTCAGCATCAGCATGTTCTGAGCTACAACATCTAGCTGAGAAGGTCTATTAGTAAGTAGTTTTTAAGTTGTTATGTAAATTTAAGAGAGTTTATTTCTCATATTTATGCTATAACTATCAAAAGTTACTTCCGCTAAATGCTGAAGAGGCATTATTCCTTACAACAGTCTAGTTACACAACTTCATGTAAAATTTATATCTGGAATGTGCACAGGTAATACCCAAAGGATGTTAGTTATTGCTTTCAATTTTCACATACTATGTCTTGAAATGAAAAAAATTATAGACACCAAGCAAATCAGAATGAGGAAAGGAATTAGAAAAATTCCTTATTGATTTTTGTGAAAATTCACAAAGCAAAAAAGCTATATAACTTTTTTATCCTTTACATGCTGAACTAATGGAGAACCAAAGTCTATATTTTTGGATCATACTTTATTTCTTGAAATGGTAGGTTTATTCTGAAAGTGATTTGAAATGAATGGAACCATTTCAGAATTTTGCAGAACTATTCAATGCTTTTTATGTCTTTTTTTCCCTTGTACAGTTGCAAGAATATGCTCTAATGTAATCCACCACCTAACTCTTATTTTCCTCATAATAGTAATGGAGTTACAGCTTGGGTCACCATTTTCCATATTTTTTAGTGTCAGAGAAACTTCACCGTTACTAATTGTTATATTTAGCACAGCACATGGGTGCAACCTGTTCTGTTCCTTGAAATGACTAATTGCCATGGCTTCATCCATCCATTTCTACTACAGAACAGAGGTCCACTATAGAAGTATTTTTCAAACTTGGGAACTTTAAGATGTGTGGACTTCAACTCCCAGATTTCCCCCAGTGAGCTGTGCTATTAGGAGGTGGTTCATTTTAAGAGTACTAGAAATTTGTTTTAAAATTCTATGGAGAATGAAACAATCAATAACTCTTATCAATACCACAAGAATTTCTTCTTGTTATTTAAAACTATATTTAGGTTAAGAAGGGATGTAACTGAATTATGACAGCACCGTTTAATACTATTTGTTTCACTTGTATTGATTCTGTCCCAGTAATGCAACTGACAGCCACTGAAGAGAAACTGAGAGCTTGATTGACTGAAATAATCACTTAAACGTCTGCAAGAAAAAGAAATTGGCAAATAGTATCAAATAGCATCGCCTGAATTAAATTAAATGTTATGTTGTTATGATGAGCAGCTGTCATGTTGTGTGTGCCATGAATTTTTAAAACAAACAAAGGTCATGCAGAAAATATGAATTAAAAAGAAATAAGGAAACCTCTATAAAATGGTTTATAGGTGGTATTTGCCACCAGCGAGATTGCCCAAGATGTATCCCAATTTATCACCTAATTGTTGGAGATGTAACTATAAATCCGGAACATTCTACCATATGTGGTGGACGTGCCCCATCACAAAGAAGTATTGGTGTCAAATTCAAAAATGGTTGGAAGAAATTACAAAGCAAAAAATAGATTTGAAACCTGAATTGTTTTTATTAGGAATACTGGACCTGAAAATGAATAAAAACCTTCAATACATTATATTGCACATACTTACCACAGCAAGAGTCACATTAGCAAAAAATTGGAAACAAAAAAATATATCATCAGACGAAACTGTAATTAGGAAAATTCTAGAATGCTGAATGCAGAGATGGATAAAGTGACTATGGAGTTGAAAGAGAGAGAGGATTCGGACTATTATGAAATATGGAATAAAATGTACAGTTGGCTCGAAAATAGAAAGCAGAACAAGAAATGTTTAACTTAATATTGATGAAACTTAAATTAAAGTAACTGAACAACATTAAATAAAGAGTGGTAAATATAAACAAACATAAATATATAGATAAGAATAAATGAATATTATAATGTGTGTATATATATATATATACAGTGGTGGGATTCAATTTTTTTAACAACCGGTTCTGTGGGCGTGGCTTAGTTGGGGGTGTGGCTTGGTGGTCATGTGACTGGGTGGGTGTGGCTAGGTGGTCATGTGACCAGGTGGGCATGCCTATGCGCATAGGGGCTACTCAGAGGGCTGAAAAAAGTCATTTCTGACTGATCCTCGCACTTATGACCATCCTCACATTTATGCCCATTGCGGCATTCTTAACAACCATGTCAATCATTTCACCACTACTTCTCTTCACCACGGTGACAAGGTAGGGTGCAAAACGTAAAAGGTGAGGACAGTCGTAAGTTCAAGGACTGGTCAAAAGTGCGAGGACCAGACAAAAATAACTTTTTCAGCCCTCTGAGTAGTCCATATGCACATAGGGACTACCCAGAGGGCTGAAAAAAGTGATTTCTGACCGGTCCTCGCACTTTTGACTGGTCATCATTTATGCCATCATTTATCTTCTAGTCCAGAGATCTCCAACCTTGGAACTTTAAGCCTGGCAGACTTCAACTCCCAGAATTCCTCAGCCAGCTATGCTGGCTAGATAATTCTGGGAGTTGAAGTCCACAAGTCTTAAAGCTGCCAAGTTTAAAGACCTCTGAGCTAGGGCTTTGGGGCCAGCCTTTTTGGGAGGGGGTCCCATTTGGAGAGACCCCCTGCCTCTCAGGAAGCATCAGGCCCAGGCAGAGAAAGTTGCCAAGGTTGGAGATCTCTGGACTGGAAGACCTCCAAAGGTCCCTTCCAACTCTGTAATTCTGGTATTGGCAAGCAAGCACAGTTAAGCTACTTAAATCCTCCAGAGCAGGGGTCCCCAACCTTTTGGACCTCAAGGACCACCAAGTTCATAATTTTAAATTTCTCAGACCACTAATACAAATCCAGCGTGTTGCTTGCTGAAGCACCTGGACTCCCAGTGATGGAATAGGGTCCTTCAGGCACTCTCCCCCCTCTTTCTCTCTCTCTCCCCGCTCTCTCTCCCACTCTTTCCCTCTCATTCTCTTTCTCTCTCCCCCTTTCTCTCTCTCCCCCCTCTCTCCCACTTTTTCCCTCTCATTCTTTTTCTCTCCCCCTTTTCTCTCCCTCTCTCCCCCACTCTTTCTCTCTCATTCTCTCCCCCTTTCTCTCTCCCTCTCTCCCCCACTCTCTCTTTCTCTCCCCCCTTCTCTCTCCCCCACTCTTTCTCTCTCCCCCTCTTTCTCTTTCTCTCCCCCTTTCTCTCATTCTCATTCTCTCTCCCCCACTCTTTCTCTCTCTCTTTCTCTCATTCTCTCTCCCCTCTTTCTCTCTCTTTCTCCCCCTCTCTCTCCCACTCTTTCCATCTCATTCTCTCTCCCCCTCTTTCTCTCTCACTCTCCCCTCCCATTCTTTCCCTCTCATTCTCTCTCTCCCTCTTTCTCTTCCTCTCTCCCCCACTCTCTCTCATTCTCCCCCCACTCTCTCTCTCATTCTCTCCCCCTTCTCTCTCTCCCCCACTCTTTCTCTCTCTCCCTCTTTCTCTCTCTCCCCTCTCTCTCCCCTCTTTCTCTTTCTCTCCCCCTTTCTCTCATTCTCTTTCTCCCCCTTTCTCTTTCTCTCTCTCTCCCCCACTTTCTCTCTCTCATTCTCTTACAGGGGGCTAATCTGAGAGAGGGTTGAGAGAGCAATGGAGAGCAAAATCCGGCTGCTCCCCTAACCAGACGCTGTTTACCGCTCTGAGTCCCAAGCGACAGGAGATGAGGGCTGCCTTGTGCTGCAAAGATACCAAGGTGGAATCCTGATGCCGCACTTATAGCAGAGAGAAGAAGCCGGATTTTGCTCTCCATTGCAGACACCAGATCGTATTGCACCACCTGCAAAAATGCAAAAAATTCCAAATGTAGCCCTGCCCTCTAACAGCCCTCCTGATGTTCAACTGTTGTCTCTCAAGGAGGATACTTGGCCATTTTCATGCTTGAAAGGATTCTACAATGTAACAGCAGATGTTTCCCACCTTGGCAGATTTAAGGCTTGTGGGCTTCAACTCCCAGAATTCTCCACAATTCCCCAGAATGGGCTAGGCAGGAGTTGAAGTCCACAGGTTGTAAAAGAGCCACAATTGCCCAGCTCCGTGCTAGGGTAGGCTGACGCCGTGTGGATGGGAGGTGGGGCAGGGCGAGGGGCGGGTGAGCCAGCAATTTAACAAATGGTTCGATGTGCTGCGAGGCCAATAAATTGCAAAAAAACACCGAACCGTTTGTTAAATTACTGGCTCGCTTGCCCCACCCCGCCTCGCCCCGTCCCGTCCCATCCCGCCCCGCCCCCACTATTTATTGGCAAGGAGCAGGGCGAGCCAGCAATTTAACAAACGATTAGGCCGAACCGCCTAGAACCGGCAGAATCCCACCACTGTACATATATATGTTGGAGTAATGTGATTATTCTACTATTGAGTAGTAAATAGAAATGATAGAATAGAGAACTACAAAAGCAAAGTACAAAAGTTGATACGAAATGCTGTAAAATTACCATTAATGTTATGTAATGTTCAATACATTATGTTTTGACATGTTTTGTTTTTATATATGTGTGATTATCTTTTGTGTTGTTTTTAAAGACAAACTATTTAATAAAATTATTGAAAGAAAAAAAAATAAAAATAAATAAGGGCTACCAACAGTAGATTTGCACTTGAGTTAGAAGCACTGAGGTGTTTCCAGGTTGAAAGGATTAGCTGGTGACATCACCATTGGCCTGGGGATGCCCAGTTGGGGTCTTCTTTCATGTCCCTGACAGGAACTGGAGTGAAGGACAAGAGCTCAACACTACCCCATGGCAGTTCTCAGGACTTGAATGCCAGCTTGCTAACTTCCTGCCCAGTGCTCCAACCGTTCAAGTCACCATGCTTCAAAGCAGTAGATAGGAAACAGACTAGAAGGTAGCACTTCATGTAGCTATTGTGCATCAGTATTTCAACTTCTTATCATTTTTGCAAATGTTTAATCTCAGAGAGAAGCTAGAAGGCTAGAGAGAAGTTCCCTGAAGATGGGCTCCAGCATGAGTCCAAAAACTCAGAAGATAAAAACTCTGGTCCTGGTGACCAACCCAGATTGGATCCTGCAACATTATCCTGGGACAAGTATTTGGTTGTTAGTTGTGAAGTCGTGTCCGACCCATTGCGACCCCATGGACAACGTTCCTCCAGGCCTTCCTGTCCTCTACCATCCTCTGGAGTTCATTTAAACTCACGCCAACTGCTTCAGTGACTCCATCCAGCCACCACATTCTCTGTTGTCGCGTTCTTCTTTTGCCCTCAATCTTGCCCATCATTAGGCTCTTCTCCAGTAAGTCCTTCCTTCTCATTAGATGGCCAAAATATTTGAGTTTCATCTTCAGGATCTGCCCTTCTAATCTTTTTATGTATTTTTTTTTGTATGTAGGTAAACCAAAGCATAGAAATTGACTTTTGGATAATACTATTTATTCTTACAATACCAGACTCTTTTCATGGGTAAAGCACACAGTATGACACAAAAGGCCATTACACCTTTGAAAACTTTCAGGAAACTTCAACCTGCTGTTTCTGGCAAGTTCTGGTTATAATAGCTATAAGCTATTATTGATATCAAAGCCAACTTGCTTCTGATTGTTGTTTTAAGCATCTGATGCTGTAGCATGACCCAACATGGTTATTTTTATTTGGATGTACATGCACTAGATAGAAATAGTGAGATTAATTTATATTCATGGAAAGGACAGGCGCCAGGCTTCCGGCTTTGTATATGTGGTCAGATGAATTAAGGAATCTGTTGGAGCTTAGTTCATTGTTCTGCCCAGTTCAATATTGTCTCAGCAAGGGATTGTTTTATGTTAGAATAACTGTTGTGAGCCATTTTATGAGTTAGAACAAAAGAATAAATGCCTACAAAAACTGGAACAATAAACTAAATAATTGATTGACAGCTGATCCCCAAGTTCCTTTGCAAACTTTCTACAACATTAGTAGAAAGTTAAGTTTGGTTCCTTTCTAATATTTCCAGGAATCTCAAAATTTATAACACACCTTTGTTTTAAAATTTTCTATTTTTTTTATTTAGACAGTGTTCAAAGCAGCTTTCAGACCACATACCTCTGCAAATAGTTTAGTTCTCTGCAAAAGCATGATGAAAATAGTTATTTGCATTTTAAATACTAAAAACAAGTCCATTCCGCTACGTAGTCTTGAATGTAGACTTTATCCACAGGAACAGATGCCGAATGACATAGGAATGGGGAGATGGAGAAGCTTAAGACAATGGAGAAACAGTCATTCTCTGTTTCTCCATTTTTTGGAGAAATTCAAAGATTTTTGAATTTATTTCCTTTGATGTTTAGAAAACAGTTACAAATTTGCTTTCAACAGTTGGCAAAATCCATCACTGTTCAGGAAAAAAAATCCACATTTCAATTGATGTTTCATTGTTCGTTGAATAAATGGAATTGCAGCTACCAATGAAGCACCTGCACAGAGAACAGAAACTCCTAAACCAAAGCCATATTCATGGAAAATGCTGGATTTTGCTGCGCTCAACTAGGAATTGGCTCAGTTATCATGAATCTTCTTGGCAAACGTGTTGAAAATGGTTTACTGGGAAACGTTTAATAGAACCGTTGTTTTTATTATACTATTGAAAGGCATGAGCTGAACAAATTTAGATTTTCAATGGGAAAATAATTACAAACATAGGTGACCTCATTAAAAACGAATCTGAACAAATGTAGAATATAAAAATAACTTGCTAGGGATTGTTTTCTCCTGAAACCTGACAAGAATATTGTTGTCAACTTCATAAAATCGGATTCAGAGATGATCTGATTGAGCTGCCAAGAGTTCTGCCAACACAAATCACAAACCTATTTTAAGAATGGCACTTTCAGTCTGTATTGTGAAATGAATACATCTGTTTGTGCTCAAAGCAACTGTGTACAACCCCCACCCCCCAAAACCCATTAATACCAAATTAATTATATTTTAAAAGAGAAGTTTGCATCACATTGGATGTGCTGTTTTGGATGAATGCTTGGAAACTACTAACTGTTATATTTGGTATATCTAATTAGGTATATGTGTAAAACTTTGATTAGCCTTATAATACTAGCCATGGGGCAATTAAATTTAGACTGGTTTCTTTTTTAAAAAGCCTCCATTCTGAGCCGAGCAGCATTCACTTGGATGATGATGATTTAATTCTTTTGACTATTCAAGAGTTGGGGCAGAATTAAGTCAATTTAATTATTTCATTACTGTTCTTTCATGAGTATGCTATATTTGCTCATTTTCTATGCAAATATGTTCTCGTTTTGTTCTCGTTACTTATTCTAACTTGGTAATCTATATACATGGAGGAGAAACTTGATAATTATAAATCTGTACCCTAAAACTCCTAAAATGGAATTAGGAAGTAATTGGGATTGATTATTGTTTTTTTCAGACCTCAACACATTAACATATAAATATTAAAGCATTGGTTTTGTATAAGGATGTCTATTGGGTGCACAGTTGGCTTATGATTGTAGTATAAGACATGATAATGATTGTGAACTGGGAACAATAATAGAAGATCTCTGTCCAGATGACAGAGGACAGGTCCATAGGATAGTAATTACCCACTTTTTCCCATGTTCTACAGAGTACAAACATAGCTGTCTGTATAACATGCTTTTAAATGAGATTGAGTTTACGTAGCTATTGGTAGACCCTGATCTTGACTCTTAGTAACCTGATATAGGTTTCTGCATGATGATCCCACCATAACCTGAGCCTTCATAGTTTCCAACAGTGAATTATCATCACTGTAACTGAGTTCATCTTACTTGCTGTTTGTCATCCTTTTATTTTCTTTCCTTCCATCTTTCCCAGCATCAGGGTCTTTTCCAGAGACCTAGGTCTTTGCGTAATGTGTCCAAAGTAGGATAAATTGAGCCTGTTAATGTGTTACCTTGAATGAGAACTCTAGGTTGATTTATATGATGACCCATTTGTTTGTTTTCTCGGTATTCTCACAAATTCTCCAATACCAAAGTTTTAAAACATCAATACTTTTCTTATCATGTTTCTTTGTAGTCTACCTTTTGCTTCCAGAGAGGGTTATAGAGAAAACCGTGGCTTGAGTTTTTAAAAATCATTATACTAGGAATGCCAGAAAAAGAAAATTCATTTTCAAATTCTATTACATTCTACTCCTGGTCCTTCTGTATCTATATTAAATGTTTTTATTAATTGTGCACATGAAAACTATTGAAAACTTAATCCCTTTCCAGTCAATTGTTCTCTTGATTTCATGTTAAGTGCCTCATTTTTCTGTGCTAGCAAGTCTTTATATGTTAACCATTTATCTTTGCCCACTGTTTTCTATACAACCCTTCTTGAGCTGTGGCCAACAATGTTATTTTTGGATTTCTATCTTCCATATTTGTAGCATGACAGGTTTCTCAGCTGCCACCTCAGCTGAGAGGTTTCTCAGCTGCTTGTTTGTGTTTCTCTGATAGTCTACCATGAACTATGGAGAAGGGGGACGGAGGGGGGGAATGTTTTGGAAACTGAAAATAGGTGTTGTGCCTTCTCAAGAAGCTGCTTCAAGGTCAACCAGCTGGAAGAAGGAGGGAGAAGCATACCAGAGAACGCTTGAACTGACCATTAGGAAAACAGCTTGCAAAATTTTCATTGGTTACCTTGGGGGTGGGACATGAAAGACAATTAAGGAGGGGAAAGAAAGAGAAAGTATAACATATGGATTTGATGTGTAAATCTTGGTTCTGGTTATGCATTATTGCAATACATTTGATCGTTCATAAAAAGTATACCTTTCTCAGCAAATGGAGCCAAGGATTGTTTTCTAATTAGAGGCTTAAGTTTGTGGCAAATCTGATCAAGGTCCTATTGTTGAAAACTACGGGTGCTCAAAGACCCATCCCTGCAAAAGAAAGTTATTGGTACTTGCTTTACTGGCAAGGAGATGAGTGGGTTGGAAGTAGAGAAGCCAGAGAATACATCGAATAGGGTTATGAAAAGATGGTCCAGACTCCAGACAGAATACTAAGCCTAAATTTTAACAAATAGAGGAAGGCATTGACATTCAGAAATGGATTTCTTAATTTGGCTTCATTCCCAGCTCGTGTGTGTAGAGGACTCAAACAGCTTAAGGCTGCCATATGGAAAAAACGCACTATCGATATGGATTATTTGCTTGCTAAAACTGGCAAGAAACAACCCTACTGTTGTTCCATGATTTGCTATTACCCTTTGGTAGCATGATCAAAGAAAGTTATGATGCCGGGGGTGGGGAGAAGCGATCATAAAATAATTTTAGGGGAAAACATGAAGACCTTGAGAGATTGAATCCATTGTTTAAATTGAAAAAAAAATCTGTTTTTTTTTTTTTTAAAGAAACATTCTTTCCTTCACCCAACAAAGTCAAAGGCCAGGTAATTACAACCTGGATGATTTGGATGTGGTGGTGGGGAGAGACTCTATTATATTAATTGGCATTTGTACTAATAAGGAAGGTTGGATTGTGTATTAATATATTTTCATCTACATGATGAAATTGATTTTGCAGCTTCTGGTAACTGAAGTCAATTAAATGTTTGCAGGACCAACTATCATTGCCTTCCATTAAAAGCTCTGCTTTGTTTTCCTACAAGGACTCCCATCCTTTTTCTTACCATAGAACATCTTCTAATAGCAAAAATAGTATTACTTCCAATAATCTTTTTACTAGGACAGGGGTTTCAAACTCAAGTGCTTAAATCTGGCCTGGAAGGCCAGCCTGGAAATAGCAATGGACCAGTCCCCGGTGCCTCTGCTAGTGAAAATAGGGTGCAGGCCTGTTTTCTGCTTGGATGGCCTCCTGCAGCACTCTGCTGACCAAAACAGGGTGCAGAGGGCCGTGCTCAGCCCCCTGCACCCCATTTTAGCTGGCAGAGTGCTGCAGGAGGTGTCCATCCCATCTCTCCACCCCACCCAGCCAGCCCACAGAGAACTACAATGCTGATCCAGCCCTCAAAAAAATCCAGTTTGACACTTCTGTACTAGAGGCATTGGGGGACTCCCATTTTATAGACCTGGGCAAAGAACAAAGAGAAAATATGCAGTGTTGTACATGCCTAAGAGACATTCCATTTTACACATAACAGTTGGACATGGTTATCATCATCTTCTACAGGTAGTCTTTGACTTACGACCACAATTGGGCCCGGAATTTTGATTCCTCAGTGATGTGGGTATTAAATGAGTCATCATATGTTCAGGCCCTATTTTATTCACATTTTTACCATGGTCACTTTGCAAATCATATGGTTGTTAAACAAATCATATGGTTGTTAAGCGAATCCGGCTTCCCAATTGACACTGCTTTGTCGGAAACAAGCTGAAAAGATTGCAAATCACAATAATGGGACACCAGGATGCTGCAACTGGTTGTAAATGTGAGCTGATTGCCAAGCACCCAAATTGCAATCACATAACCACAGAGCTGATATAATGGTCCCAACTTTAAGGATAGATCATAAATAATGTTTAATTGAGTCCACTTTTGTAACTTTTTAACATTGATAAATAAACAGTACCGGTTGAGGACTAGCTGTGCTCAATTTCTACACCGGGATGTGTCTCCTAACCAGCCACATTCAAAGTAGTTTTACAGATGGGGAAAAAAGAGATTGGGGATTGTAACAAGGTTTTGATATATCTACTTGATTCCTGACTCTGTGAATCCAGGGAAATGAAACAGCCCTAAGAACTGCAATACCGCCATAGAAACAATATTTTAAATAGAAAGGGCAACAAACCTCATTCTAGAAGGCAGGTGTGCTGCTACAGGGTCTTGAGACATGACATTGTTTCACTGAATGAACCTGAAACATATCAACACTGCAGGATTGATTGTGTGCACAGATGCTATGGGAGATAGATAGTCCCTCAAGTGACCAGGCCCATGTCATATAGGCTTTGATAAATAGCAACCAGCATCTTGAATCACACCTAGAAGCAAATGAGTAACCAGTGCAGCTCATGAAGCAGAGATGTTACATGGGCACACTGAGGTCTGCCCGTTATTGATAATTACATAATCATACTTGGCCTCTGAAGATCTTTGCTGAAAACATCACCAAATAATTGCACAGTATCGCTGTATTGCATCCAGCTTTGCTCACCACATTACAAAAAAAGATGTTGAGACTTTGGAAAAAGCTCAGATAAGTGCAATTAGAATGATTAAAGGCCTGAAGACTAAAACATATGAAAAATAGTTGCAGGAACTGGGGAGAAAAGAAGGACTAAGGGTGACATGATAGCAGTATTCCAGTATTTGAGGGGCTGCCACAAAAAAGAGGGGGTCAACTTATTTTCCAAGGTACCAGATGTCAGGACAAAAGACAATGGATGGAAACCAATTAAGGAGAGAAGCAACCTGGAATTAAGGATAAACTTCCTAACAGTGAGAACAAGTAACCAGTGTAACAGCTTGGCTTCAGAAGTTGTGGGTGCTTCATCACTGGAGGTTTTTTTAAAGAAGAGACCGGACAGCCACTTATTTCAAATTGTATAAGGTCTCCTGCTTGAGCAGGAGATCTCCAAGGTCCCTTCCAGCTCTATTCTGATTGATTGATTATTCCCCATGCTGTCAATCAGCCTTCTTCAGTGGTAGTTCTTGGCCATGCTAATTACGCATTCTGAAATTTGTAGGCCCCAATAGTGTATATTGGAAAAGGCTGTTTGTGCCATTTAATAAAGCCAAAAATGTTGATGTGAAAGGTCCCAGGAAAGGAAGGGAAAAATCATTTCTAAAAATTTAGCCCTCATTGCATGATCATTAGTATTGAGTTAGATGTAATCTGACTCAGTGCAATACCATTCTCCATTTCCTGATTATACTTGTGAGGCCTGATTTCAATTATCGATTATGTGCCATCAAGTCATTTTCAGTTCCTACTGGCCACCTAGATGGATTTTCTCTCTCTGACGATCTGTCATTAACCTGCTTTTCCAAATCTCTCAACAGTGCACTCCACCATTTTCTAAAAAGAAAGATCTAATGGAAAATTCTTTGTATGTTCCAATTTCAAAAATAATTTCATTATACCAGACTGAATTTATTATCACCGGAATAAAATCTGGATTTTGTAACAGAATGATTTTAGACTATGATCAGAAATGAACAGAGATAGGAAAGCATTAGGAAAAAAAATTCTGCAGTTCCATGGAACCATTCCCTTAATTAATCCTTGATATTGCAGTTGGTTCTTTGCATTAAAAGTCTCAAAATGTAATGTTTCCAAAAAATGTGTTCCTATTAAAGCATATTTTGATTTTAATTACATCTTTGCTCCAGGTAACAAATAATTGGCAAATATATGTACATGCATACTGTACACAGATTCTCTCCCCTCCATATTACTAAGCGAAGAAGAAGAATGCTGTATTTAAATATTTATGTTTCCTCTATAGATATTGAAAGTCCGGTGAAGAGTGTAAATTTGTGCTAGCAGTGTTGCAATTGTAAACAGTTAACATATTTGGTTTTGAATGTAATCAACATGAGTCTGAGCAAAAAAGATGTCTGGACCAATTTTGTAAACAAAACAAAACAAAACAAAACAAAACAAAACAAAACAAAACAAAACAAAACAAAACA
>WNWU01000003.1:12154406-12169412 GCA_012654045.1 Ptyas mucosa | reverse complement strand
AGGAGAGGAGAGGAGAGGAGAGGAGAGGAGAGGAGAGGAGAGGAGAGCAATGGAAGGCAATAAACTGGCTCTCAGGGAAAAGAAGTTTCATAAGGGGAAAAGACTTTCATTTGTGACTAATTATTTTTGGTTTTGTCTATCCAACAATAAAGACTGAATATTCCTGCCTTGTTGTTGTTGTTGTTATTTTTAAAAAAGGGGGGGGTTGTTTTACTCATGAGTAAGTGGTTTCTCATTGCTTGCAAAGACTGGGTCAGAACAATAAGATATTGTCTTTCTCAGGAATATTGTCAAAATCACACTCAGAATTGATCTACAACTTGCCAAGACTACACTATATGGGATAAGATAAACAAGCGTGTTTTTAGATCTAATGGATTTTAGAAATTCTACCATGCTTAAGCATGGCTTAGTGCAGATAATCAAATCAAACACAATTGGACAATTTAGAAGCAAAGTATCAATATGTCACTTCTGCCTTCTCTGTTAATATCTCAATGCTTCAACATGGATTTTCACTGGAAGAGTACAACAAAAGCCATATAGTACTTATAATTTATTGTATTGTATTTATTTTCTAATATTACATCCTGCTGCACAAATAAATAAATAGACAAATGAATCTGTATAGTCAACATTTGAAAATAGATACAAAAATAAAGATCAGACATGATGGAAGCAACAACAAATGGCATTTTTTTAAAAGTGTGGCTGAAAATACAGTACATTAAATTGACCAGTACATTGAATTAAAAATATTTGAACCTATAGTAACATTTTCATCTACCTTTAACCATACCAGATTATAAAGATTGCCTTAGCATCTGATACAAAATGGTGTCAAATTGATTATTTTTAAAAATGTAGTTCCAGGTTATTATTATTTTTTTTTTTCTGCTGGTAGATGAAAAGTGCTGGAAGCCATACATGCTAAATCATTTCTTTCTGGATGTGTAGCATAATTTTTTTACTGGAGAAAGGAATCATTTGCTGAGTCTGGAAATATTAATGTATTCAATTTATTGACTGCTCATCTTACCACGGGGTAACTCTGGATGGAGTTACTGATTATTATTTATTATAGACAAACAAACAAACAAATATGCAAGCTACAAACAGTCACCTGCAGCCCAGCAAGTGTTAGATAACAGAATCCTAGAAATGGGATCTCTTTCTCTTTTTCTCTTTCCAGGTAATCTTTGACTTGTTACCACAATTGGGACCAAAATTTCTAGCTTCAGTCACTGCAGTCATAAGTCAAGTTGAACCCAATTTTACAATAATTTTGACAGGGCCCATTAAATGAATCAAGCAATTATTAACTGAAATGTGGTCTCATCTGGCTTCCTCAGTGAGCATTTTTTGCATTTTTTTGCATTTTTTGCAGGAAATCAGCAAAAAGGTTGCACATTACAAACCCGGGTGCACATTACAAACCCTTATGACCAGGGGTGAAATGCTCCTGGTTCGGACCGGATCGCCGGTGGTCCACCTCCCCCCCACCATGCGCAGCTGAGCCTTTTTAAATTTATTTTTAAAAGCATTCTTTCTACAACTTCTTCCTCTGAAAAAATGCTTTTAAAAGTAAAAAAAAAGCCTCTGATGATCGCGTGGCTCAGCTGGGATCTCAGAGGCTTTTCAAAGCATTTTTTTCTGCAACCTCTTTCAGGGAAGAGGTGGTTAAAAAATACTTTGAAAAGTCTCTGACGATCCGGCAACACAGCTGGGATCATCAGAGCCTTTTCAAAGCATTTTTTAAACCACCTCTTCCCCTGAAAAAAATGCTTTAAAAGTCTCTCTGATGATCCCAGCTGAGTTGCCTGATCGTCAGAGAGACTTTTCAAAGCATTTTTTAAAATGATCAGGCAACTCAACTGGGATCATCAGAGAGACTTTTAAAACATTTTTTTCTGCAA
Organism: Ptyas mucosa; assembly: GCA_012654045.1. Taxonomy (NCBI): domain Eukaryota; kingdom Metazoa; phylum Chordata; class Lepidosauria; order Squamata; family Colubridae; genus Ptyas; species Ptyas mucosa. The sequence goes on along the minus strand of WNWU01000003.1, from coordinate 12,167,496 downwards.
CCTCTTCAGCGGAAGAGGTGATTAAGAAAATGCTTTGAAAAGGCTCTGATGATCCCAGCTGTGTTTCTGATCGGCAGAGGCTTTTCAAAGCATTTTTTTGCATTTGCAGAAAAAATGCTTTGAAAAGTTTTTTTTAAAAAAAGTTGGCCACGCCCACCCAGTCACATTACCCCCCCCTGCCCCCACCAAGCCATGCCCACAGAACCGGTAGTAACAAATTTTACATTTCATCCCTGCTTACGACACTGCAGCCAAATTGTAAATGTGAGTTGGCTGCCAAGTGCCTGAATTGTGACCTCATAACTGTGGGTGCGATACAATGGTTGCAAGTGCAAATATCAGTCATAAGTAACTTTTTTCTCTTTTTCCATAATTTTTTTTTGTATTAAATTAATAATATAAAATAAAAATGAGAATAAAGATCAGTGGTGGGATTCAGCCAGTTCGCACCACTTCGGGAGAACCGGTTGTTAACTTTCTGAGCAGTTTGGCAAACTGGTTGTTGGAAGAAATCATTAGGGCAGAGAACTGGTTGTTAAATTACTTGAATCCCACCACTGATAAAGATAATAAAGGAAATAAGAAAGGGGAAAAGAAAAATGTGTAGAGGAAAAAAGAAGAAAAAAGCATTAACTTCCAACTTTTTTCAGAGCAATAGAAAAAAAAAAGGTATAATCTCAACTTTTTTACTTTTACTTTTATATCCTTAGTACACTATCCATTTCTATAACAATAGACTGATCTAATCAGCAAAATCAAATTTTCATTTTCTTTTGTCTGGAGCATAAAGTCTAGAAGCAGTTTCCCAGTAGTAACAAAACTAGATGTATACTTTTTATTGATTAACACAGTTAATTTTTCATCTCTGCAAGCTCCATCAGTTTTCCTATTCATTGTTTGATTGTGGGAATTAATAGGTATAAGTAACTTTTTCCCAGGCTATTGTAAATATGAACCATTGTTAAATGAATGTTGTAAGTAGGTATCCATCCACTATCCATCAATCCACATCTTGGTGCAGGGGACATTGATTATCATTTGCCTCACGGAATGCATAGATGTTTCTGACCTATAAATATCATTTCTGTTCCCAGATCAGGGGGAAAAAATGCATTACAGAAAAGCAATAGGTCATTTCAGATCTGAAATCTTCCAAGTTGCTTAATTATAGGGTAACTCTAGGCAACCTATTTTTATCCAAGGCTGTTTTGCCCAAAATAACCAACTTACGTTGCTGATTTTTTAATTGTTTATCAGAAATATTGAAAAGAAGTGTTTGAATAAAAAGTAGATTTAATAGATCAGACATTTTAGTAGTTGTGATTTTCTCCAGAATATATAAATTGCATTACACCATCTAATCATATTCTGTTTAATTGTTTTTAAAATGGAGTCATAATTAGCTTGACAGAGTTTATAAATATTAATTCTAATCTATACTTAAATGTCAAAACATTTTTATGCATGAGAAATGCTATTGATTTTTTTTAAAAAAACTAATGTTTGAATATCTTGAGGTGTATAGAATAATATAATGCCATTTCTTTAAAAAAAACTGTTAATCCTGCCATTTCTGCAAAGTTTAGAATCTCTTTATGTTCAAATTTCCTTGAGGTATGTTAGATACAGGAGTTATGTAACTGGCAAATACATTCAACGAATACTTTTCTCTGTTTATACTATATTTCTTTAATATTCTCATTATTTCTTGAGCTATTACTAATGGTCCCAAAGTTAGCAAAAAGAAAAGAAAGAAAAGAAAACAACAGAAAAAAAAGAAAAGAAAAGCATGATGAAAGAGAATAGTTCTCTTTACTATCTGTATTTTCCATGAACTCAAAGAATTAATCAACAGCATTAATAAGTAGATGCCCATCCTTGGAATTGGCTAATTATTGCATATAATATTTGATAGATTAAATTTATAATATTCAACAACCCAAATTTCCAAATTGATTTCAGCTCCATAGTGAAAGTCATGGGAAGATGCTGGATAAGGTACCTTATTCAGGAGAAGAAGCCTGATAAATTGATAAAAGAACTATCTACTACACCCTATCTGGGATTAGATGATTAATTGTTGGGCATTTTGGCCTCCAATTGCTGTGGGTAAATGCCATATCTGTGTCAAAGAGCCATGGTGGCGAAGTGGTTAGAGTGCAGTACTGCAGACTACTTCTGCTGACTGTTGGCTGCCTGCAATTTGGCAGTTCAAATCTCACCAGGCTCAAGGTTGACTCAATCTTCCATTTTTCCGAGGTGGGTAAAATGAGGACCCAGATTGTTGGAGATAAATATGCTGACTCTGTAAACTGCTTAGAGAGGGCTGTAAAGCACTGTGGAGCAGTATATAAGTTTAAGTGCTATTGCTATTGCTATAAATAGGACTACTTCCTTTATGACAGTAGTGGATGAACACACAATTGTGATGTATATTACTGAGGCAACAAGGGAGATGTAGCCCAAATGAAAAATTCTCCAGCTAGCTTTCATAACCTCCAGCAGCTAAGATGCCCAGGTTAGGGAGAGAGGTAGTTCTGACTGTTGATGAGACTCATAGTGATAAAGGACTACGGTTAGTTAATAGCACTTGAATATGCAGGTGGGCTGCATTATTTGACTAGGGGATGGGTGTTAAACTTGCAGCCTCATGTTGCCATCATGTAATGTTTCGCAGTGTTTTTCCTATTCACGGAGCTGCGGTTGGCATGGCCTGTGTGACGCATCCTGCCAATGGGCTTAGTTTAACACCCCTGGTCTAGGGCTTTTTCTGGTATATTCATTGTCCAGTGATGGTCTTTCATGAGTTCCTGAATCTCATCTCAGGAGTTCCCAAGGCTTTGTGGTGGTCAGATTACTTCCTTGTCAAACTGCAGATCATGGCAGTCTTAGACATCTGCAAGGGTAGCAGATCCTTTGAAAATGGTTCAGCTCAGACACCTAATAGATGCAGAACGTGTCCAGAGAGCACTTTGAACTTACCTCAGCTATTTGGTGAGCACTTTATGTCTATTTGATCTCTAAAATAGGGAAAAAGAATAAGGAAAAAAAATCTGCAGGTAGTCCTTGCTTACAACAGTTCATTTAGTGACCGTTTTTTCACTAATTTAGTGAAAAAATTGATTTATGACCATTTTTCAGTTACGACCTTTCCAGCATCCCAAGGATCATGTGATCAAAATTCAGATGCTTGGCCACTGGTTCATACTTCTGACTGCTGTAGTGCCCTGGTGTGTGTGTTTATCAGGGGTGAAATGCTCCCAGTTCAGACCGGAGCCCGATCTGGTAGTGATGGAGGCAGATGGTTTGGAGAACCGCTAGCAAAAATCCCTGCCCCCCCCCCCCCTCCCCCAGTACCCCGCCCAACCATCAGAGGCTTTTTTTTTACTTTTAAAAGCATTTTCTCCACACCCTTTGGGCGGAAAAAATGCTTTTAAAAGTAAAAAAAAAAAGCCTCCGATGATCACGTGGCTCAGCTGGGATCCTCAAAGGCTTTTAACAGAAAAAAACCCCTTTTTTTCTTTTAAATGCCTCTGACGATCCAAGCTGAGTTGCCTGATCATCAGAGGCATTTAAAAGAAAAAATGTCTCTGCTGATCAAGCAACTCAGCTGGGATCGTCAGAGCCTTTTGAAAATATTTTTTTACAACATCTTCGCCAAAGAGATTGTAGAAAAAATGGTTTTAAAAGTAAAAAAAAAATTGGCCACGCCCACCCAGTCACATTATCACCACCACCACCAAGCCACGCCCACAGAACCGGTAGTAAGAAATTTTAGATTTCACCACTGGTGTGTATCATGTGATTACCCTTTTCAATCTTTTGACAAGCAATGTCAATGGTGAAATTCAGATTCACTTAACAACCGGGTTACTAACTTATCAACTACAGTGATTCACTTAACAAGTAGGGCAAGAAAGGTTGTAAAATGGGGCAAAACTCCCTTAATAAATGACACAACAACAGCAATTTTGGGCTCAATTGTGGTTGTAAGTTGAGGACTACCTGTACTGAAGGCAATTAAAATCCATTTACCTATACCAGGGATGTCAAACTCATGGCCCGCAGGCCAGATGTGTCACATGCTGGCCACGCCCATGCCCGGTTTAACAAAGGGGGAAAAAGTCCCGATACATCATGTGATGCAGCCATGACGACACAAGTTTGACACCCCTGATCTATACGATTATAAAACTCTTTGAAGAAGAATTAGGGTTCACTAGACAGTGGAATTTATTCTCAAATAAGTATAGGCACAGAGTGGCTCTCTATACACTCTCCACATCAAAAAATTAGGGATGTACTAATGTAGTGCAGGCTGAGTATTCTTCCTACAATGAATACCCAAATCAGACATGTACGCTATTTTCATTGTGATTCCTCTAATTGCAGAATGTTCTATTTCAAAAATGAATGGTTATTGCTACAAAGTGTAATTATACACAAAGGCTCTCTAATTTTTAATTTGCCCCGCCATAGGCGCACTAATTCTGAGCCCAAAATAATTATGCAGAAGAAAGGATCCTCAATTATACCCAGAATATTTCCTCCAAATGTAGCTCTTCAGTTGTTTTTAAATACAATTGAAAGATTGTGTAGTGGATAATATTATTCCTTCTCATATATTATAGAAAATCTATATTTATATCCTCTATATATTTCCACCATTTAAAGCTGTTCATTTTAGCCGCAGATTGTTTCACACATTTAACTGTTCAATTTTTAAAGTCAAAATTAGGCAACATGTCTTTGCCATTTGCCTTGAATTTATCCTCATGGAACTCAATAGATACAAAGATCAATTTTCCAAAATCTCTGTTAGGTGAATTTGTGCTGTGAGTAATCCACATATACTGAACATAATAATTGTCATTGATGAAACCCACCCAATTTCAGAAATTCCCATGTCATTTTCACCAAGAGCCATGAGGGCTCAGTGGTTAGAATGCAGTACTGCAAGCTACTTCTTGACCATTGGCTGCCAGCAGTTTTGCAGTTCGATCCTCACCAGGCTCAAGGTTGATTCATCCTTCCATCCTTCCGAGGTTGGTAAAATGAAGACTCAGATTGTTAGGACAATATGTTAACTCTGTAAACTGCTTAGAGAGGGCTGTAAAGCATTGTGAAGTGGTATATGAGTAAGTCAGGGGTCAGCAACCCCCAGCTCTGGAGCCACATGTGGCTCTTTCAACCCTCTGCTGCAGCTCCCTGTTGCCGATCGGCTCCACAACTGATAGGACTTTCTGTTAGGAAAGGTAGAGGAAAAAGGACGCCATGCTAGGAGGAGACTCTATGGTGGGGGAACCGGATTTCTGGTTGGCCCCAGAATTGAATGGGGGGTTTCTGGTTAGGACCTTTGTGGCTCTCTGAGAGTTTAAGGTTGCTGACCAGAGGTGGTATTCAGCAGGTTCTGACCAGTTCTGGAGAATTGGTAGTAGAAATTTTGAATAGTTTGGAGAATCATTAAATACCACCTCTGACTGGCCCCGCCCCCATCTATTCTCTGCCTCCCCAGCTGATCAGGAAGAAATGAGGATTTTTGCAGTAACCTTCCCCTGGAATGGGGTGGAAATGGAGATTTTACAGTATCTTTCCCCTCCCTGCCCACCAAGCCGTACCACACCCACCAAGCCATGCCCACAAAACTGGTAGTAAAAATTTTTGAATCCCACCACTGTTGCTGACCCATGGTCTAAGTGCTATTGCACACTACAAGTTGTATATTAATGTAATACTGTATATAAAATATTAAGTCTAATGTAGTCAGCCTTAAGTGGTGCAGACAGACTTAAATAATCCTGTCATTGTATTACAATTGACTAATGACCACGTGGAGTCCAAAATTTCTGTTCCTAAGTGACACAGTTGCTAAGTGAGTTTTGCCCCATTCTATGACCTTTCTTGCCACAGCTGTTAAGTAAATCACGGCAGTTGTTAAGTTAGTAATGCAGTTATTAAGTGAATCTGGCTTCATTGACTTTGCTCGTCAGATGGTCGCAAACTTTGACCCCGGGACACTGCAGCCGTCATAAATATTGACCAGTTGCCAAGTGTCCAAATTTTGATCATGTGACCACGGGGATACTACAACAGTCGTAAGTGTGAAAAATGATTATAAGTCAGTTTTTCAGTGGCATTGTAACTTCAATCAGTCACTAAACAAATGGTGGTAAGTCGAAGAGTACCTGTATTTACTGCCTATCTGAATGATGTTAGCTCCTGTAGGAAATTTAACTTTTCTAATGTCAACATTGGGCTCAAGAAGATTTCCTTAGCAAAGTTATATTACCAAAAACAAATGTTTTTTTTTCTACATGCACTTATGTCTGCTAAGCAGCTGAAAGTTTTCCTTTTTCTTCTTTCTTCTCAGTGAAGTTCTCCCTAATGAGCTTCCAAGTGTGCACAATACAAGGCAGGAGACACTATCTGGAATGAGCTCCCCCCGGAGATACGGAGGATCCCGGACCTACGCACCTTCTGCTGCGTTCTTAAGACCTTTTTATTTCACCAGGCTGGCCTGGCCAAATTCTCCTCTTTTAAATAATAATATAAATTTCAAATCTGTTTTAAATTATTGGGGTTTTAAAATTATTTATGGCCAAATTATTTAATTGGATTTTAGTGTGTTTTAAATGTTGTATTTATATGTTTTATTTATGGCTGTGCACCACCCTGAGTCCTTCGGGAGTAGGGCGGTATATAAATCAAATAAACTCGAAACTCGAAAACATAGCCTTATGCTGGGAACTATCATTGAATTATGGATCTCCACTGTGTAGGCTTTCTGCAGTTATATACTGAGTAGATTCCCACTCTGTTCTGGGGATATCAGCAAGGCAATTGTCAAAGCATGTCTGATATAATTGGATTTTTACGTCCACACCACTTAAATTCAGAGGAGGTTCTTTTGCTGCCAATTTCATTGCTTATTTAGTTGCATTGTCATTGTTTGGAGAGGTACAACATATTGCAAAATTATATTCCGCCCTCTGCAGCCTCAAATCCATCCCAGATTTTACCACATTTTAGCTACATAACTGGCATACGCCATTGGTATATCCATCATGGCACTGGTGATATTCCCTTGTGTGGATTTGGCTTGGATAAAAATCTGTATTTAATTTTATTTAAAGGGGGAAACATGACATTAGTGCTCTTCACTGGCGTAATTTGGATAAGCAGTTGTACCAAAATGTTTAGCGTGTGTCCTTGCACGTATTCCATATCCATCTTAGTTTCCCACTTATTTCCCATATTTTGACAGATCAGATGTGCTATGGCACAATTTTGATAAATGCTCATCTATTATTTTTTTCCCCTTTGGTCTATGAAACACAAATCCTTGTGGGCCTTCTTTGGCTCAGATTGAGAACGTTATACAATTCAAATCAGAATCTGGCTCAATAAACCAATCTCTTTCGCATAATATTATGCTTTATTTTTTGGAGAAATATGGCTGTAACCCAAATTTAAAACCTTGCTTGACTTAATCGCCAAAAAAAAGCAGAGTCTTCAATTACAGCATGTTTTAAATGACATTAATTAGTGAAGGATTTCTCCCCCTCCCCCAAAATGCTTCTGTTTGGAAACAATTTCCCCTTGTCCTTCCTGGGTTGTTGTTTTTTTTCACCTCATGCAAATGATTTCCTTTTCATTCGCAGAACCAGGTGAAAATTAAATTTTCAAATGGTATAAAATCTATCCACATTCATTTCAGCAAAGCAATCATTGGTCCTATTATTGCAAGGCAATGAGAAAATATTTGCATCCTCAACCTTGTGCTCTTGTGATTATAGACATACAAAGAGACACACTACAGATCTCAATTACTTTTTAGGAATCTCCATCCAATTTTAATCCGCAGTATCAATGAACTCAAATGGTTCTTGGAAGAGTCTGGAAACCCTTGGCATGACTCCAGATTTTTTATAAAGTGCTGCTAAATTATAATTTGAATGGGGCAGAATTGAAGTCACAATTGAAAACAAAATCATACTAACAAGATTAATGTTAATTAAATTAAAGTTAAATCAGATCAATTTTAGATTTTGCTCTCTCCTCTTTTTTGGAAGGAATCTCATGGCTCACCACTCAAAACACAGGTGTTAACTATGAATCAAACCTGGCTGAAGCCATCTTGTATTAGTTCACAGTTGCCATGCACTATGGGGGGAGGATGAGGGGGAAATAGCTAGAAAGTCCCGTAGACAAAATAAAGAGCTCTCGTGTGGGAACCAAGATCATCCCAACAGGTGGCAGTTGGAGGAAGAGCAGAAATGATCGAGGGAGCCCACCACCTGCTTTGATTGGACAAGGTGACCTGTGACACCTGGGTAGGGAAACATTTGCTCTTTTAACGGGAAACTTTTAGAATTGGTTTTCGCTAGCTGTGTTGATAAGATGTGTCCAATAAACATCTTCTCTGAGGAATGTTCCTGCCTTGGAGTTCTGATTTCTTTGGCTGTCAGAATGCTGACAACAGGTTTGGTTGTGGAAAAAACATCCGTATTCTGATATGATAAGACAGGTAATTTTTCCATAAATTAGACCCAGGTTACAATGGACATTAATCTAAAACTTCATGTAATAATTCTGTTTCTGCAGTATTGAACAAACTGAAGGTTAGTCACCTTGGTTTTCCGTAGCTCTTAAAGTGACCTCATGTGATGGCTTCCAAACATTACTGAAAGTCACAGATTCTATAATTCTATAATTCTATAATTCTAGTCACAGATGCTATGAAACACTCTAAAATTATATTTTACAAGATGTACAGGACAGATGGGAGAAAATACTTTTAAGCCCTCTAATTTATACCTCTGCAAAGAATAAAATGCAGAGTAATTTTACATGCTTTTTTGTCTCCTGCCTCCCCACCTTCATGATTAGAGAATAACCTACATCAACAGCTGAAAACTGTGTCAGGCTTTTAAGCTCTTGTACTTCTAGCTGCAATTCCATCCAATAGCCATACTTAATTAAGTTCAATTATTTTTGTTCGTCTCTGCCAAAAAGATCATTATTATCTCATCTCGTCACATTGTGTGTGATCATGTGATGATTAGAGAGACAAAAGACAATATGAGCCCAATGCATGAATACAAAAAGATTTTCTTGCATAATATTCACTGCTATGTGAAATTTCACAGAAATGTGAGAGTAGTTATCCTGAAAAAATATTAATGGGTCAGAACATCTTGATTTCATAATGGTTAATATTCGCATACCATTTATTCATTTTGCCAATCAGAGTACGGCCTGTGTTTTCCATGTCAATTTGACCTATCTTTTCTCCCACTGTTGCTCTGTGAGTTTTTTCTACTGGTCTCTTCTTTGCCATCATGTGTTTAATGCTGCCCATGTTAATGACTTTGAAAATTCAAAGGGCTTTTGAGTTTATTAAATTCAGCTGAAAACCATCAGGTGAGAAATTATTTGCATATTATTACTTACAATTAAATCTTTGGTCTCTAGGTTGGTTTTTTTAACTACAGATGTTTGAAAACACAGGATTTTTTAAACTGAAATGTTCCATTCATCCAGCCATAGATTTAGCTTACCGGTAGTAATATTTTAAAATCATATTCAGATAATTGAAGAGTAATTTGAAGGGCAAATTAGAGGCACATAAGAATGTCGAGTTGTCATGATTCCAATACTACTTTTTTTTTTACAGTAAGCAATTAACCAACTCATTTTCTAAAATGAATCCCTTATACATTTGGTTGACATTTTATGTAAATGTAATCTACAGTCAACACTAATGCTTAATTTTACCCCTCTTGCCCTCTTGAATATATATATATATATATATATATATATATATATATATATATATATATATGTGTGTGTGTGTGTGTGTGTGTGTGTGTGTGTGTGTGTGTGTGTGTATGGGAAATACCACTTGTGCATCATCACGAAATCTCCAGAACTGTAAAGCCTACAAACTTGAAATTTGGCACGTATGTTCCTCTTGGCTTCTAGGTGCTCGCTAAGAAAAGATTTTTCGAAATGACCATCAGATCATTAGTATTTCTTATATTTCTAATATTTCTTATATTATTATTAACATGCTTGATGCTAGGGAGTTAGATGTTCTACTCCCCCTCCCCACCTGAAAAGAACTCTGTTCCAACTGCCACTTGGGCATGGGCATGGCCAGCATGTGACTCATCTGGCTTGTGGGTTGGGAGTTTAGACATTCTGAACCCACCTGAAAGGGAGAGAAGAGGATAAGATAGAAGAGGCCTCTGTAGGGCAAGCCTGAGGGAGCGAAGGGGATAGGAGAGGATCGTTGGGACTAGCCTCAGGGAGAGAAGGGAGAGGAGAGTTCTGTGGGGCAAGCCTGAGGGAGAGAAGGGGAGAGGAGAGGCCGCTCATAACTACTCATTGATTTTCAAATTGGAAGTGTCAATTTATCAAGCCTGATCACATAATTTCAGAGTGGAGTACGTGTATCCAGCTGGTGTATTATATTACAATAACATAAAATCTCTTATACAAAATTCACAGATTTTTCTCGTGTCCTTATTCAAGGGATTTTGTCTTTTAAAGAAAGAGACCTTTCAAAATATTAAGTATAAGATTATATCTTTCTCTCTGATCTACAGTTCATGTTATATTGGAGTATAATGGGATATAATGACAGCAGTATATGGCAACTGCTAAGGATATCAAATATTTCCTTGATTGTTTGCAAACTTTGTGCAAAACAACTAATTGACTTAGATTTGGCCTCAGGATTCAAAAGAAGCATAAAATAATATCAAAATATTCCAACTACTCTGTTGTAGACCTCAAAGTGAGATATTTGGAAAAATGCACATTGCTGTTTTAGGAAATCTTAAAATGTCTCAACAAACACAGTGAATTTCTAGCACAGTCCAACAGTTAATTGTTACTTGTAAACTGCCTCACATCACCTACATCTGCAAAACCCACCTGCTTTCCTTCTCCTTTTTCCCCCCTCCCTCATCCCAATTAAATCCTACATCAGTCTAGGGCCATTTATACATCTAATGAATAAAGTGTATTACCTGTGAGAGGTGCTACCAAACTCCTCCTGATTTTCAAGCAAGTGGAAGTTAATTAAAACTGCTTCATATTGTATTCTAAAAATGAATCTTTTCACTAAAAAGACTACCTGCACAGAGGTAATGAGTGGAAGTAAAGTACCAAATTTCTTCAAGAAGGTGTCCTGCATTAACAATTTTATTACTGCAAAGTATGTTCTCCTCCCCCATTCTTTTTTACTTTTCATTCCTTTTATTTTTCAGTGCCGTCTTTGGAATTCCATACAAGACTGATTAAGGTCTTTAATGCACTGTACCTTACTTATAGGGTAGCAGTGGTTGGGGTGAAATCTACTTACCTTCCTTACCAGTTCAGAGGAGTGCACATGTGTCACATGCAATTTTGGACCCTCTGCGCATGCACAAAACCTTCTGCGCATGCGCAGAGGGGCAAAAACAGGTTATTTCCTGGTTAAAACTAGGAAGTAACAATGTCCGGGCGCTACTGGTTCACCAAACCATGCACCGCCGCCGCTACTGGTTTGTGCGAACCGGTGCGAACCGGTAACATTTCACCCCTGGTAGTGGTGCAGAGGTTAAGATGCAGGCAAATTCTGCCCACAGCCTGGAGTTCAATCCTGACTTGCTCAAGGTTGACTCAGCCTTCCATCCTTCTGAGGTTGGCAAAATGAGGACCCAGATTGTTGGGGGGAATGTGCAAGTAATGCTCTACCAGGGATATCTTGTGGCCTGTGGGCCAGATGCATCACACGCAGGCCACGCCCACCCCAGCTCCGTGAATGGGAAAAACATCACAAAACGTCATGTGATGGCAACGTGACGCAGCGCGTTTGACACTCGAGCTCTACGTTGTAAACTACTCAGAGAGTACTGTAAAGCACTATGCCAGTATATAAGTCTAAATGCTATTGCTATTAGTTTTATAGTAATATTAGTTTTACTATTTAGGTTTTTTTTTGCAGCATCAATCTGAACATGTCAAAACTCAAGTCAAGATGCTTGTTTCACTTTAGGATGCCTGCTTGTAAATGCATTCGAATCGCATTTGCATTACGGCTAAAAGCTTTAAATAAGGAACAACTGTGGGAAAATCTGTTTCCCACTTTAATTAGCCAAGGGCTTAATCAAACCAGAAGGCCATGTCTCTACCTCTCAAGTCTCTAAATGCTCAGATGCTGCCTTCATGTCTAAATTTGGAGAGTTCTGATCAGCATTTGGATTTTTTTGGCAGTTATGTATGACCTATTGCTCCCATTGATTCAAATGAAACCTGGACAATATAACCCTTTCCCAAACGGATTGTATCTCTGCAATTCAGCACAGTCTCTTAGAATGAAAGCAACAGTAGGTAACATTTTAAATTAGCTATTAACTGTAATGTGAGAACTATTAGTCTTCTTTTGTTACCCTTTTGGCATAGCACTGGGCTGTCTTAAGTTCCTGTTTTTTAATTCTGTTGACATAATTAATGAACAAACAGCAGATACAGCAGCTGGTATCTGCTACTTCACATAAATTCGACAAGGGCAGATACATGGCAGAGCATTTAACCATGAAAGAGAATTAGGAGAAGTCTCATTGGATCATGCCTATTGTGGTTGCTGATCAGTCATTCAGTCACTTCCAACTCTTCAAAGAGCCCATGGACGTCATTTAGCCAGAATTGTTGTTCAGTAGCTGCTGCTTCGTGTTCCTGTAAACTCATGCTTGAATCACCAGGTGGCAACTGGTCACCGTGTCTTCTGTCAGTCTCTGATGACTTCAATTCAGGTTTTTTAAGCAGCAAGGTTTTTCCAATTATGTTTGGTGTGGGTCTCTTGATGCTACAGGACAATTAAGAAAATCCTTGGGATTGAGCCTTCTAACAAATAGAATCCAGGTGTATGCATGTGTTTGTGAGATTTTATCTGGGCCCATTGTTCCAGTCTTTGTGTTGTAATAATCAGGAGCAGAGTCTAAACTCAGGCCTGAGACTGACTGACTATTTATCCGTCTGTCTAGCAATCTAATCTAATCTAATCTAATCTAATCTAATCTAATCTAATCTAATCTAATCT